>JARHVA010002614.1:1345000-1775000 GCA_037957365.1 Torreya grandis
TTCTTTGAAAATTTTAATTTAAAATTTTGTATTTCTATTCTTAAAATGGAGAGTAATTAAAATCCATATAACAATTTTTTTATGTTTACATTTTTTTTAAATTAACAATCAATCTTTTAAAAAAATAAGAAATATATTCGAAGTATTTCTTCAATAAAAATAGATATGTAAATAATAATATAAATAAAAATTGTTTTAATTTTTTTTTTAAACATTTTTTACAAATTATTGTTTACACAATAAACAAAGTAACTAGGAACAAAGCAACTTCTAATATTTATTAATTAATTGAAGTAGCCTTTGAAAAATAATTGGTTTCGGACATATATAAAATTGTTTGAAAATATATAAAATAAATGTGAGTGGGCATACATCTTATTTGTTCTAAGGATCTATATTTAATGTATTTTAAATTATTAAAAAAAAGTAATTTATATGTAAAATTTTGATCAACAATTTATTTATTTTTATTTGATATGAATTAAAAGATGGTTTTGATGGGGTTCAAAATCTGTTACAAAATTAATCAAATATCAAAAAATAATAATTCAACATCAATAAACATTCAATCGATCACAAGAACAAAGATGTAACCACTAAAAACATAATCCTAATCATTTGATAAATAAATAGATGATAAATGATAAATAAACATTAACAGTATGATAAGTATATTAATTAACCAATATATAAACATTAAATACATATGATAAATATATTACTTGACCCATATATAAAATTAAAAAAGAAAATTAGTTGTAAATATCTTAAATATAAAGTATTGAACAAATTGTATATAATTTGAAATTATATATAAAACTTAAAACTAACCCTTGGTCTCTCTTTAATAGGGAAACTTTTGAACGAGGTGTTTGTTTTTGATATGGCCCTAGTTTCTCTCCAATCTTTTGAGGAGGTCTCATCCCTTCTCAATTAAAAGTGGTAAGATTTAAAGTTAACGTGGGCTCAAAGGTTAAAAAGAAAGGACGTAGATAGAAAGTGGAAACGTTAAGAATGAACATTGAGGAAATAATGAAAGATGGCATCCAATAGATGATGTAGAACCTCCTTTGTCATCGAGGATGGAATGGTTTTAACCCATAGATAACTTTTCCTTTTTGATGGTAGCTCTGGGTTTTGGTGAGGTGTCTATCTCTTTGTTGTCTATCTTGGTTCTACTATGTTTGTTAATTCTTTGATGACTTTTCGCTAATAGACAATGATATACTCTTAGCATTTTCTTCTTTCATGGCGTTGTGGGTGTCTCTTCTATAAACATAGTTATTTCTTTGTGCCAACAATCTTTTGTATGATCCTCTATTTAATTTGGATAGTTTTGATTATTTATGGAACTAGACTCCTATTTTATACCCCAAAACCGATTCATAACTTCAATAAAAAATATTTTATCGATTCATAACTTTAATCAAAATTATTTATCTATAAATTTTTAAAAAAAAAACTTAAAACCAAATATATACAATATATAAACTACTGTTAAGACATTATTACTAACTTCGAGGGACTATTTTTTTCCCCTTATAAATTAATTTTGTTTGAAAATATATGACCGACCGTTGCAATTTCCTTTACAAATAAAAATTAAAACAGTTTTGCAATGTGCAAATGAAATATATTAATTTAATATCATTTCCCCGGTGATTGTGATTTCTCCAAATGGACTATCAAAACAGAGATGGCTAGATAATGTAGAGCTAACTCCATTTTATTATTAATTGTAAAGCTTTGAAAGGACCCCATGTGCCATGCCAAGTGAGATTGTTGAACGAAAGAAGCCAAATGTGTCTTCGTCAATTTGCACGCTGGTCAAACAAATGCAAGTTCTATATACACTATGGTATATTCAATGGCGATTATCTGCTACAACAAATGTGATGCATCTAAGGACAAGATTTCATAACCACAACAGTTGTGATGCCAAAATAGCGGTTTAGATGACCGGAACAAGTGTAATCAGTTTCATGTACAATTGTATTTAGCAATCAATTTTGCCAACCTCATATTCTATTTTATTATAATAAGTGTAAATATATGTTTTATAGTCACAACTTTTTTAATAATAAATTATAGCTATTAAAATTTGTCCTCCATCATTTTAGATGGTATAATCATGATAAATTTTTCATTCTTTCTATTCTTTTTTAGTGTCTTGGGATTCTCAGGGTCAAGTGGTTTGTTTGAAGGAAGTTCTTAGGTTTGGGTAAATCTCTATTCTTTCTTCAAATCCTCCACTTTTAGTTACGATAGCTTCATCCCCTCTTAGGCTCTCTTTGAAAAACTCTCTTGATGTGGGAAGTAATTTTAAGAAGAAAGGTAGTAGGTCTGACGCTGAGTTGTTGAGAGTGGAAGCAAAGGATTTGGTGAGTGATGGTTTGTAATGGGTCATGGAGGATCTTCTCTCTCAATGAGGAAGAAGAATCGCTGCCGCCTTTAGGTAAATTCTTTTGGAGGAGCTTCATTATTCTAATAAAAGGATTATATGTCTTTTTTTTTGTTTTCTTTGTTGCTCCCTTCATGGTTTGGAAGGTCTATTTGTATTAAAGTATTGTGGTTTTTCTAGTTGTTTTGTTTTGTTTTGCATTAGGGTATTGTGTTTCATAGCTTTGGCTCAAAAACATTTATCAATAATAAAAATAAAATTATTGTTTACCGAAAAAATAATGCCCAAATGTTTATTAAAATACATCACTAGTTTGATTTTAAAGTCATTCTACTCTAATAAATTCATTGTTGATATTTTTTAAGAGTATAAAGTATTGATGACTTTAGGAAAAAACTTATTATATGAAATTATAAATTTGTTGTATGATTAATTGAATGGTCTCTTAGAGATGGGATATATATTTTAATTTAATTACATTAAAAACCTTAACTATTATTTTATTTAGTATAATTAGTGTCATCAATTGAATCGATGATCTAATCATAAAATTAATACTATTATTTAAGTTGAAATTGCATCATTATATTATGTAAAATAATATTATTAATATGATGTAAATTTGATACCAAAAAATCTACACAAATATCATCGAACTACTTGTCTTTGCAGTGAATTGAATACATAAAATTTTATGTGAAGATTTGATAGATGAAATATTAATTTTTTTTCGAAATATGAAGCCGTGCCATTAATCAAATTATATTTATCATTCATTATAGGCATTGAATACTTGAATCACCATTGTTATATATGAAGTATGGTAAATTAGAAATGTTGAAGATGCCATGGTTACGCTTAAACAAGATGTCACATCTTACATCATATGATGGCTCACGTTACAACGTGATTCGACATGAAATGACATCGCTTAGCTAAGGGGATAGGTGTATGCATAGAAAATTTTGAAATCACAATCACCGGGGAAATGATAAATCAATGAAGGTACATCAAACATCACCCCCCTTAATTCACCAGAAATTTGACTTTTTTAATTCAGTATATTACAAAACATCAAGTTTCAATTATAACGAAAAAATAATTAATGTTCTTCGTGGATTGACCAATGGTTAATACAGATTTTGAGCCAAATATGCGTCATAACCTTATCTTTAAGAGGAATAATAATAAATGTAGCAATAACAAAGTTATTTAGGTAGTCTACTTAACAAGATAAAAGAAGAATAATAATAATAATTATTATTATTATTATTATAATTATTATTATTATTATTATTATTATTATTATTATTAATTTACAACTTATTTTTAAAATTAATTTCTTCAATTAATACTGTTAAATTTTTTTTTTACTATTTTATTTATCATTTATTTACAACCCATGATTAAAATTAGTTTTTCCAATTAAAATTATTAAATATTTATCTATTCATATTTAAAACTAATTTGTATATTATTTTTAGTTGATTTCTTTGATAATATTTTTTTCATAATAATAATAATAAATGATAGAACTTTTTATAGGTGTTTTATCTTATTTTTTATTTAATAAATCAAATAAACATAAAATTGTGGAATAGTGAACGATTGTTGGTTCAATTGGTGAAGTTGTTTCACTCACAAAGAGCCCATCATGGATCAATTCTTGCTGCTAGCAAACCCTAACACGTGAAAAGGGATGAGGCCGGGATTGTGTCCTAGGCAACTTTGGCAGAATGGATATACCCCTCAATCCTTGGATATTAGCTTAAGATCACCGCGTAAAGCAATGATTCATCAAAAAAAAAATTGTTGAATAAATTAAAATATTAAAGATATATAATTTATTAATAATTCTGATTGTAACTTGCTAAATATAAAATAATGTGTTATTTTTGAAAAAAAAAAATAGAAAGAAGACAACTTAGTTTAGATTCTAAGATTTTTCTAGTTTGAAATTAGGTATAGTTATCTGAAACACATTAACACAACTCTATGATCATTTAGATTTAGGAACAGAGTTTGTACATGTGTCTAAACATGTTCGCACTCCCTAGACAATGATATCGTAACCCAGCTTTGCCAATTGACTACAAACTTGTTCGTTATGAAAATGATATTACTGTGACTATCTTACCACCTATGCCTATGTTCACTAATATTGTTGATATATTACCATATTTGAAATATCACATGAAGATACTTACAATATAAAACCCTAGTTTTTGTATAAATTGATTCAATATCAAATAATGGGTGCCAAGCAAAAGAGATAGAGTTGGACTAACCTTGGCCAATTCCTATTTATTGACCAAGCATTGCATTACATTATCAATACTTTGAAGAGGGATCAAACTTGAATGTAGTTTTGTGTGTGTGTGAAATTATGAGTGCAAGCCTAGATGCTCTTTTTCCTATTTTACCACTGACATAAGCATGCATATATGAATTTAGCCTTTGTAAATTTCAAATTTAGCTTTAACAATTATGTAAATAAAATATATAATCTTTGCATAGCACTTGATATTATTTGATGCCATCTAAAATCCCTTATATTAGCTTTGTAGTTATAAAGATGTTGATTTTGAATTAGGATACTTATTGGTGTGCAAAAACTAACCCGACAAGACCCATCAGACAAAAAGAATGACCCAGACAAAATGTGACCTAAAATAATTATGCAAGCTATACTTGGATAGGTTTACATTTCACGGATAGGTTCACGGGCCCGTATCTGTCTATAAACTACAAATTTGTCCAAAAAGTACACAAAAATATAAAAGAAAGGAATTGGGGAACCCCATGATAAAATTGAAAAGATAAACAACAAATGGACAATTAACCACATAAGTGTATGGAATAAAGAGGGAAGACCCAAACAAATGTGCTAATAGATACTACATTTATCATCAATAGTCTATATGTGTAATGTATAAAAAAAGTATTAAAGATAGGCTTGTACTAAAATTAGGTGTCTACATTCCCCACCTTTCCCCTTATCCTAGAAATAAAATTGCTAGAGCATATGAGAAACATATACTTGAGTGTGTATGACACACTATGTCTTTGGCATGAAATTCTAGTTGTGCAAGACACTCAACAACAAAACTTAAAATAACACATGTAATAGTCAATGCCTGTATATGAAATCTAAAAGTAGAGAATTGGTGTTTAAAAGTAAATAGAAAAGGAAGAAGTAACCCTATATGCATCTGATACCATGTTGTAGACACTATTTATGCATTATATAACACCTCGGTCTTGTATGCTTGAAAAATATTTATCATTGATGTACCTTCATCTTCTAGACCTTTTTCGTTGTCAAAAGACTCACATACAATATCTCTATGTACCTAATTGCTTATCTTTTAGTCCGACCTATGTTATTTTAATGACTCATACATGTTATCTTGCCTAGAATGCTATAAACCTACTTATCTTCTATCTCTATAAGTTCTGGACTTGCACCTATTTTCCAACTACTTGGACACTTGCATCTAAGTTAGACGTTTGGGTCAACACAAGTGTCCTATCATAATGTAAGTGTTCAGTGCCCTAAAGTCATCTAATTTGTAAATGAAATGTATCATAAAGGTTAGCCTAAGTGTATTAATGTGAGATATTCTTCAAGGGGATTGGCATAAATATAAGATCAACTTGCATTCATTCCTCACCTAGAACAAACCTAGAAAAGATCTAGAGAGACCAAGGCAACTTGTCAAAATCATTCTATCAAACACTCAAGTGAGCAAAGCTTCCCTATTTTCTCCTATTTCCATATTAGTCATTAGGACAACACAACTATAGGTCTAAATTACTGAAGGAGCATTTCATGAGCCATATTTTCCAAGTACAAGTTAGGTCACTATTATACTTGCTTATCATACATTGCATGATTCACACACAAGCCAACACATAGGTGAGAACTACATAAGTTTGAGGCCCTCTTCAAAGTATTAGCTATATAGGCAGTGTTCATTGACAAAGGGGTCTTTTGATAACTTGATATCATGTGCCTAATAACCTATTTTTACCATAGTCAATATGAAGATGAAGAACTAGGATTTTACTATTTGACAAGGAGTGATAGTCCATGACCTAGATCTGAATGCACTAGAGCAAAGGTGACATAGAAAGCAAAAGCATCCAGGTGGTTACATTTAATTTTTCCAATTATTTTGCATTGAACACCTACATCCAAATTAGATAGTAGTGTTGATGTCACCATCCCAAGTCAATGTAAGTGTTTGAGACTAAAAAGGTCAAATTTATAGAATTAGGTGACTATTCCAAAATCCAGATCCAATCCATATTTTGCCTATTTTAGATCTAGATCTGTATTAACATCAAAACCAACTAAATATCTTGTTTTCATTATAATATCTATCATAGCTATACTTTCTATCTTTAGCATCTCAATATAATAAATTCAGTATATGTTCTATCTGAGTTTCGTAAATAATTAGCATGCTCTAGAGATAGTCTACCATAACTTATGCCCTAGGCTATTTCTTCTCCCTTTTAACTATAGATTCTCATATCTATATTTTAGGGTTACACACATGCCTCTTGTGTAGAATGCTCATGTTATGAAGAGTGGAGATGTTATGGGTCATCGATTGACTCAACCAAGTGAAAAAAAGATGCTTTCAATCTTGCTCATTTCCTAGCTAGAGAAATGAAAAATCCTTCAAGTGGTAATAGAGAGTATTGGGTCATTGGGTGTCACCAAACCATAACCGATTTGACTCAAGTAACTAATCTATCTCTAATTTTATACCCCCAAGATAAAGGGTTAGAGAAACGTTCCCTTATTGAGGCACCTAGCAAGATGGTTCCTCATGTTGAACCATTGGTGAATTGAGAGTGATCAAGTCCCAATTTTACATAACTAATCAAACCCTCAAGTTGGAAATATGTATTCTCTAATTCTCATAAATAGGGATAAGTACCCAAATGTACTAATCCAAAAAAAAAATGGAACCATGAAGGGTTTGATAAAAGTGATTTTAAGGCCTTTGAGTGTCACTCGACTCAAACATACATCACTCGTAATAGAATTTAGAACCACCCAATGGGTTCACTATATGTAATGCCAAGGCTGTTAAGTGTCTCTAGAATTGATCATACATTACCCATAATAAAATGAATCACACCATTAAAAATGGATCTATATATTTTTTGCTTGATTTAAAGAGAATGAAGAACATTCATGCCCCCATTGTGACTACAGTAACAATAGATTTGAAGTAAAATAACAACATTTTTTTTTAAACTATAAATTGTACTATAGTACATATGCACATGAACCAATATCATGCCTTTAAATCTTAAAAATATATGTGTGTGCATAAACCAATATCATACATTTGAATTTTAAAAATGTATTTGTGTGAATGAGCTAATATCATTTCCCTTAAATTTGTGCCAAATGATATAGAATGCCATGCATCTATATGTTCAACTATTAATGTATGTAAAATCTAAAATTCCTATTCCTATACCTTTTTACATATACCCATGCACATGCATCCAAGTGTATATCAATTTGCAATCAAGTCTTTGTAAAGTGAGTGCACATGTATGGAATTTACCCTCATAATCTATATTGATGTGCCAATATCTTTCTCATATTTGATTTATGATTCATTATGTCTCTTTAAAATCTATATTTTATACTTTGTATTATGCCTATGAATATGTATAATGATTACTGATGTATAGTTCTTGGTTTTTTCCAATGGAATGCACCTGCATGGCATATACCCCCATAATTTGTACTAGTGTGTATAATATGTAATAACTATATTAAAACACCTATCACCCATATGTAGTGTGTAGATAATTTAAACCATTCTAAACCATGTATAATGTTCTAAAATTCAGTGGTCCCATAAATATTGTTTGTGCAAGTTTATCTTCTATAATACATATGATTTATGCCCCCATTTTGATATAAGGGATGAGAGTATCAAAAGAACTGCGTTGAATAAAAAGTAATTTTAAATAAGTTTGAGTAATTTGTAATTTGTTGCATTTGAATTTGATCATTTTTGAAACATTGGAATTTGACCACTTTAAAATTTGTGAATGTCTTATTTTGATAAATGTTCTTGATGTGTATCATACAATGACTTCTAAAGGAAATAATATAGAGAAAGAATCTAGAGAGAGTATGTTGTATAATCCCTGTATAAGAAAATAAACAATAAATTTAGAATTTTTAAAATGATTGGTAAGTGTGATGGAAATATTACCATGTAGAAGAACACATTGCATTTCTTCCAATGCATCCAACAAAGATTAATTTCAATAGGTATCATTCAAGATATCACGTGCATAAATTTCAAAAGGTTTAATTGCAAAGTTTGAAAAAGAAAAATCAACCATAAAAATAGGCGGGTTCAATAAAATTTCACAAAATATTTGCGTAGTACTAATTTATGATTTTTGAGCTTTGGTTGAGAAAAATGCTCCATAAATGAGGTCTTGTAGTGACCTAATTTGAGCAGGTGGAGGTTAACCTATAGTTTGAGGATGCTCCATAATTGGTATGCTATGGGAACCTATAATTTTGATGTATTTCATAATTTACAAAAATTGAAAATTATAATGGTTTTTAGGCATTTTAATTTTGTTTATCTCCATCTGTTATACCTTTCTATCTTATTAAAGTCATGTCCATATATTGAATAGACCAATAAATTTTTTGCATGGACTTCTCGGTGGACTTGTCTTCTTAACTATGAATCTATTTGCTTGATTGTGGTCTTGTTTGAGATATTTTTTAAGGTTGAAATTGAGATTGCCTCTATTTAATTATGTTATGTCTTTGTTGAGTTTGATGTTGTGATTCTATGATTGCAAGCCAACATGTGAGCATGAAATTTTAGACATGGATATGTGATAGAGATGTACAAGTGTTTCCATAGAGTGATGTAGAGAGACACTCTTCACATGACCAGGCTTAGTTTTCTTGGAGGACTAGATTTGATGCCATGTGACATGCATATGATGACAACACTAGTAGAAAAATGTGATTATGATACTTGTACCTTTTGGATCTCCACAGGGGAGATGACTATTACACTTGAGGATGTATGGAGGATATTGAGACTTCTCATGGTTCACACATATGTGACCCTATGGGGTGGTGGTGGGAAGGCACATATAGGATAGGCTCATTATTATATGACTATGCATGATAGGGGGCTTGGTATTTATTTAGTGATGCCCCTATATTATTATCTATGATTATACTATTGAATGTTCTATGTGTGCATAAATTAGTCTATGCATTGATAACATCCTTTATTATTATCAATGGTGGTGGTGTGTCTATTTTATATAAGATGCATCAATTTTTCTAAGATATTGAAGAACACAATACTATGTATTATTTAGGTCGGATGATGATGGTATATTTATATAAAGATTCAAGTGAGAGTATTTTGAGGCTCAACCACATTGTTTATATTGTTTGGCGTATGAACATGTTTATGTGATACATATTGTGGGTATGCCTCATGCTGTGTGGGAAAATTTACCGATGTTTGCATAGAGATGGGTCAACACTACATGTGTTGTATGAAGTGGGACCATGGAGTGTTACTTGATTATTGATCAGTTGTTAGTTGATTCTATTATTTGGAGACCTTATAGAGGGTTTTGTAGGGTGGGCTAAGGACATATTGTAGTTGTGTCAGATTCATGTTATTTGTTTATTTCATCATCATTGGCCTAATGTCTATGAATTATTTTAGTTAGAGTGCATTACACACTAGTTTTGTATTAGACAAGATGTGCTTCCAACACTAATTATATGGAGTTGTTCTATTAGAGCTCTAAGATGTGATGGTGATCAAAGTTGATCTAGTATGATTGAGTTGGCAACTATTCATTTGGCTAAGGTGAACCTTGTTATTAATATTATTGGTGTTGATGATGTTGGGTGCACTATAACATACACATGATGGTGGATGGTGCACTAGTGGCTTACCTTATTCCTTGTTGTGGTAGAGGGTGCCCATGAGGCACAAGGTGGAGGAGGAGATGTAGGTGTGGCAATAGCTGCTAAGCCTAATGTTCTTACTATGGATGTGAGTATGTATATATGTTCTAAAATTATTTTGAACTGTTATTATTTACTTTAATAAATTTTTCATTGATATCATATATTTTTGTTTTATAGGAGGTGATGATTATTAGGCGACAATCATATAGGTATCATTTCTAGTTTTGATTAGACACAGGTTGAGTGAGGTAATTCCAAGGGGTTTAGTTGAGCATGATAAAATATAGTCATAAAACATGACCTTTGTTTGATTGAGATACTATAGCCACCACTACATATGTGGTAACTACATATAAGCAAGATGATTTGAGAGCTGAGCATGATGTGGTCATCACTAAGTGAAACAACTTAGGGAAAAGTTGACAAGGCAACAAATACTTCCCCCAGCTCTAGTTGTAACTAGGTTAGATTTTACTGTATGAATACATTAAATTAAAATATGAGTATATAAATTTATAGGGATGAGAGGGTGTACATGAGGATTGAGAGAGAAGGATTTGGTCCTGATTGAGGTCTCTATATGCACTCAAAAATTATACGATGTAATATTTCTACAAAATTTGATGATGATGCAATGATCTCCAAAACTACACTCAAGATTGGTTCTCTCTAACATCTTACCCCTACTCTCTCTTTGGCCCCTTTCAAACCTTATAATTCAATTTTAGAGTCATTTATAGCCTTGTTTCTTAATTTACCTATACCAAAATGAAACTACTATATTCATGACACTGACACCGGTATTTATAATGAGACTACCCCTATTTGTCAACTTTTGTTGTGGGAGCTTCATAAACCACCATGATAGATTTGTTGTATATATGGTGGTTTCATAATTGCGTATGGTGTTTTCATCTCAATTTAGGGCAAATATGTAATTATCACCTATAAACTACAATGATTTTGTCCCAGTTTTCTCATTTTTTAAGTTTTGGCATCCAAGAATTGAGTTCTCACACATTTTGCATGTTTCTCTTGTATTTCTTCCTTGATCTACTCCATGTTCACCTTCATGACAACCCAACTCACTCCAACTCTTTTTTTATCGTTCCCCATCCTTATTAAATTTAGCTTTCAATTAATTAGTAGTTAAACTCACCCTTGCAACCTCCTTGCTTCTTTTACAAGTATCTCAGTTTTAAAAGAATTTTGGATCCAAATTTTGCATTTAATATTAGTGTTTTCAAGCTCTAAGGAACCCTAACATGCCTACTTCTAGTTTTGAAAAATCTTTTACTCCACCTTTGGTCATCTTCATGGTCATTCTACACAGTTTGTGGAGAGGAGAATTCATATGAGTTAACAACCATCAATAACCAGTTATATGCTATCTATGAATTAGCCTGACCACTATTTAGCTACTCTTCTTTTTGAATATTATGTTATTATTTCCTTATTTTTTATTTATCCCTTTGTTAGAGAATTCTAAGGGTTGTAATTATTGTAACAAATCTTTGCCTTCATTTAGTCATCATCATTGATCAGGTTGGGGGTTTTAATAATTTCTAGTTTTGATTTATTAGATTAAATTAGTTTAGTTTTTTATTTGCTAATTAGGTTAGGATTTATATTCATAAAATGTAAATCTAATTGAAAGGAACTCTTGACTTATCTTTCTTCTCTATAAAAAACATAGCTTAGATTTTCATTTTTTACATTTGCATTTTTGAATCTTTCAAATCTCATAGTTTGCATCACAACCTAGGGTTGTAGACATCCATTAAGTACAAGTACACATATTTCTAGTCTTGTTGTATGTATGTACCTTTTTACTAAGAATTAGACATCTAGTGATGCAGTCTCTCATGGACCTCTTTGGTTCCACTTTGTTTCACTTATTTTACCTGACCCTTAAGCCTATGTGTTATGTTTATTTATCTTTACCCAATCTATGTCAAGAATCCTTGCCTATTTTATTTGTTTTTAGCATGTTTTTATTCCTTAGACACTTACGTCCATCCTGGACACTAGCGTTGATGTTAGTGTCTAGCTTTAACGTAACTATCCAAGCTTATCTTTTTATACTATTTTGTATATTTTGATTTGTGACCATTTTGGTATCCCTCTTTTCCCATTCTATGGCCATATTTTCACGTGTCATTAGGTTCTAATTCAAATTCAAAAGGTTTATATATATACAAAGTCTATGGTCTAATTAAAATACCTTCCAATTTGATAAGGCAACTCTCTAATAAGAAAGTATTATTCCTTTAAAGCTATCAAATTGCATAAGAGCATTGAATCAAATATATGAAGTATTTAAAAGGTCAAAAATACTATTGCATCAATTATAACAAGGGTTACTAGGAGAAAGAACATATAGTCACACTTGTTATAATTCCAAACACATATACAAGAATGAGAACTACATGTGAGTCTAAGGCCCTCTTAGGAGTATTGGATATGTAGGCAACACATAGCAATAATAAGGTTGTTAGGGATAACTCGACTCATGTTACTGTTGACCATTTTTGCTCCCATGGGAAAAAATGTGTCCCCTTCTCTTTTCTTTTCATTTCCATGCCCAGACATGAAGGATAATGCATAAATATGTTTCTGCAACACATTCTTTTCTTCTTGGCATGAAAAAGGCTCAACTTCAAGCATTTGGTGTGGAAAGAACAGGCTAGGTTGAAAGGGTACACCATTTCAAAGGGCTTTTAATTGGAAAAAAAACTAAGTTCAAAAGGCCAAAGGATCATTTTCAAAAGCTCAAAGGTTAAGCAACCCTTGCAGAGGGCTGATGATGAACAAAATGGACCATTGCAAAAGCTACGAAGTGTAACTTTGGACTTGATTTACCCTTGCAGAGAGCAGCTGGTCAAGGAGCCCAAAAAAGACTTGTCCTTCAGGAAAGACAAGGCAAAAAGAAAGATAGGCAAAATCAAAAGTTGAATTTCTTTGGGCAAAATGCCCAAAGGAATTCATTCGGACATTTTGTTTGAAGAAATTCACAAGGCAGGTCACTGAACAAAAACTGTCCATTCAGAAAGAAAATCCACGTAAAATGGTAAGGCAAATCCTTTAGACAAAAAATCTGAACAAATTCCTTCAGATATTTTGTCTGAAGGAATTTGTCTGCAAAAAAGCTAACTAAAAGCAAGTGTTTAAAATGAAGGGAACAATTCCTTCAGGCAAAATGTCTAAAGGAATTCCTTCAGATATTTTGTCTGAAGGATGTGAGAACCACAAGGAGCCCGAAGGACCCCAAAGGGCAAGTGCCCATGCGGGGGGCTCTCGGCGACTATGAAAGGGACCTTTCTCAAAGCCCAAAGGAATACTTTCCCTTTGAGAGGGTTAAAAGACAAAGACCCAAAAAAAGAAAGAAAGTCTGAAGGAATTGTAAAAGGGGGTGATGGGCCTAAAGATGTCAAAATTAAGCATCGTGAACTAGCCGTTGGAATCCACAAACGTCAAATTTAGGGCAATAGAATAGTTTTTGGCTTTTAAATGGTGATGGGCATGTGAACGTCAAATTTATGGAAATGAAATAGCCATTGATCTTTAAATGCTTGAGCATGAACCTGAGGGAATTCAAAGACCTTAGGGCTAAAAGGAAGAGCCCACTAAGGAAAGAGCCCAAGGAGCCAACAAAGGATGATAAGATAGCCCTGAGAGCTCAAATTCTAGGAAAAGACAAAGCCAGGAAGAGACAAAATAATGAGATATGGACAAAATAGCCCAGGTGTCAAAAGGAAAGCATCAACAGAGAAATTATTCCAGTGGTTGAAATAGTCTCTGCCAAGTGGTCGTCAAGGAATACAAATAATGAATGATGCAGCCTATTTTTCCTCATTTTACATTAATGAGCAGACAACCGCGTGAATCTCTTTAAGAAGCAATCTTGTTTATAGACAAAATGGGTGGCCTTGTCATTAAAACAATCAGGTGACTCATGCTTCTGCAGTAGTGTTTAATACATTTCAAGCACTAAAGTCAAGACTGGTAACTATACAACATGGTTCTAGTAGGCTATTTCTAGAAGGATGATATCAGTAATAATGACTTCCTCTTCCCAAGGCATTCAATGTAGCATGGGTCATTTATTTCCAGAAAGTGCCAAAGACTATTCTAAAAAGGCTATATATTGTAATCTCTCATGGGAAAAAAACATCTCTCAGCTTGTAAGGCAGAGCTCTGGCAGATTTTACCTTGGATAAAAAAAGTATTTTTGCCTCCATTTGAGCTTGCACTTTTGCATATGTCTATGGCTTTGTTTTATGTTAAGTCATTTCTTTTTATGCTTTCACAGAATGATTCCAGCATGCCTAGTGTATTGTGAGTTCTTCTTTTGCAGGTCAGCAAGAAGTGTCCATAGCATATTATAGGTGCAAGTGAACAGGCTTCCATAGTATGTCTTAGAACACCTCTGGTAGTTCTTCCTCCCTGTATCTTCAAGAGGACCCCTAGCTCACTGATGCAGAAGGATTTCTCATATCAAATGAAGTGTATACCAGCTTGTTCTTGGTGGAAAGTGTATGTTCAAGCTAAGTCGGTCAACCATTTTTGGTGTATCACCGTTTATTTTAGGTTCTATTTTGAGCATCCTTTTCTCTTTTCAACACCCCCATTGTTAGCAGTAGGAAACCCAGGACCATAGAGATACATCAAAGGGAGCTATCCCTTATCTAGATATTCTCCCCTCAGTTTTGCCAGACCCACAAGAAAGAGAGGAGTCTCCATTGTGTTGCATGGAAGAGAGAAGCCCAACCTTCTCTCAAGGGTGAAATCCACAGCGTCAACAGTTTTTGGCATGCCTGGTGGGACAAACCAATTTTTTAATCCAAAGAGTTGAAATTTTTTGGTGTGTTCTTCAACCAGCCAGACTTTAGAGGATTTTTCATCAACACCAATGACGACTCTGAGTTGAATCAACTGGTTAAGTAATCATGGTGCCTTCAACAAATCGTATTTTAGTATGTATAATTCCATTAGTCAAAACCATGGGTCTTGTGTTCCTTCATATAGTTTTGATCAAGCTCAGGTTGTTCATGGAATCATCTCAAGCAACAAGGATGCATACGGTTATGACTTTTACCCTTTGTAGGCTAGTGAAATATTTTGGGCTTTGCCTCTTCCTCCTCAGTTTGAGCAAGTCCTTGGCCAACCTAGGTATGATCCTTACCAACTTTATGTTGATCCTTATCGAGTCCAATATGACCAGTCTCAGCCCCGTCATGAGTTATATCAATCTTGTGCCCAGTCTTCTCAATGTGTTACTTCTCCTACTCAACCTAATATTTTTGCCAATCAGCCCATTTCCACCTTCAAACAAGCACTTTTGGGATATGAAAAGTATGTAGTGGAGCTTGACACTAGAAGGGGATGTGGTCAAGAAATTCCTAACCATTCCATTCATCAAGTGAGAAATGCATTAGATCTAATTAAGAGTTAATGGACTCCTATTGAAAGAGCCAATTGGCAAAGGCTTACAAGCGAGATGATGGATGTGAGTGGTTTGATTGCATCTTTGGAAGAGAAGCCAAGTATTCATGAGAGGCAGCCTAAACAAGTCTATCAACCTGTATACCTGCTTCCCCAAGTTTCATATCAGCCATATGCAATCCTTACTCATGAGCCAAGTCAAACCTATCAAATTCCTTTCCCCAATCATGTTGAGGAGAGTTCTGAAATGGTAAATCTTGTGTTTAAGGCCAATCTTGATAAGCAGATTGAATTGGAAAATATTCACATGTAGCAGTCTATGTTGGTAGCAAGGGAAGTGGAATCTAAACCTTCACTACCCTCTCACATTGTAGCCCCATCACCCCAAAAGGATATTTCTAGTCTTAATATCATGAGCTGGAGTAAAGTTATTGAGTCATGGAACATCAAAGAGGAGAAAGACATTGTCCGAGAGTGTGAGGTAAAAAATGAGGCTAGTCCTTTTCAAGTCCCTCCCACCCTTCCTCAAGAAGCTTCTTGTACTCCATGGTAGCCTTCATGCACTCCCCATTTCCATGATGATTCCTATGAGAACCAAGATAGACTCTTTCAGGATAATCTAGCTAAGCAAATTGAGGAATTAGAGGTTAAGGTGAGATTGCTTAGTGAGAGAGAGATGGAAGTTTCAGACCTTAGAGAGGAGCCTATGCCAAAACACACCCCTTATACCAATCCTCAAGCTAATTTCAATATTGATGAAGTGTTGGTCAAGTGGAGAGATGAAAATCAAGTGATTTTGGCCCAAGGTCTGCCCCCGTTTTCTCATAAGTTTTCAAAAGGATCCCTTGCTTTCCATTCCCAACCTAATTTTGACAATCCTTGTGTTCCTCTTCCTTGCTTGGTAAATGAAGAATGTTTCTCTTGTGTTGAGGAATCCCTCTTAAAGGAAGCAAGTGAAGAGGAGTATGCTCAGTTCATGACTGATCAGGGAAGCTTCATGAATGCAGATGAGGAGGAGATCACCATAAGTACCCACTTTGATGAACAAGAAGACAAGTCATAAGCTTTTGCCTCTATCTCTAATAAGGAAGAGATGATCCTTGACTCTTTTCTCACTTTGAAAGACGTCATGGAGGAGCATGGATAGATTTTTGATCATATTTTGAATGAATTGTTTGAAGTCATTGGGGTAGGTTACACTCTTCTTCAAGGAGGCTATGAGTTGGCTAAGGGTGGAGAAGGCAACATTAGAACTCAAATAAGTATGAAAAGGGGTTGCAAGCTTTCAGATTTATCTTTCAAGAGGTCAGTGAATCTAAAGATGATATTTTTGAAGTCATCAAGGAGGATGACCATGCTATGCAACCCGAGTTGGAGGAGGATTAGGAGGATCTCTTTGAACAACTAGAGACTCTGGTCTTTGAGCAAGAAAATGAGAGGCTTGTCCATCTTGAGGAAAGCTTTGAAGAAGAGAGCCTTGCATAAGAAGGTGATGTTCTATGGGATAAGCAATCAGTCTATGATCTCATTTTAGACATCAAAATAGTCACCTTTCTTTAAGAAAGCCATGATCAAGCAAAAGATGAGTTTGATAGCATCTTCAATGAGGCAAAAGGAGACAAGCCAATCTATGATGCATATCAAAGGGCTTATGGTGATGAGCCAACAGCCATTGATTTCTTGATAAAACACACCAGCATGAAGAACCATTAGGAGGCAAGCTTCCAAGAAAAAGAAGAGTACATATATGTTGGAAGCATGTTTGCCCCCGATTCATTTGTATACGAGCCAATCAAGGTGGCAAGCAAGAAGAGCAAGTCACTAGATCTCCATTCCATTCAACCACTTGTTTGGCACCATAAGTTTTCTTGCCATTGAGGAGACTTAAGAATTTTTCCCTTTAATCCAAGAGGAATGTAAATATACCTAGTTAGCTGTACATAATAGTTTGCTTTCAGTTTTTCTTTCCCTATTTTCCCTAAGTGTTGTTTGCACAAGTAGTGTTTTTTCCTTTGTGTTTGGGGTAAAGGCTTCATGATTGATTCTTGGATCTCTTAAGGCTATTGCTAACTTTTTCAAGTTGTGTTCTGACTCCATGCCTAATGGACTTTGAGGCTACTATTTTCTAATCATAGCAGGCATGCTTCCCCTGGGAA
This sequence comes from Torreya grandis, assembly GCA_037957365.1. NCBI lineage: Eukaryota > Viridiplantae > Streptophyta > Pinopsida > Cupressales > Taxaceae > Torreya > Torreya grandis. The sequence continues at coordinate 1,363,017 of JARHVA010002614.1, forward strand.
TCGCCAAGTTGTTGACCATTTTTGGTCTCGTGGGCAAAAATTGTTCCCCCTTCTCTTTTCTTTCCATTTCCACACCTAGACATGAAGGGTAATGGTAATGCAGAAATATGATTTTGCAACACATTCTTTCCTTCTTGGCATGAAAAAGGCTCAACTTCAAGCATTTGGTGCGAAAAGAACAGGATGGGTTGAAAGGAGTGGTTATGAAGGAATTTTCAAGGGAGCAAGTAAACCATTTTAAAGGGCTTTTAATCAGAAAAAATATTAAGTTTAAAAGGCTAAAGGATCATTTTCAAAAGCTCAAAGGTTAAGCAGCCCTTGCGAAGGGTCGGCGATGAACAAAATGGACCATTGCAAAAGCTCCAAAGGGTAACTTTGGACTTGATTTACCCTTGCAGAGGGCAGCTAGTCAAGGAACCTAAAAGGGACTTGCCTTTCGAGAAAGACAAGGCAAAAATAAAGATAGGTAAAAACAAAATTTGAATTTCTTTAGGTAAAATGCTTGAAGGAATTCCTTTAGACATTTTGTCTGAAGAAATTCACAAGGCAGGTCACCGAATAAAGACTATCCATTAAAAAAGAAAATCCATAGAAAATGGTAAGGTAAATCCTTCAAATAAAAAGTTTGAAGGAATTCCTTCAGACATTTTATTTGAATGAATTTGTCTGCCAAAAAGCTGACCGAAAGCAAGCATTTAAAATGAAGGGAACAATTTCTTTGGGAAAAATGTCTGAAGTAATTCCTTCGAATATTTTGTCTGAAGGATGTGAGAACCACAAGGAGCCCGAAGGACCCCAAAGGGTAGGTGCCCTTGCAGGGGGCTCTCGGTGATCATGAAAGGGACCTTTCTCAAAACCTGAAGGGATACTTTTGCTTTGAGAGGGTTAAAAGACAAAGGCCCAGACAAAGAAAGAAAGTTTGAAGAAAGAAAGTCTAAAGGAATTTCAAAAGGGGGTGATAGGCCTAAAGACATTAAAATTAAGCATCATGAACTAGCCGTTTGAATCCAGGCGTCCGATGACGTCCCCGTAGATGTTAAATTTAGGGCAATAGAGTAGCCATTGGCTTTCAAATGGCGATGGGCATGCAAACATCAAATTTATGGCAATGAAATAGTCATTGATCTTTAAATGCTTGAGCACAAACCTGAGGGAATTCAAAGGCCTTAGGGCCAAAAGGAAGAGCCCGTTGAGGAAAGAGCCTAAGGAGCCAGCAAAAGACGATAATATAGCCCTAAGAGCTCAAATTCTAGGAAAAGATAAAGCTAAGAAGAGACAAAATAATGAGATATGGACAAAATAGCCCAGGTATCAAAAGGAAAGTGTCGACAGAGGAGTTATTCCAGTGGTTGAAATAGTCTCTGCCAAGTGGTCATCAAGGAAAACAAACAGTGAATGATGCAGCCTATTTTTCCTCATTTTGCATTAATGAGTAGACAACCGCGTGAATCTCTTTAAGAAGTGGTCTTGTTTGCAGACAAAATGGGTGGCCTTGTCATTAAAATAATCAGGTGACTCATGCTTTTATAGTAGCATTTAATACATTTTAAGCACTAAAGTCAAGACTGGCGACCATACAACATGGTTCTAGCAGGTCATTTCTAGAAGGATGATATCAACAACAATGACTTCCTCTTCCCAAGGCATTCAATACAGCATGGGTCATTTATTTCTAGAAAGTGCCAAAGTCAATTCCAAAAAGGCTATATATTGTAATCTCTCATAGGAGAAAAGCATCTCTCGGCTTGTAAGGCGAAGCTCTCCCAGATTTTACCTTGAATCAAAAAGAAGCATTTTTGCCTCCATTTGAGCTTGCACTTTTGCATATGTCTATGGATTTGTTTTGTGTTAAGTCATTTTCTTTTATGCTTTCACATAATGATTCCAACATGTCTAGTGTATTATGAGTTGTTCTTTTACAGGTCAGCAAGAAGGGTGCATAGCAGATTATAGGCACATGTGAATAGGTTGCCATAATGTGTCTTAGAACACCTCTGGTAGTTCTTCCTCCATGTATCTTAAAGAGGACCCCTAGCTCACTGATGCATAAGGATTTCTCATATCAAATGAAGTGTATACCAACTTGTTCTTGGTGGAAAGTGTATGTTCAAGCTAAGTAGGTCAAACATTTTTGGTGTATCACTGTTTAGTTTAGGTTTTATTTTCAGCATCCTTTTCTCTTTTCAACCCACCCATTGTTAGCAGTAGGAAACCTAGGACCACAGAGATACATCAAAAGGAGCTAGCCCTTATCTAGAGATTCTCCCCTCAGTTTTTCCAGACCCACAGGCAAGAGAGGAGTCTCCATTGTGCCATGTGGAAGAGAGAAGCCTAGCCTTCTCTCAAGGGTGCAATCCACATCGTCAATAGTTACTAACCCTTTTTTTACTAGGTTTTAAGAGGTACAATGCAAATAAATTAGGGTTACTTAATATTTGGATATGATACATAAGACAACATAATTTAAGGCATATAATGATTACTTAGGAGATAATGTAGGTCTGGTCTAAATTTGAAGTCACTCATATGTATATCTCTCACTAGACACTTGCATCAAATATGGACATATGCATCGACGTTACTATCCCTAATCGACATAATTATTTGAAGGTAAAAAATAGTCAAAATACATAATGAATAAAGTCTAGATATCTAATATAGTGTTGTGACAACTCCTGATCACTACCATAGTCTAGAACAATATAACAAACAAGATACACTCTCTTTAGCCTTTAGTTGCTTCTTGCTATATTTTTTTTGGTAATCGAGGGTGTCTCATAACATTTATGGCATGGTATTACACCGTGTTGGACCCAATATCTTGACACACACTTAGGTGTACTATCACAAGGTGAGTCTAATAGACTAATCCCTTAGGCTTATGCCAGTACCCCACCTGACGCTTATAGTTCAATCAAGGTTTGAACCTATGACCTAGTGGTCACCATTTTAATGGCTTACCATTAAGGTATAACCATGGGGGATAAATGTTGAGATAAATTATTTTTATATATCAAAGCTATGAATCAGAGTAATGGGGGATCACCTTATCAAAGTGGGACATGTGGGTGGGCCTAGATCTATAATGTCCATCAAATGATTTACATCCAAAATGCTCCCATTATGTTTCACTTGGTCCACATGGAGAAGTACTACCCCTACCTCAAGGTGTCCACATGGCCACTTGTTCAAATAATCCTCATGTACTCAATGGGAATAGAACTTGGGTTGATGAGTACAAACTACTTATACCTCACCAATACACCAAGCTCTTGAGTACTTGGTACTTGTTATATTTATTGCACATGCTTAAATGAGATTTATTATCAAAATATTATATTACATTACTAAAATTTGAACTATACTTGATTAGTATTCAAATAACTTTATTGCCTAATGTTTCTCTTATGAATACAATAATGTTTAAACCTCACCAATACACCAAGCCCTTGAGTACTTGGTACTTGTTATATTTATTGCACATGCTTAAATGAGATTTATTATAAAAATATTATATTACATTACTAAAATTTGAACTATACTTGATTAGTATTTAAATACATATGTTTGTTGAACCAAAACCCTAGTTTGCATATTGGGGTTTTCACCTTCTTTGAAAGTTCATTTCAAATGAATGAATTTTATTATTAGATTTGATTTCTACCTAACTTATGTGGGCATAACTCAAAATGCTTAGTTACATCCTTATTTTTCCCTACTGATTATGTGCTTCATAGTTATCTTCACCCTTATAGTCTTTAAGGAGTTCTTAGAAAAAGCTCATGAATGGAAGAAAAATTATGATAGTTTATTTAATCCACCTGATCATAAATGTATTACATATGAAGAGATAGAAGACAAAAAAAAATAGTATGTGTTGGCCTATCATGCATCCTATGACCACTCTGTATTGTGCAATGCCATGGATATAGTATTGAGGGCACTCCCTGCTCAATCTCAAACTAATTTAAAACTCAATCATAATGAAATAACTCATACACACCAAGAAACTGATCAATCAACCATATATTGACACACACCCTCTATAACTCATGGCCATCCTTGGGCCACCCAACAAAATTCTTATAAGTATGCCACACAATATGATATGAAGATAGATTGTCAAAGGTAATCTGATACTCCATCATGGTATGAAGTATACCACATTAGAATACCCACTACTTTGTAAAAACCTATGGATGAGCCTATCTAGGGAGGGGACCACCAATTGGTTGTACTACTGTGATATGGTCATAAGCCTAGACATGCAATAGAGTCACTACTCCAATACCCCCACCGTGAATCTCCAACGTAAACTTGTAGAGATAACTATATAAGTGGGATAGTATAGTATGGACCCACAAATACCTGGTCTGATCCATCTTAATGTGATGCAATATCTGATACATCTGATAATAAATACCAATAGTCCCAGTCTTCATAGATATAAATGATGCCAATAACACACAAATAAACTTCTATTATCATGAAACGTCACCTCTACTAATGTCATCAAACTAAACTATACTACTCAACTCTACTTCAAGAGCCATTTGACTAGTAAAATATACATGGGAATACTGAATATAGACACAACTAACTTGACCAACAAACTAAACTCTTTCACCTATAATCAATAGCCTAAAAATATGATATACATCCTCTAAAATGATAGTCATCTCACTAGTATGAATCTATAATGTACATGTATCTAGATTCTACCTCTCCATTAGGGCTGTGAGGAGGTGGATATCATATAGGGTCTATCCCAAATGGGCCACATGCCCTAATCCTACTTGATTAATACTATCCTAGTCAGTTGCATCTATACCCAGCTCTGCTAATGTCAAATAATGTCGACTATGATAGAACTCTTGAATATGAACAACCTTCTACAATCAAGAAAGCAACAATAAAAACTTGTTAGTGATCTTATTTTGTTGCAAAAATATATAAATATCAATAAAATTAAACACAAAATATAAAGACATTAATGTCAAATGCTAGCATCCATGCAAGATAGAAGTATCAGATGCTAACATCTGCACTAAACAAAAATATCAGATGGTATCATCCAAAAGTGGATAGTTACATCATTGTCCTAATGCAAGTGTCTAGGACAACAATGCAAGCATCTAATATCCTACAAAAAATCCTTAAAAATAGACTTAAAATGCATATTTTTTATAAAAAATTACCAATAAATTGTTACCAAGTTACTAGTTTAGAAAAATCTTGGCTAGCTAAGGCACTCCAAAGCACATCAAATCACATCAAGTGAGGATCTCTTCCATGTGGCATTGTTATTCTCTAGACTTAGAGCTTGAAATTAAAAAAAGTTAAAAATGTAAATGATTTCAAAATTCTATTACAACCCACCTAATATACCACTTTGTCACAACTTCAAATCATCATATCTTAAACCCTAGGTATCTAAAATTGAAACCACAAGTTACTTTAGGATCTAGATAATGATCCCTTCCATATTAAGTTTCACAGGTGTTTGATACCAAATAGAATGGTCTAAACCAACAGGTATGCATGTAGACCTATTAGGTCTTGATTAGGCCTAGTGCCTAAAAGGATCCACATCTCACCTATAGTACTAGGTGAACATTATAACATATTTTAACACATAAATTGGGAGTGATAAGATGTTTTTTAACCTTTGGAATGTAGATTAGGTCACATATAAGCCATATTTTGCATCAAATCAGTTCAGGCTTGCATAGAATGAAGAAAGGAGCTCAACAGGACAAGTTTAGAAGCTCATATGTGTACAAACACTCAATATGGGAGATCAAAGAGATAATAAAAGTTGGATATGGTGGAATTGGTCAGAAGATTGGACATCAGGATTGTGTGAACAATCCTTAAGAGCTAAAACATCTCTAAACCCTCCAAAACCCTTGGTATTGACCTAATGATGAAAATTAAGAAAGAAAAGAATAAAAAAGGGATATAATTAACATTAAAGTGATATAAGCTTTCATAATAATCTCCAAGGCTCCTTCCCACCCATTTGGATTTCACCCTACTTTTATGGATAGGGTGGAAATTGGCTTTTCTTGACGTTTTGTGTCTTATACAGGTATATAAGGGTTTCAAGAGATTAAATTCACTTTGAGAGATATGTTGGGACTTAATATAACCTTTCATGTTCATTTATTACATCATTTAATCTCACAAACACCTCTGATAACACCTTCATCTTAGCCAGTCCAAACTAGCATAGTGAACAAGCAAGTAAGAAGGTGAAAAATCTAAGTGGGATGCCTTTTAAGGTCCAAATAATGAATATAAATGAATGAGGGATATTTAAAGGTGTCATGCACTCCATTTTATTTATTTTTTTTGAAAATTGAAGACAAATTTGGTGCAAGTGTGAGAAGTCAGTGAAAGAGGAGTGTTATGACTGTAGGCATTGATAACTCATGTCCAAAAGAATCTTGATGATTAGGGATACCACCAATGCTTGTTGGGGATTTTTTATAACACCTCTCTCATATTTCAATCATCTTACCTATCCCTAGTCTATTGTGGATCATTTCAAGGAGGTTAAATGATGAGGGCAATTTCTAGGTAAGCAAATTAAGAGTCTTATGCCACATTTCAGGAGTTTCATGTTTTGAAGGGCATTTGTCTAATTATACCTTGAATGGTATATCTCATTCTTCATCTTATTCTATATTTAACTCCTTTTCCCAACATTATAAGTGTATTTGTGACTCTTAGACTTATTTTTCTTCCCTCCTCTCTAAAATTCTATAAGTACTAGCCATTTTGGCTCTTGTTGGTCAATACCACACCTGGTATGGCAAAGCCCTACTAGTTTGATGTCATATTTTGCATTTTAATAATACAATAAATCTGGTTTTGAGTTCATAAACATCTTTTTTGAGTGTGCAAAGTGATGAATGGTTGAGTCTTGTGATTATATCCTTGCTTTTCCTTATCCTTTCATGTCTTATGCATTAAGTTCTCATTCTAAGAGGTCATATAGAGTGTATTTAGTGTGTTAGGATCCCTTCAAGTTTGAAAGTGTCCTTAGATTCAACAATCTAATCTCTGGTATACTTACCTTGAGTAGTCTCATGCATATCACCTCTATATTGAAACACTTATGTTAGAACATCTTGGGACTTTGAGACTAGTTTGTAGATCTTGTTCTTAGTGAGATAAGTATGATAACATTGTGGATATCTTCATGGTGTATCACCCCCCTAGATTAGTTTTATTTTATGCATACTTCTATCCCTTTTCCCACAAGTAATAAATAGTATAGGTGACAAACACTTCAAGACAAATTCAGGGAGCTAGCCCTTAAATGTATAGGTCTACTTCTCCTATCGGTAAACCCACATACCTAAAAGTATTTCAGTGTTGCCTAAATATTAGAGTAGGCTTGAACAACCTCCTCTAAGGTGAAATATTTGGTGACAAAAGTAACCATTATACAACACTAAAAATCAACATTATTAGGAAGGTACAATAAGGAACAATGTTATAGAAAAATATAATCATAACCTTAGCTATATAGTGTAGCATAATACTACATCAATATACAACACTATCAATAGCCACATCTAAAAATTACAATAAATTAATACATCAAATATTCAATAATTTTGTGATAAATGTAAATAAACTCCTAAAGTAGTCATGAGTAAGCAACTTTTATTAATTATGACAAGTTGTAAGGAGGGAGAGCATCATTTGAGCACTGTACCTCAAACCATAGACCAACAGTCCCCCACACACCTCCCTAGTGGGAGTGGCCTTTCCATTTCATAAAGGGGTAGATAATGGTGATGTGAACATTAAGAACCAACCAAAAAGAGTGTGAAAGTTCAATCATTATTACATGGATTAGTCATATAGACCATGGTGTAGACAATGAAATTAAATCAACAAATGTTTGTCAATATTGGTCCTTAACATTTTACCTTGCTTGGACAACTCGCTATTCCAATGACCATGTATATAAATGAGAGCCTTCCAAGTATTGCAATTTCTATGAACACCTTATAGACATCCCCACATTATTCCTAAATATCCCTAATCAATAGACACTACACTACCAATTCGATTTTAGAAGCCTCTATCTAATCTAGAGAAGTACATGCTAGGAAAATAAGGGCACACTATGCACATGTCCAATAGTGTGGACTTATCTCCCGCTATCCAATATATAGTTTTTTTAAATGACATGCTTCATAATGGCTCTCCCACATGATCCATAAGGTTGGTTATCAAAAATAATTCAAATGTCCTCCTATAAGAGCAAACCAAGTGTTTCACTTAAAATACCCTAGTTACTCTTTAACATTCTCTTGCAAAGGCAATTTCAAAAGCACTTATAAATTCAACAAAGAGTCCTACTGTAATTTTTATATACTAATATAGTCATTGGCCAAGTTAACATCATTTTTTCATAGGTTGAGGCCATCCTTTATCAAACATTCTAATCAAATTTACTAGTTACATTCATTACACTTATATGATCTTCCCCATAGGGAGAACTAAATCAGCCTAAGGTCCACACAGCTAATATAAGAATCACTCAACTAATAAGAGGTTTTTTTAGGATAGCATGGACATATCCCCCTTCTCACTTTTTCCCCCTTTTACATTTGATCTTGTTTGTCCCTTGTGCAGGCTAGGGTTTTATCTCTTGCAGGTTATTTGCCCATCAAATCAAAGATCACATAGAAATAATTGACCTACAAACAAAACAAAATAACCCCAAACTTTTATATTTAATTCACAATCAACACATACAAATTCACAGTAGAGGATAAGGATTTAAGATGACCTTGTCCATCCACTACACACTTGTCCCAATATACAATAGATCAAATATTCTAACTGACACTATGTTTGTAGGTTTTGTTAAGTATTTTTACACAACCACAATCAACATAAACATAATACATAAATAGTTTGTAAGGACATCTCTTTAATCCTAACCCTAATTTATGTATTTATGAGTTTAAAAATTATGTATATCATTATATTTTATAATACATTGCCTTATTTGTATCTCGTAGATTAGATTTCAAGTTTACAATAATTTAGAGTTAGTTAAATCACTATTATTAATTCTAAGGGTAAACACATGGATACTCCTCTATCTACTACAACTTAAATCATACATGTAAACTATAAAGTACAATGGAGATATAATGTATATAACTATAACATTACTTTGGCCAAAACATTTTTATAGTTTTCAAACTTCAAAAAAATCTAGGTCATTTTCCACCTAAACCTTACTCTATGCTCCATCTTATTTACCAGCACATTTTTATCCAGACTGATGATGAAAGGTTTTTAAGTAGGCTTTAAGCCTACTTACTCATCCTCATTCAGGCTAGAAGAATACCCTTTAACTATCACATAGTTATATTAACAAATGCAATATAATTATTACCATCTAAAACAACTTTCAAACATATAAACATCTAATATTAATATTTCAGACTGTAAATCACTCATGCAATGAAAACAAAGATGCAATTGTAATATACTCTAACTGTGCATTAAATTCTTTGTGGCTTAATGCAATACTACAATGCCTTATATTTCATACTATATATTTTAAAGTGATATGATCAATACTAACACATTCATGATTTTATGATTAACACCATATCCCATCAAATGTAATGGCCTTTATTTAACATGCGTTGAACTACAAACTTCATATTATATGCTAATAAATGAAATGACCATTGCGATAAAGCAAGCTACAAATCAAGGCATGAAATATATGGAAAAACTACTATACCATTCACTCAATGTAATATTATGCTAAAAAATATAAATCTAGTCTAAATAAGAAAACATCAAAATTTCTTCCTTTGGTTTTGCTAGTCATTCTCTTATCATGATAATGTCTGCTTAGTAACTCCTGATCAAGAATTGAATTTAATCTATGTACAAAGCCTATTTTTTATTCTATAAATTTATAAAAATCACAACTACAACCCCTAAATGTAATTGACAATATTAATCCAAACTAATTTGAGTGATCTTCATTAAAACTCTGCCATATTATTCACTATACTCTCCCCATTATAATATCATATCGAATATTTCAATTTTAGTTTAAGTAAGAAAATATAAAAGTTCCTCCCTTTAATGTTACAACATTAATTCACTTAGAATGATACATCTACTAAAGATATCCCTACTCAAGAATAGAGAATAATCTATCTACAACCTCATTTACATTTTTATATGTTTCTAAAAAAACAACTATAACCTCTATGTGTAAACGTTACTCCAAACTAATTTGAATTTTCATTGTTTACTGCTAAACCCTTAAGAAAAGGACTACATACAATTGAGTACCACATTACTAATTTTTACAAAAATGATTTATGTAAAACCAAGTAATCTATCCATAATTTAACTCTTACTAACCCTAGGCCCATAGGCGGTTATTCTCACTTCTTACAGGTATAGGGTTGGGGTTCATTTGACCCTTCAAGACTTGTTAAAACTATAATATTTTATTCAAAATCCTAGTACCATTTTGATAAGTTCAACCAAAATACTATTTAAATAACAACTTAAACTTACTCAAGAAATGTGTCGACATGAGGATCACCTCTATGGGCTTTTGGGTGAGAGCAAGCTCTCATTCCCGTGTCCATATAGGGTAGAAGATCTAAAATAAACTTTAATAATTGAACGAATCCTAAAAACCAAACAATATATTGACACAATAACCACTCATTTCAAATAACAAATGTTTTCCTTCAACCATTTCAATATAGGTAAGTGCACAATTTTTATAGCAAAGCTTGCATAACATAGTCAACCAAAGATCATAACTACAAGGAGGATATTGGACTACTATTTTCCATAACCATTAAAGTTTCATGTGTTTCAATAAGAGGTTTTTCACTCTTCATAACTGAGTATGTAATGCTACAGGTGTAAAGAGTAGTGACAAAACTACGACTTTGCTTAACTAAATATAAATAGAAAAAACCCAACTCCTTAGATTTATTTACAGATTAAATGTCTTTATCTATATTTTTATACTTCAATTCATACTGTCCATGTTAATCAACAAGTGTAGGAAAATAAACCCTCATTTAAACCCATAAAAAATCCATACTCAGTTTATGAAAATTGTTACTTGCATGGGTATTAAAAATATCAATTGGTTCTTGTTTGATAATGTCATTCCTGGTTACCTCCTTTTTCCTTTCCCCTCCACAGTCATTGTGTCTCATCCATTCACTTCGTCTTCCTTTTTATCCCATTTCATTTAATCTCTACATAAATTCATTTTTGCATGCAACCATTATAATTTTTGCCTTTCTTGTTAGACTTAGGTGCGTGTCCTCAAATAATTTACCCTATAGATAACTAGTTCCTTAATGAATGGCAAAAAAACATCGCTACTTCATGCATTTATTGTAAGTTAAGTGCACCTGTGAGATCTCTAACCGAACCAAGACATAATCACCTTGTAGGGTTTCTCAATAGAAATAGATTCTTTTGAACCCATGTTTTGTTGAGTCTCAAAACCTAATTACCACTTTGAACTTTATGTTTTGTTCCCTTAGACCATGGACACCCTAATTATTTTTTAAATAATGATAAGCTTTTGACTTATTTGGTGTGTGGATGTTATAATTATCCTTGTCCTATGCTTGAAGAGTAATAATCAAACTTCTTTACTTACCCCAATCAAATGATTTCATAATATCCACAAGGTCATGCAATTCACACCACCCCCCGTGGTTTAGTGTTTTCTAGTAACTCTTATCACCACTATAAGAGTTTTATTCCTTTTATGTCACTCACATTTAAATTTTATACTATATAACCTAGAGTATTATGATTTAAGACCACCTCTATAAATATGAATATGCAAATAATACAAGGATAAGACTCCGCAAGAAAAACAAGGATACAATTATGCAAACAAAACTGTGATGCACATACCATCTAAAATAGAAGCACTCAACACTTATATCTCAATAAATAAATGGTTAGAACATATCATAAGGAACACTATAAAACCAAATACTACTCAAGCAAAACTATGTGAGTGTGTATGTTCTTAGTTTGCTCTTTCTATTTCCAACTACCATGATTTGCCACCCTCTCCTCTATGATGCTCTCCCTCAGGACTCTACCGAGAGGGATGTATAAGTTATCTTGCAACCATCTCAACTAAAGAGAGTGAGCAGTTAATTTGTTATAAACATAAATATTTAAAAATATCAAAAAATAATAACACAAATAATACATTAAATGAATTAAAATATTGTTTCAAAAATACAAAAATAATCACATTAATATACATTTTTTTGTAACCACTATAATATTATAATTCTATATTTAAAATGCTAAATATCACCATCTAAACTAAGTACAACAATGATAAAATTAGCAGTCCATAATATATAATAATAATAATAAAAATAATCAATATCGTACTCTTTCATTAAGGTAGAGAGGGATGTAACACAATCCTTAAGTGAAGAGGGATCTTAGTTTTAATATACAATTTGTTACATTCTTTATATTTAAGATAACTACAACTAATTCTTTGTTTTATTCTTATATGTGGGTTAATTAATATACCTATAATATACACCTAATACTTATTTGTCTTTTACCAGCACTTTATTTAAAGAAAATTATATATATGCACATTACATTTTCTTATAATGATTCAAAATGCATTATATTTAGGTGTTTAGAGATAAATGAGATGTATCCTTACTTATTTTATATATTCTTAAACAATTTGTGTACTGATACTAATTATTTTAAGACTATTTTATTTAATTTTTAAATATTAAAAATTATTTTGTTTGTTCTCTAAACACTAATTTTTTTTTTCAATTTTGTATAAAACAAATTTTATTTATATTAAAATTTGTACATTTATTTTTATAAAATAAATACTACAATGTAATTTTTGATTTAAAAATTAATTGTTTATTTGAAAAAAAAATTGCAAATATAAAAAAATTGTTATGTGGATTTTAATTACTTTTTATTTTAAGAAATATACATATATATTTTTTAATTAAATTTTTAAAATAATTGTTTTCCTTCTTGACCTTTTATTATTAAATGGTTTTATTAAAAAACACTTTTAAAAATAAATAACAAAACCTCTTCAAAATCTCTCATTAGATGCATGTAGAAAAATGATAAGAAGCATTCATGATTGACTTGAAAATTGTTCATATAATAATAAAATATCCCCATTCACTAACACACGCATATAGGTGACAATGCCTTAACTTTAATACACATTAAAAAATTAAAAACCCATGGGCTTTGTGATAATAACTATTAAAAGGATAAGCCTTTATAAATTGTGAATAAAGCACTAAAACTCTTGGGTTGTAAGACACCAACTAAAAGTCAAACTTTGATTATATAATTAAATTTTATAGACCAATAATTTATGAAATTAAATATATAGAAAAATATAAACACCAACATATATATATATAGAGAGTTAGTGAGTAAAGAAAAAAAAAAAAAAAAACTCTTGGATTGTAAGACACCAACTAAAATCAAAATATTAATTATATAACTAAATTGTATAAACCAATAATTTATGAAATTAAATACATAGAAAAATATACAAAACTAACCAATAAAAGATTTTTTTAATGTTAATTAAAGGTGTTTTAATCAAGAGATTTAAAGCTTTGAAGATATGTGGGAAGGGTCATGTATGGTATGATATTAATAGATAACAAATAAGGGTTATGTATGGTATGATATTAATAGATACAAAAAATAAACTTTGAAGGTTTTGTTGAGGATATTGTTAAGAATCTTTATGTTTACATACATAAAATACATGTGAATATTGAATATATTAATATTTTTTTTATGGAAGGAATCACTCTGAATCGCTTGCCACTTCGAGGAGGCTATCTCTTTATCAAAGCATTTGGCTGTAATTGATATATTTTACTTGGATGCATTACAATAGCCTATGTCCCTTTATTTATATTATTTCTAATTTATCCATCTCCTACTTCTTATGAGTATGGTACTAAACTACTATTCCTTACTATTCATTAATATACTATTTATGCTATTATTCTACCCCTTCTAGGTATATTACATTCCATCCCCCTTGGCATGTTTTGCCCTCAAAACATACAAAGAATTACATATCAAAAATATGTAGAAGACCAGATAAAGGCACGTCCATATGTTCATTTTTGCTTCCACTTTTTTCATCTGAGCTGGGATATGACTATGTACATCAATAGAGTTAACATGAGCACTATAACTGAAGGTTGAAGTGTAATTTGAAGCATGATGATTAGCATATCAAAACAAGAATGAGGGTGCTCAAAATAGTGAACCTAGTGAACCAATGGAAGATACATGCCATCCCCTTAACATTGTTCTTAACAAACATTTTTGTTGGAGTGGCTAACCTCAACATAGAAATGTTAGAATCATCTAAGGGTAGAAGGAAAGAAGTTTCTCTCATGTGGAGGGAGGATTTGGTGAAGAGAATACCAAATGAATTAGTCTATACCAAGTGATCAACATACCATGCTCTGCAACTGTCTTCTAAATCCATTAATGCAATTATTTCTGCTTCATATTCTTCAACTATAGGAAATAAATCTTCATACCATTCATTATATTATTTATCTCAATCCAGCCATGCATTAATTTTCTTATCATACTTTGTTAGAATATGGGAGTGAAGTTCAAATCTATCTAAAGTAGCATGCATATTACTACTGAATTTTTCCATAGCATTGCTTAATTAATACATTGCTCTAGATAAAATGAAAAGCTCCATGTTTTTTCTTTTACGAATAGTAGTTAGTAAAACTATGATAACTTTTAAAATACTTAATAAAATTTAAAAATTCAAATTATTCTAGAAAGCTAAAAATGAGGTACACAAAACTCAAAAATTGTTTGGCTCAATACTCTATTGTTTAAGAGCAATTTGAAGAAGAACAATCATTTTTTTTATAACAACAGTTACTAAAACAATAATATACCTAGGAGGGGTATAATAATAGCATAAATAGTAAATTAGTGAATAATAATGAATAGTAAGGAACAATAGTTTAGTATCACATGCATAAGAAGTAGGAGTTTGGTAGATTAGAAGTAGTATAAAAAAGGGGCACAAGCTATCGTAAATCATCCAAGAAAATATTAATTCAATTAGAGTATTATTCTGATAAGGAGGTAGCTCCCTCAAAGTGGCAAGCGATTGTGGAGTTATTCCTTCTTACTAAAAAAGAATATTATATTTTGTAATCAATATATATAATAATTGTCTATATGAGCATAGAGGTTCTTAACAGATACTAGGAAGATTTATCAAAATAAGTTATGGAAAGAAGGTTATAAACAGTGGAAGAATGTGTCATTGTTCCTTTACTATTCAAATGTAATCATTAATACAAGGATTGTGACTTAGGATATATAAAGTATATAGGGAGTGTATTTTATCAAAGGGCTCTCAAAATAAAATAACTATATATTTTTGATTAGGTGTAAATGTTTTCATAGAATTTGGAGCTATGGAATAGAAAGGGATAGTTTTTTTATTAGAGTTACAAACCAATTTGGGATACAAATGAGAACCTTGAATCCCTTAACATATCATATATAACCATCACCAACTATACTAACATCACCAACGATCACAACCAACCTCACTAATATCACCGACAACTACAATCGACTTAACATACTTATTAAGATTTGAACTTGGGTAGAGTTGAATACAAGTAAACCACTAAACTAAAAACAAAAAAAAAAAAAATCTTAAAAAAACAATAATTTTAATAGGCAAACATAAAATATGAAACATGGAATATAATTCCATAAGTATTGTCTCTATATGAACTTCAGGGGGTTCAGAGTAGGCATCTTATGTAATGATATGACATTCCTTTAAGCCTTGGTAAAAGGTAATGAGTGGTCAGTTGGGTTGTGGCATCATTATCTCATGTGGCAACAGTGTGGAATTTCATTCCTTTATCTCATTGAGGGTGGGTTTAGAATGATTTATAGAGCTTCACTTAAATGTATACATATGGAAGTGGCTTCAGTGCAATCAATTCTTATGTAAAAGGAGTTATGTACTTATCCCTGTTTTGGTTTTTTTGTTTGCTCTCATCTATGTTTATAATAATTGAGAGGGACAACCATAAAGCCTCTAATTTTTTTTGGACGAAATTGATTTGTTACTAGTTTGCTAGACATTTATGTTTAAGGTTTTTTTGGGTTAATTATACTCAGAGGTGTATTGTACAATTGTAGTCTAAGAGTCATGGTAAAGTGTAATGGTTGCGAGTATTTTCATAAAAAATGTCTAAACTTAAATTAGACATTCAATTAACTATCAGAGGGCAAATTTTCCTTTTTGCTTGGAGAAAAAAAGGGCAATTTTTCTTTTTTTGCTTGGAGAAAAGGAGGGTAATTTTTCTTTTTGCTTGGAGAAAAGGATGGAAATGTTGTAATATTTTGGGCATATAATAGAGTTTGGAGCTTGTTATTTTACATCAATATTTTCTTGAACTTGATGCCCTGATGTAACTGATTGAGGCCATATATCATCAGACAATAGGGAATTCATGGAAAAGATGATAGAGTCATTAATCAATGTGGTATCGTAAAATCCAAAATGAATACCTTGAGATTGATACCTCCGAACATTTTTCAAATAAATTAAAATATTCAAACTTGTTGTATGTATATTATTATTTTATATTATAGTTATAATTTAGTCCAGAATGATAATATAGTTTTTAAGTAAACACAACATCATATAAAGGAAAAACCAATTTAAAAAAAAATATTTTTTATTTGATAAGGGTAAAAAAGAGAGTTTTGATGGGGTCTCACAACCCGATACAAAAGAATACAAACCATCACTAAAATCAGGCTAAAACTAGAACAACCACCAAAGGAAACACAAAACCAACAAGGCCTCAACCACCGAAGAAGATAACACTCACAACCATCAATGAAAAGTCTACCAATAATTAGTACCTCAAGCCTTCTGTGAAACATCAATGAAAACATAGAGAAAAAACAGACAAAATGCCACAAAGAAGGATAACACCCTTATGACTCAGCACATTACAATAAACAATTGAAACCAAAGCTGACAAGGACTAACCAATCTAATCCAAAACAAGAGGAACCAACAAATTAACTAATGGTCTGGAGTCTTCTTCCCTGACGAGAGAGAAGACCTTCCATTGTCCATTGAGACCCTTCTTTTACCATTTCAATAACATCTGATCTAAGCCTTTTAGCCTCCATTATCCTTCCTTTGTTCTTGACAATCTATTCCAAAAGAGCTTTGAGCTTTGCTAACAGAGAACAAGTGAGAGTAGCTTCATTCAACAATGAAGGGGAAGGGTTTGAAGCCTCAATGAGTTCAGGGCCCGCCCTCAAAAGAGTCTCTCTTAGAGGGGAGGAACCCTTGGACAAAGGATGAAGTGACCTATAACATTGATAGAAGATGAGTTGAAAATCTTGATCTGAAGCTCCTTTTTTCCTCCACATGAATCTAGAATGATGAGCCGATGACTGTAGATTCTTTGAGAAATACCCAACAACGTGATGCCCAATTAAGTTGCAACAAAAACATTAAAAAGAAGTCCTTCAAAGTTGATAAACTGAACCCACGAATCACAAGTAGAACAAAACTTGACTGAATGACAAAAAGACTTTGACATCTATAATGACACAAGCTCTTACAAACCTTTTACGTACAAAACTTTCCTCCCATCTCCAAAAAAAATCTAGATTAATTAATATTCTAATGTACTCTTATTTTCTTAAAATCGAAAAAATATTTTAACCTTAAAAAAAAAAAGAAGAAAGAAGAAAGAGAGATATGTGAAAAGTCTATATTATTCAAAATTTAGACATGTGGTTTGACTTGATTGAAAAGAGTCCAAAAGGTGGGCTAAGCACATGGATTGATAACAAGCCCCCATAGGGCTTATAAACTTGAACCCTAGACTAACCGGAGGGGGCTGACACATTGACTAACTCCACAACGAACAATAAATGTATTTTTAAATAAAATCTTTGAAAAGAAAAAAGAATCGAAAGGACAATGTCAACCAAAAATCGACAGACGCGCTTCTCAGACGCCTTACGTACGTTTAATTATTCGGAAAACAAAGATATATTCGAATCTTTCGCGACACCTCAAAGACAAGCATCCATTGGCTACACCTCACACAGATTAACTCTCATTGGCTTTCCCATAAACGCGTGGACGATCCTGGCCAATGATGTGGATGGACATCGAGAAGCTATTCCATACCAAAATCAAAAATCATCCTTCTCGGAAACCCCCTTTCCCCTCCCCCCCCGAACCGTTAGGTCAAAGAAGAACGTTTGTTTGGAGTACAAGCAAAGTTTTAAAATTAATTTTGAAAAAGAACAAAAAAAAAACGCAAAAGTGAAGTCTAAAGGATAGTCATAGGGCGATGGGCTGAAATTTCTCAGCGGTTTCATAAAGTACCAAATTTCGGCCCAAACCCCACCGTCCCCTTTCCCTTGACAGTGATCAGATTAATTATATGGTTCTTCTTGTAATATCTCATTTAAAACCCAAATTTAATTGATTACATGTTTAAATAGTTACAAACTCATATAAATAATTTTAAATTAGATTCAAAAATTATTTAGAAACACTTATTCATTAATATGACAACATTTTAAAAAATTATATATATATTTTAAATTTTTTATTTAGATAATTAATTAAATATTGCATATTACATTTTCATATGTTTTTATAATATTTAATTTCAAGAAAGATTTTTTTATTAATTAAACATAACATTTAAGTGACTTCAAAATTAATAATACTTTATTTAAAATAGTTATAATTATTACTATTCAAACATTTTCTAGAAATGTTATTTACAAATTAAACCCATAATTAATTAGCTTTATTAATTTATTTATACCTTATCGATCTATAAAACTTCTTACAAGTAAAGTTCACTTTGTTTATTATTAGGTCTCCTAAATACAAACTTAATTTTTTGATATTAGTAAACATTTTTGAACTTGAGTTTTGAAGTGGAAAGATTTTTTTAAAAGGGATCTACCCTTATACAAAACACATACTTGGCCTCATATCCCAGATGGAACAAAAAGTCTGCCAGCATAGACCAACAACAATCAACAACCGCCAATTAAAAATAAGTAACACCACAAGAAAAAAATGACAAGAACACAACAAACTAGCAACAAAGAAACCCAAACACACAACAAATACATAAAACTAAAAGGCTAAAACAAACACCCTTTCTAAGCAAGGGAAATACCAAACAGAGAAAATCTCAGAGCTACAACCAAAATACAACTTTAATAAGTCATTGACAAGCAATGCAAAAACCCTGTGCAACCAAAAAAGAAGGACTAACCATATGTTCTAGCCTTTCTTCTTTATCAACGAGAAACAAGGTCATCCACAGTGCGTTGAATACCATCAAACACCAAAAATTCCGCTTTTGCCCTCAGCGACTCAACCTCTGGGCTACAATGTTTCTTTTTTAAAATAGCACCCATATCAGTTGCACGCTTAACTATAAACAGTTAGGGGGGAGATTGCTGAAACCTCCAAAATAATCCTCAAGCAACTCCTTCACAAAAGCGAAAAAAAAAGGAGGATAGAACTTATCGTAATTATACCAAATAAACCCTAATCAGGGCCCTATATTTTTTTTTCCTTATAAATTCGAAGTACAGAAGAAGAGTCCACTCTTAAGAAACAACTAACAATCTCTGATGTCCAATAAAAATACAATAAAAACAATCGAAAGACAATCCCTCGAAATTGAAGAATTGAAGAATTGAGGCCAAAATCCAACACTGCTAAACACTTCGACCGAATGATGGATATGTTTTGCAAAATCCACAATCGCGCTATTTCACAAGAAGCTTCTCAGAAATTCCAACGTTTTCCCCAGGGCGACGACGCTTTCCGTGGGACCGCCATTAACTCGGTCTTTTGAAACTGTTGTGTTTTCCAATTAAAAGAAACAATTTTAAATCAATTATTGACGGAGCTCCGTCTGTTGTTGACGTTAACTCCCTTTTAAAACACAACGCCGTTAATTGATGGCGTTTATAAGAGGCCCATTTCGTATTCTCTATGGATTAAAGAAATCAGAGCAGGCATGACTGCGTTTAGAATCCGTCAATTTTCTGAAGGGAGATGTGCGCTGCCTGGGTTCTTAATTGCAATCCTTTCGTCCCAACGGTATGTTTTCTTCCCGCAAATTGCATAAACTGACGTCTTTTCAGTTTCCGAACCATGATAATGTGAGGGGATTATACGAAAGGTTTCTGTGAATTTTATGTACATATTGTACATTTTGTTGTATACCGAGGACCTATTAGAAACATTTGGGGGTTTTCAGTTTCTAGGGTTTTTATTTTCAAAGGAATTATTGCTTGGATTTCCTGGAGTGAACGCAGCAGTAGTGTCTACAGCTGTTCCCTTGCGGTTAACTGGTTTTTCGGGGACCGAAATTCGTGTTATGGTTTCTGGGGTATTTATTTTTCAGGGGATTATAGCTTGGGTAGTAACATTGTTGATTGAATAATCTCTGCCTATACCCATTTGGTGTTGCTTTGGGTTCCTGAGACTAATGGATCTGTAGGGTTTGGAGCTGTTGGGTCCTTCATCTCGAAGGATCGTTGTCCCTGCTTGTTTAAGGGTTGGGGTTTCATAAAGTGAACGCCGTGGGTTTGTGTTTTTGTTGTAAAAATGGCGACTTCTGGGGTTGTTCTGAGCCCTGTGAAGGAGGAGTTTCTTTATTCTCCAAGATGCCTTCATGGCAGAGATGTGTTTCTGTCGGATGCTATACAAATTTATTTGTCATTTGAGGATTCTGGAATGCCCATGAGGGTTTTACCCTCAGATACCATAGCTTCTTTGAAAATGAAGATACAAACATTCAAGGGTTTGTATAATAAACACCAGAGGCTTGTTTATGAAGGGAGAGAATTGGCCAGGAATGATAGCTTGATCAAGGATTACGGTGTCACCAATGGGAAAGTGCTGCATTTGGTTATAAGGCGTTCTGAGCTTCTGGCTGTGACTGTGAAAACTTTGGCTGGGAAGGAGTATGCATTTCAGCTTGAGAGAAGCTCTAGCATTAGAGATCTGAAGCAGAGGATTGCACAGAAAGAAGGAAGGAGTGCCAGTTGGGATGAACATGAGCTGGTTTTCAAAGGGAAGCAGCTCGAGGACCAGAGGTTGGTAGATGATTTGTCTTTGGAAGACAAAAGAAATGTTGTTATTCATTTGTTTGTGAGAAAGGACGCCAAGGTTAGGACAAAGTCGAATGGAGATTTTTTGGAGTTCTCATTTGAGTGCCCCTTACATGAACCAGATCTGAAGCAATATGATGGCATCCAATGTGATCAGGTAACTGAGAAGTTTTCCTCGATGCAGCTAGCCACGAGGCAGGTGCCACAGAAGCTGTTGCCAGAGAAGCGAAGTAATTATCGTGATAAGCTAATAGAATATCAGACTCTTGTAAGAGGGCTTCCCAAATGTCGGTATCTTTTAGAGCCCGTTACGGCTAGCTCCAGACACAAGCTCTCTCCTGCTCTTCAAGATATGATCAAAGCCATGAGAGAAGGCTTGGAGTATGGACAATGCCCTATCATGTCCAAAGAGGGATCGGGCGGTGCATACTTTATGCAAGATCCAACAGGAACAAAATTCATTGGGGTGTTCAAGCCAATTGATGAAGAACCCATGGCTGTAAACAATCCTAGAGGCTTACCTATATCCTTGAATGGAGAGGGTTTGAAGAAAGGTACTAGAGTAGGTGAGGGTGCCTACAGGGAGATTGCAGCCTACATACTTGACCATCCTGCTAGCGGCCCTCGATTGTTGGGTAGCGAAGAAATAGGCTTTGCAGGGGTTCCTCCTACAATGATGATTCGGTGCTCTCATGGTGCTTTTCATCTTGCAGCAGGTTTTGATAGGTCGGGCCAAGAACCAAAGATGGGCTCTTTACAAAAGTTTGTGGATAGCTATAGTAACTGTGAAGATATGGGTCCGGCTGCATTTCCTGTGGATCAAGTGCACAAGATCACTGTGTTGGACATGCGTTTGGCAAATACAGATAGGCATGGTGGGAACATCTTGGTTTGCAAACAAGGAGGGCAATCTTCAATCCAGCTTGTTCCCATCGATCATGGTTATTGTCTTCCAGAGAAGGTAAGCATTTTTTAAATTTGCGATTCCCTCACTTCCTTTATTCTGAATCATATCCATATACTAGTACGGTTCATTCCATTGCATATTTTGCTTTTGAAGAAGTTTTATGCTAAATTTAAGCGGTCACTACAATGATTTGAAAGTATTAGATGAAGCCCATTAAGAGCTTCAATTGTTTTTTTCAAAACTTTACAATCCTCCAGGGGGCATGAAGTTTGAAATCTTTAATTGAGAATTCCCTGTTTGAAGCCCAGCATCATGGATTGCTTATTTTGATGCTTCTTACTTTCTCTTTTGAGGTTCTGACGATGGTTATGTTTTTTTTGATTCTAATACAGTTCGAAGATTGCACATTTGAGTGGTTGTACTGGCCTCAGGCCCGACAACCTTATAGGCCCGAGACTCTGAAATACATAAAGTCTTTGGATGCAGACAAGGATATTAAACTGTTAAAGTTTCATGGCTGGAATTTATCTCTTGAATGCTCCCGTGTGCTTCACGTTTCTACCATGTTATTGAAGAAGGGTGCAGCAGCTGGTCTGACCCCCTATGCGATTGCCCGCATCATGTGTAGGGAGTCTCTCAACAAGCCATCGGACATTGAGAATATCATGGAGGAGGCTCAGGAAGCAATACTTCCAGCATCTAGTGAGGCCACATTTCTTGAAGTTGTATCTCAGATAATGGACAGCTATCTAGCAGACCGAAGGCTATCAACCTCATTATAGTTTAGTTATTTAAAGGAAGGGAAAGTTGACTGAGGGCCATCATAACCTCGTTACAGTGTAGCTAATCAAAGGATGGGAAAGGTGACTAAATCTGTAAATGTTTGAGGAGGCAAGTTTATTGGATCACAAGTTGAGATTGCATTACAATTTCTTCTGCAGCCAGATGTTCTGAGTTTGCAGCATAACTGATTTTTTTTTCATTGGTATTTCGGCACATCGTGAATTCTCAAGATTAGTGTAGCTTTTATAGTCATTCATAGGTGTCGTCATGCCGCTGAAACTTGAATTAGTCCCTTGGACTACATGTTTATGTTGGTACATATGTTCTCCTGAACGTTTGTATAGTTGTGAATCGCTAGGAATACTTTTTATGTTATATATTTACGTTAAACATATATTGTAGTGAACCTTTATATAATTGTGAAACGATATAACAACCAGTATTGTTAGGACTACATATTCTGCTTGATGGCCAAATTGTGATTGGCATTTGTATGGATCATAAAACCAGTATTGTTAAGTACAATGTTCTCTTGTTTTTCAAGAGTGAAAAACATGAGAACTGCTGCATCAAAATGCTTCTGTTAAGCAGTTCTGTTAGGCCTATGGTTATTTTGTGAAATATGTAATTTGTTTAATGTTTGTTGCATTGCCAGCTAGTGTTTGATATATATGTCATTTAAATTCCCTGTACTGAACTTTAGTTTAGGGAACTATTCTTGCATTATATTTGAGCGCATGGTATTATTTGCTATGTTCTATTACTGAATGACATCGTATTAAATTTCTTTTAGCTGCATTTTTTCCAAACCCTTATTTAGGTGGGAGGCATCTAAGGGTCCGAGAATTTGGCATCGAAAATAGCATTCAAGTTTGTTTCCTCGAGGACTATTGCATTATATATGGAAAAACAATCTTCTACTAGGCATTTAAGGACCATATTCTTTAATAGTTACCTCCAGCGATTATGCCTTCTTAGCAGATTAAAAGAGTCGAGTTCTAATTTAGATTAAACCAACTGCTTGAACGTGTTGCAAATAATGGTGATTGGGCAGTTATGGGAACCAGTCACAGATTATTCTTCTTATGCAGTGTTCCTTGTAGCATTTCCCATGTTTATAAATTATTCTTTCTGGTTGTTGAACTGCTTCTGATCAAAATGCTTTCCTTGTGTTTTGCCTGGCTTTTGGGTTTTTGTTAGTACTCAGAGTAGCATTATCTTTAGTAGCTGAGGCTGCACATGAATATTGTATTGATGCAGCAGTTAACGAGTCTGCCTTTTGACATTATGCTGAGAAATTGGCCATCCTGTTTAGATCGCATGCAATTGCAGATTGAATGATCATTAGCAGTTTACGTACTGCTCGACTTAATGGTTGGATTGGCTGCTATTCTATGTTCTAGTTTTCACCTTTTTGAGGAAAGGTACGATTTCCCCTTCTTTGACCTCTTTTACCCTAAAGTGGCCTTTCACTTTTTTTATTATTATTTTTTTCCGACGACCTTCACGTCGAACATCATTTAGGTAAAGTGCTGGCTCTGACCATTTTCTGACTATCCTTCCTCTACCAAAATTAAGATCTTTACCGACTCGACAAATGTCGACTACTCTGACCATCCTTACTCTTCTACTGCAAAATATTGTCATCGTGCTCCCGTCCTTTCCTCCCTTTTTTAAGTTTAGGATTTTGCGATATGGATTTGATCCTCTTTAGGTCCCTTATAAGTTCTTAATACTCTTTATTTAAAGAAGGATGAAATTATGCTCTCTATTCCTCATCACTTATTTGTGTAAGAAGTCTCACATTTGCCTATTTGTTCTCGAATTAACAAAATCAAATTAACTCAAACTTAAGAGAGGTTCACATCTATTGAAGCCTTGTTTTAAATTAACTCTGATCTGAGACGGGGTTCATTTCTATTGGTTCCCATCTCTTGCTAGATTTTTATAAAACTCTTTTAATCATACGACATGCAACTCATGTGATACAATGTAGGTTTGATGCATTGTAAATATGCAAATGCAATGTAAATATCTTGTGTATATGCTCACAATGTACATTGTATTCAATGTAATATGTTAAAACCACTTCTAATTGGATATAAAAAGTACAAAAAATGAGTCAATTGTGTTTGTTTCGATCATCTCTCTTTCCATTCAGGTTTCTAGGAGAAAAATGAAGAGTCATCGAAGTCTCCTCTTCTTTTAGTTGATGCTTAATCCATAAATAATTGGCCTTCTTAATGTTGCAATCGTTTTAGAGCATAGAAGAAGAATATTGCAATAAGCAAAAAAAATTGTAGAAAGTATAGTTGATGCTTAATCTATAAATAACAGGTTTTCTCAATATTGCAATAGTGTAGAGCATAGAAGAATTATATTGCAATAAGCAAAGAACATTGTAGAGAGTATAAGGAGGCATTCTAAAGTACATTTTATGTGTACTTGTTGACATAATGACCATGTCCCCATTGTTTATTTTTTTGTTTGAGATCAATTGAAGTCATAAGTCCTCCATTTCCAACTTGGAATTTTCCTACATTTAGATTATATCTACTGCTAAATTCTTGTGTTGAGTATTTTCATGTGTTCACACATTTGAAGTCACTTCCTTTCATGTTGTTCATGGTAATTGTTATGGAATAAATGGTCTTTTGGAATGGAGTGACTCTTTAAGTATTTGTACTTGATTTAATGGTTGTAATTGTAATTCATGTGTGTGTATAGAAGATGTTCATACATTTATTTATTATATTTTTACAAATTGGATGTACATAGGATAGCTAATTGTAATATCTCACATTTAAAATTAGCTTTGAATGTAGATTTTTAGTAGCAAATTCAGCAAATAAAAAACATGACATATCATGTGAATTTGCATCAAGCATAGTATTATCAACATTACGTATCATAGTTGGTATCATAACACGTAGCTTGTAGAAGGATTTCTAAAGCATTGGAGTTTGTGTATTAGAAAAGTTCATGGTAATTGCTTGATGTGCAACAAGGTGTATGCTAAGTGTTTAACAAGTGTAACAAAGTGCATGCTAATTTTCTATGTAAGTGCAGGAAGGTTGCAAGGCTCAATCATGGGACAAGCAAAGAATAAGATCAAGTTTCAAGATGAAGGGTATTGCACACCAAAAAAAAAAACTCCATATCACCTCAAAATGAGTGCAAAGAGATTTAGAGGAAGGTCTACTCTTTAAAAGGATAATGAGGAGTTGAAAACCCTGATCATTTGAACCATTGTGCAAATGTAACAAGAGATGGCACACTATGGACAATATGAAGAAAGAATGTGAAGAATGATCGAAAGAATTGGAAGATATAAAGAAACAAAGTTCAATCCCAAAGAAGAAAGTCCCCAAACAAGATGTTCAAAGTATGAAAAAATTAAGTTTAGTAAGCAGAACACACTTGTTGAATTTATAGGAAATATATAAATGTCGAACGTACATCTCTTTTAGTTTTTAAACTTAAATAAAGAAGATGAAGGTGTATTGTTGTCTTCTATTAAAAACTTTGTACCAAATGTTCACGAGGAATAAGAGAAAAATAAAATACATCACAAAAAATAAGGACAACTAAAAGAGAAGAGCATGAATATTGATTGGTTTGAACAAGGAAAGAGGGTTTACAAAGGATAAAGGATAAGGTGGGGGGATTATATCCTTATCTTCTAATCAATTTAGTAGTTAGGAATGAAAATTGTCCCAATTAATATGTTATGATCAATAATGGATCAATAAAATTCAATAAATTTGATAAACCCACTTAGATCAAACACACTCATAGTAGACCAAAACAAGCAAGACAAAAAAAACACACGACTAAAACAATTTGATACAAAGATTTATGCGTGTCTATCATCCTCCCACTTAAACCAAACACACTCACAATAACCCAAAATTAACAAGTGGAAGACCAGAACAAGTAAGATAAAAAAAACATATGGCTAAAACAATTTGATATAGAGATTGTAGACACCTAATTCTAGCCACAACTGGCTTTCGATCAGATTTCAGACTGATTTTTACCTATCGTTGCAAATTAAGCTTATGAATCACTGAATGTTCCAATTTTGGTTATGCATCATTCATCAATACTAAGAATCGTGTTGAGACATCCCTATTTGGGATACTAGCTCGTATGCAAAAATAATTTCTCATGGATTCACTTTCAATCACCTTGTGACATAACAAATGTCAATTTGGCCTATGGACACATTGAGTGAGACACAATCAAATCTTAAAAGAGTAAAAACGGTAATCAAAATTAATTAATTAAACAAGATTAAATGCTTAGTTGAATTATCCATTTGTAATTAATAAATATTTAAAAATAGAAATTCCAAAAATCAAAATATCAAACCTTTCATTTTACCTTTATAAGTTGTCAAAATATCTCAAAATATATAATTTGAGAACTATGACTAGTAATTGAAAATCATAATTGCATGACAACTTTTAACTCAACTGGAGTTAGTCTCAACTCGACTTTAACTCATCTTGGGTGAGAGTTAATTCTTAAGGCTATAAATACAAGGCCATACCCATTGATGTTTAAGCTATTTTGATGTAATGTTATAATATACAAATAGATGCAAACAAGCCTTGCATGTAATGTTACTATGCTAAATTCATGAGCCAAACAACCAAACCAAGGTGCCAAGGAAAGGTGAAGCTAAAAAAAGCTCTATTGATGATTTTTTGATGCACAAGTTGAGCAAGCCATTTATATAAGCCATTTGGAGCTCCAAGGAAGGTAAAAGAAAGTTCTCGTTTATGTTTTATTTGTGTTTCATATGCATGCTTGTTACCTATGTTCTCTCTAGTGTCTAGGCCAGAGGTGTTAGGATTTTAGTGTGTTTATTTCTTGAATTAACACAATATTAATCTCCCCTCTTGGAATCCTTGTTCACATAATGCCATGCCCAGTGAGACTTAATTGTGCACTCCACATCTTCATCTTTTTTCCTCAATTCTCATCTCCCCTTTTATTTTATTTTATTTATTTTTTTTAAAATTGCTGTTAAAGTAGTTGTCATTTTTTATCTGTTTACTTTGTAAAATTATTTTTGACAAGTTGTTTTTACTGGGTTCAGCGTAATTCTCTCAAAATTTTATTGAAATCTAATTTGTAGTTTAAAAGTTATGACTATTTTAGTAATTGTCTATTTTTTTGAATAAACGATCGTTAAAACAATCATATTTTTTAATCCAAAATTTTTTTATTGCTGAATTTTTTACAGGTGGTGCACATTTATGTTATGTACATTCTGTATAAATTTCATCAAAATCTGATTTATAATTTTTTAGATATCAATATTTTACTATCTGTTTATTTTATTTGTTAATTTTTGTTTTAGTTGTTTTCTAATTTTGTTTAAAGTTTGTAAGTTTTTTTTTGTATATATTTTAACTTGCAGGTATTTGGGAGCTTTCTAATATTTTGATTTTGTAGGTTTTAATTTTTCAATATTACCCAAAAACGAAAAAAAATATATAGAAAATCCTCTTAACACTTTTTACAGGACCCAAAGACTGAGAAAAAACAATTTTAAACACTCTAAAGTTGCAAAACTCACATTTAAATTTGGTGTTTTAGAAAAGATAATTTTAAACACTCTAAAGTTTTAAAACTCACATTTGAATTTGGTGTTTTAAAAATCTTTTGCTTATCATTTTCATCTTTCAAGGTTTTCACAGAACGCTAAGGGGTTAAACTTAATGACATATTTCATTTGGTGCTATAAAAATGAACTCTCACTTTAGTTAAATACTCATAAAAGTTTTTATTTTTATGTTTTTTGATTGAGTGTTTGTTTGACAAAACAAGTGTCGCGTGTATGCTCTCCCTCTGTTCCCTTTATGGAACTTGGGTGATAAAAATACTCACTTATTACATTTGGTGTTTTTGTCCAAAAGTGTGGAAGGAAAGTCGCTAAGGCCCTCCCCAAAATTCAAGTGATTTGAGTGACCCCAAAATGACCCTAAAGTTCTTCCACTTTCTTAAATTTTATGCATTTTGGCTTGTGGGCAGGAGCTCGCTTCTCCCTCACAAGTTCTTTAGGGGTGCATTGACTTGGGGCTTCATCTCCCAACATTGTACCAACCCCACTCCACAACGAGGTATATAAATTGAGGATGACCCGTTGTGACATTTGTTTAAACGATTAAACAAACTTCGTTAGTAGTACTTGGCCTTGGAACGTAGGGGCAACTTGGACATCACACCACACTAAGCAATTGATGACTGTAGTGGTTATGAAAAAGACTAGATATTTTCACAACAAATCGGTTGATGCAGATCCAAATGATGTGATTGTGCCCTAGTGTTTGCCACATATATGAGACCATCTAAAAACAAATGAAAATTGATAGTTTAGATAACTCCACTTACCATAGACATACTGTTCATACAAGATGAGTAACCTGAAGTTTTATTTCACTGTACAAACTCTTAAGAGAAGAGGGGGCTTAAAAAATCTATTTTTCATGCGCTTTTACTTTTTGGATTAACAATTTAAAATCCTTTCAAGAGCAAGTATATAGATGAAATTCAATGATACAATGCAACCTTGTCAATTTTAGGATTTAAGACGTTACACTTAGGTGTTTTTATCATTTTATCCTTTTACTTACATGGTCTTGAGTCGTAACTATTTGTTTATCATACCATATCAAAATGAGTCTTTTTATACATCACTCTTTTGTTTGAAGCAGCGTTATGCTATCCATTTGACACCACACCTTGCCTTAATTGTTGTCAAATTTTTGTGTATGTCACTTGATTGAAAAATGTGTCATAACTCTACCCAAATCGTTCCAAGTTTTGTGCCTTAAAGTCTTAAAACAAAACCATTTGTCACATCTTTAGAACACAATAGCATCGTTATGTTGATCAAATCGTTTCAAAGACTTGTTGCTTTGTGTCCAAAAGTTTAAATTTTCAAAACCACTTATACCTTTTGGATCTATGCCTTGTACCATCATGTTGTCCATTTTTGTCTAGCTTGTTGACTGTTTGAAAAGCCTAGTCTTCTAAATCAAGTTTAAAATTAACCTTGACAAGTTCAAATCTAAACATTGATTGATTTCTGCCTATGCCTCATATAATAATGGCCTAGACATCGATCTTTCACTTGTGGGTTGTGTAACTTAGGTTAATTTCTTGCTCAATTTGAAAACTATTTTTGTGCTTAGATTTGGGGAAGTAGTCTATCTTCTGTGTGCCTAGAATTAAATATATTTTGTCAAATGATCAAGTGTGTGTCTAAATATGAATGCCTAGTTTGTGTCACAGTGTTTCAAATTTGTCAAATTAAATCTCTTACCTTTTAGACCTAGTTTTGTTTAAAGTCTAGCTTTTGTGCCTTTTCCAAAAGACCCAAAAATACTTGTTTTGAGCTTAGATTTTGTGCCTTATTTTCCAAAAGACCTAGAAAACTTTGCTGTTAGGTTGTGGACTAAAAGCTTCACTGATGCAGACACGGAGAAGGCCATTGGAGGGGTTGCTGAAGGTTGCTAAGCGTCAGAGCAACCGGCGTCGGTCTGATCAGCCAACGTCGACAGGACAGTGAAGAGAAGCAACTGACGTCGGTCATGTGTCGGCTGGCATCGGTCACCTCCAGGCAGATAGGGACCGACGTCGATCGCCTGTGTGGTTCGACTGTGAGCTTATTACATGTAGTTAGCTAACGAACCAAGTGTTTGCATGATTAGATCTATTTTTAGACTGAGAGCTGTGAATCTAATTATGGTAATTAGATGTCTAATTATTGTTTGGATGAGATCTATATAATAGACTCATGGTTGTATTGGAAAAGTGTTCTAGTTTGAGTTGAGCAAATTTTGCTCCTTCTGTGTGTGAGGTGAGCAAGGGTGTTCCTCCTAGTTCCACAGTACCTAGGTGGGTGCTGGTTTTGGAGAGTCAGCAGGATTCTTCAGGTGTGTAGGATCTTGGTCACAGTTGCATGGCCTATATAGGAGATCTACATGGTAAGTAAGATCGTTGATCTGCAGGTGTATGTATGTGCAAGGTCAAGGTTCACAGGTGAGCAGAACCGGGTTTGATTTGCAGGTGTGCAAGATCATATAGACAGCAACACAACAGGGAGCAGTATCAGGCAGGATCTACTTGGAGTACAGGTGTGTACTCGGATAGAGCAAAGAGGAAGGCAAGGGAGTTTCTTCCATAAATATGGTCTGTTGAATTGCAGGGTGTTGCAGGTTCATGGGAGATCTACTTGAAGTACCTTGAGTACTTGTGGAGTACGTGGAGTACTTGTGGAGTGCGTGGAGCACTTGTGGTGTGCGTGGAGCACGGGAGGTGAACACCAACTCTGTATTTGAGTTGGGTGTTGGGACCTGAGAGGGAGAGCTTTGGGGAGAAGAATTACTGTTCACTTGAGGTGTGGCGAGCCTCTGAAGAGGTGGTGGAGAAGAAGTGGCATCTTCTTTATTGTATTCTTTTCTGTATAAAGTGTTAATACAATTTGTGTATTGTCTCTCATATCATGTGTTATTCTGAATTCTAGTTACTTGGTGAATCTGGTTAATTTCCGCATATTAAGTTGCTTGGTTTGGTAATCATATTATGCTCTTTTGGTGGAGCAAGATCCTGACAAGTGGTATCAGAGCTTTTGGTTGGGATACTAACAGATTGGTTTAGATCTGGGTAGTGTGTTTTGATTACAGGTCACTCTCAGGGGTTTTTGATTGAGTGGGAGTAGAGCAATGGCAGATGAAAGTAAGCTAAGAATGGAGGAGTTGAATAGCACAGTTGGTTACTCACAGTCCTATGGAAAGAAAGAGCAGGTAAAAGATTATTGTTGGTTGGTAGCAGATCAGCATGAAGAAACTGAAGAAGCAGATGTAGCAGGTGTTGTTGCATAGGATGCTCTGGGAGGTTTCTTGGATAAAGTTGAATCTTGGATAAAAGATTCGGTTGCCTCTTTCCATGCAGCCCCAGGTAGAGGAGCTGGTGAGCCTTGCCAAAGAATTGGCAAAGGGGAAGTGAAGCTGAAATTGCAGGCGGCCAACACACAGGTGTTGATGAAGGTCATGCAGGTCCCAGGTTTGGAGATATGGCTAATTTCTTCAGAAAGATTGGGTGATGAGAGATGCACAAGAACTCTCACAACGGATGCACTTGAATTAGCTGGTGGTAAGAAAACAAGTATTATTTATCTACTTGTTTATATTACTGATTCTTCTTTTGTTGTGGAGACGTGGCTTCGTAGGCTTGGTCACATGAGCAGGAAGGAGATGCATGTTCTTAAGCGGAAGACAGATATATTTGACAGGCTTAAGAACTGGAAAGCCTTGGTGTTCTTGGAGGAGATGGCGGACAGAACCCAGTGGATGGTGCTGGATACTTATGAGCAGGGCAATTTGGACATGGGTATTGATTCAAAGGAGCTCGTGGGTAAAAAGTCATCACTCACAGGCAAACACAGGTACCGGCGTCGGTCAGGAGGAACCGGCGTCGAACAGACAGGTGCCGATGTCGGTCATGTGCAGACCGAAGCCGGTGATGTCAGGCAGGGTAATACCGACGTCGGTCATGGGGCCGACGTCGGCAGTATGTAAGACCGATGTCGGTCAGGAGGACCGACGTCGGCAGAA
Organism: Torreya grandis; assembly: GCA_037957365.1. Lineage (NCBI taxonomy): Eukaryota > Viridiplantae > Streptophyta > Pinopsida > Cupressales > Taxaceae > Torreya > Torreya grandis. The sequence goes on from JARHVA010002614.1 coordinate 1,395,642, forward strand.
GGGACACCGCAGGGTCGGTAGTCAGGGACAGACGCATGGGAACCGACGTCGGTCGGATGCAGACTGTGGAGTGACCGAGGTTGGTCAATGTAACGGATTTTGGGTGGACAACACGCTGTCAAGGAGTCTCAAACACCCATACGGAGGACTGAAGACGTAAGTAGGCCCTCAAATTCATTGTTCCTCTTCTTTATACATGTTGCTGATTGTAGAGCAGGAAGGGTCCAGGAAACAGGTGTGAGCTTGACATGGATGAGGATGTGATTCCTTGGAGGAGAACCAAATAGGTGTTTTTGGTAGGGTTGCCAGCTGGAAGAAAGCACAGAGACGAATGGATTCCTTAGTAGAAGAATAGAGAGAACGGATACGTGAGACGGAAGACCAGGTATGTGGTCTTGAGGAGCTGCAGGACAGTGGTACAGGTTTTGACAGGTGGAGGACGAAGCATGGCTTCAGTCAATGTCAAGGTAACTACTGTAGTTTGTCTTACCAAGTGGATGATGAGTCATGACATCATTTTGTTGCTGTATGTGGATAGTATGCTAGCTAGCAGGATTGTACATACATGGTTTTGCTGAGCTAAGGGTAAGATCAGTTTCAGTGGCATGTCAGGAGGAGTTTGGAGCAGCGAAATTCTTGGACATGGGAGACATGGAGATCACCGGTTGATTTTGTCTCGAGTGGGAGCTGATGTGAATCAGGGGTTGGCAAGGTTCAGGATGCAGAGCCGGAGCACACTAAGGGCTGGACAGGTACAGTGTCCAAAATCACATGAGGTCTGGTATAGGCCTGAGTATTCCCATGCAGTGGGAGCTGTCAGAGAGTTAGGAGCCAATTCGGGGAAGTGGGTTCTCAGGTATTTGAGAGGGACCGGTAGCAGGGATTCATGCTATGCAGGGTCAGGACTTCACTACATGTGTTTGTAGGTTCGGATGTGGCAGGGTACTCGGATGACAGGATGTACACCACGGGATGTGTGGTGGGTTGTCTTCAGGATTAAGCTTGAAGAGGGATACAAACCAGGAAACAGATTAGACGGAGTACAGGTACAAGTACAGTGCAGCTATTTATCTCCAAGTGGGAGATTATTAGGTTGTGGAGCTAAAAGCTTCACTGATGCAGACACGGAGAAGGCCATTGGAGGGGTTGTTGAAGGTTGCTAAGCGTCAGAGCAACCAGCGTCGGTCTGATCAGCCGACGTCGGCAGGACAGTGAAGAGAAGCAACCGACGTCGGTCATGTGTCGGTCGGCGTCGGTCACCTCCAGGCAGACAGGGACCGACGTCGATCGCCTGTGTGGTTCGACTGCGAGCTTATTACGGGCAGTTAGCTAACGAACTAAGTGTTTGCATGATTAAATCTATTTTTAGACTGAGAGCTACGAATCTAATTATGGTAATTAGATGTCTAATTATTGTTTGGATGAGATCTATATAATAGACTCATGGTTGTATTGGAAAAGTGTTCTAGTTTGAGTTGAGCAAAGTTTGCTCCTTCTGTGTGTGAGGTGAGCAAGGGTGTTCCTCCTAGTTCCACAGTACCTAGGTGGGTGCTGGTTTTGGAGAGTCAACAGGATTCTTCAGGTGTGTAGGATCTTGGTCACAGTTGCATGGCCTATATAGAAGATCTACATGGTAAGTAAGATCGTTGATCTGCAGGGGTATGTGTGTGCAAGGTCAAGGTTCACAGGTGAGCAGAACCGGGTTTGATTTGCAGGTGTGCAAGATCATATAGACAGCAACACAATAGGGAGCAGTATCAGGTAGGATCTACTTGGAGTACAGGTGTGTACTCGGATAGAGCAAAGAGGAAGGCAAGGGAGTTTCTTCCATAAATATGGTCTGTTGAATTGTAGGGTGTTGCAGGTTCATGGGAGATCTACTTGAAGTACCTTGAGTACTTGTGGAGTACGTGGAGTACTTGTGGAGCGCGTGGAGCACTTGTGGTGTGCGTGGAGCACGGGAGGTGAACACCAACTCTGTATTTGAGTTGGGTGTTGGGACCTGAGAGGGAGAGCTTTGGGGAGAAGAATTACTATTCACTTGAGGTGTGGCGAGCCTCTGAAGAGGTGGTGGAGAAGAAGTGGCATCTTCTTTATTGTATTCTTTTCTGTATAAAGTGTTAATACAATTTGTGTATTGTCTCTCATATCATGTGTTATTCTGAATTCTAGTTACTTGGTGAATCTGGTTAATTTCCGCATATTAAGTTGCTTGGTTTGGTAATCATATTATGCTCTTTTGGTGGAGCAAGATCCTAACATTTGCTTCTTTAAACCTATATTAGACTTATTTGGAGCACTTTCCACCTAAGTTTGGCATTTTAGTTCTATTTTCATCCTCTTGACCATTTGTTTAAGACATTTGACATTAGACTATTTTAGACTAAGTTTTATTACAGACTTTTTTGGAGATACAAATCCATTTTTTAGACCAAGTTAGACCAAGTTAGGACCATTTGTCCTTTGGACCTTGTTTTTCAAAGTTTATTGAATTCTAGGCCTTCTTCGTGGAACAATAGTCATTGATTTAGATATGTCTCATTATACTTGTAGCAGAGCCGTGTACAATCTAGGTTATGATAACATGGTCACACACCATGACTTTGTTTAATACCCCTATGGTAACAATGTCATTTGTGAGACGGATCTTTATCCTCCTTACATTACTCAATTTGAGGAACAAAGCGAAGATCCCTTAGCCCATTATTTGGTTAACACACCTCCTTATTCGGAGAGAGACCAAGAGCAAACAACACAATATATTACAAGCGTACCTTTGATTGTAGAACAAACTCAACAATAATCGTATTATGTTACTATGCCATTGACATATGATCCTTATTTGTTTGATCGTCACTTGCTTGAGAACAAAGACAAAGTTTTAATCAAAGTCAAGGAGGTAGGGGCCAAGTTTCCAATAGACTTCCCCCATGAAAATTTGGCTAGTCTAGTTAGAGTGCCTTTCAACATATGTTACAACTAAACCATTGAACATGCCTCTTCTAGCAATCCTCAAGCGCTCATGCCGATGTCATATCAACATCCTAATATGCTTGTCAAAGGAAAGAGATTCATGGACAACCACTTTATACAAATGTAAACAACATATCAAACCTATTTTAAATCTTGCACGCAATTTTAATAACATGTCTAGGTCAAATGCTCTGCTCATCGAGTTAACTCCTTCAACATGAGTATTAATTGAATTGACAGGTCAAGATAAATCTAGGTATAGACATATTTGCACAAATTACTCCCGTTGGTGACATGTTCAATGCCCCATGTATCAAAGAAGTGTCCATTTCTTCTATGTAGAATAATGTGCCAAACATGGTGGATAACATGTAAGTGTCATCCAATCTAGGTCAAATTGGTTTAACTGCATTAAAAACTATTCTATAATAAGTGCTTTAAGTTAATACCACAAGTGATTCACAACAGAAGGGGTAAGGACTCCTACGCCCCAAACACAACAAGCTATCTCTAATCTTCAACCAACTGCTTTGCCAAGCATGCAAGCATATGGATTAAGTAATCAAGTGCAAACTAGTGCTTTGCCTCAGTAAAACATGATGAATGCTACTCCACCTCAATAGGTGATGATTAACATTCCACAATAACATGCACAGTCTAATATACCACTACAGTAGAGATCGAACATTCTACCATCTCAACAAAGGGAAAAAAATGTTCCACCTCGTCAAGTAGTGACAAGTATACCTTAATAGTTATAGACCAATATGCCTTCACAATCACAAACATTGTCTAATCAACAACATATGTCCATTGGTCCACAACAAATGTCAAACATCCAAAAAATATCTAGTTCACAACAGGTATTTGTATAATAAAAAAGTATCACTGTACGACAAATACTAATTAGGCAACAATTGCCTTTCATTCCAAACGTGTCACAAATTCAATTATAGGGACTTGGTTCACAACAAGTTCCCCTTATTCAACTAGGTTTGACTATTCAGAAACAAGTCCCTACTCAAACTCAATAGGCACAATACTTTACCCAGAGCCATATCCTTTCATCTCCGCCATAATTCCATCAAAGTCAGGCCTGTATATCAAATCCAAACCAAAATATTGCACCATAATGCATGCAATTTCAACAAACTCATTCCAATCTTTGGATACATATTCTTGGTTGGTTCCCTAACCAAATGAACATTCCACAACAAACTATTCTTCCATTATACCCTGGTCAAGGTAATCCACCTTTGACAACCCAACCTCCACCTCTAGCCAATGTTCCATCCAGTTTCTTGGCACAAGTACTATAACAAATGAATGATGCAATTACTACCATTCAAGTAGGGAAACAAACCAAGAATTTTAAGTTAGATGATGTGTGTTCTTACCCATTCAACATGGAGTATCTACAGATACTATTTCCTCTAGGGTATGAGCCATCAAAATTTGATAAGTACAATGGTAAAGGAGACCCTAAGGCCCATTTGACATAATCCTTTGTTGCTTGTCAGCCATTGGCTTACAACAATATTTATTTACTCCTCTTGTTTCCTCGGAGTCTAGTAGGACATGTTTTGGAGTGGTTCTTAAAATTGCCAAAAAATTTCATATTTGATTTTGATGACCTCTCAGACAAATTTATACAACACTTCTACAATCTTGAACATGAGATTTCATTGGGAGATTTGAACCAAACCAAATAGAAATTTGGTGAAAGCTTTGCAAGCTATCTATAGAGATGGAGAACACTTACTATCCACTTCACCCGTAGCTTATCAAACAAACAATTGACCGCTGTGTTCACTAAAAATTTGCACAATGAGATATCCTATCACCTGAAGCTTCAATGTGCACATACATTCAAAGAGATCATCGATAAATGTTTGATAATTGAAAAGGCCCTTGTTAACAAAGGGATTATCAAATTAACCTCATCAAATCAAAATTAGAACTAAAACCAAAGAACAATCCAAAATTAGAACCAAAGTCAAATCTAAGCGCAAGCATTTTCAGCACCAACCCAAGCTAGTAATTATGAAAAATCCAAGCAGTTCAATTGCAAAAAGAATGTTGTCGGAAATGGAGTAATTGAGTTGCATCATGTCTAAACAATTCAAACACCACCTACTCAACCTGCACCGCACACACAATTACTCCTCATCAAAAACTCATTCAACAAGTGCAACCTTCACATCAATCTAGCCCAGCTCAACAAACACATCGACCATTATCTTTGAAAACCCCTCCTCCAAGAAGAAGTGTGCCTACTCATCAAGTCTTTAATGACTTTGGAGAACCCATTGAAGTTGTGTTTCACAAGTTAGCCATCGCTAACATGATTAGTTGGCTAATTCTAAAGCACTATCCTAAGGGCATTCCTTATCTAGATTGGTATACATAAAATGAGTTCTGTGAATACCATCATGTTCATGGACATAATTTATGCCATTGTGTGGAAATCAAACACCTCATTGAAAATATGTTGGAAAATGGGGATATTCTATTGGATAATAAAACATCTGCATCTAATCAAAACTTGGGCATTTATCAAAAACTTTTTTTGCAACATAACAATAAAAATCAACAGCAACAACAAAGGCCCAAACAAGAGCAACAATAGTATCAACAACCATGACAACAATTCTAGCAGCAATAATAACAACATTAACTGAATGGATGGAACCAAGGCCAGAATGATTCTAACAACCAACAAACTTACCACACAGTTGCACATGACTACAATAAAATTGTAGATCATATTATATGAATTCATGTTTCCACCATCACCATTAATCCAAGACCAAATGCTAACAAAACATGACCATTGCTAAATAATTCCAATCAACTCATCTATGCTAATAATCCTTCCTTGACCTGGGACCACAAATAGGTGCACCAACCAGGGATTACTATTATTGGACCTTATACCGATAAATTATCATTGCCCTATGACCACATACAAGTGCACCGACAAACAAGACTTATCCTATCTAGCCCCACTCCATCATCATTTCCTAGCAAAAACTATCCTGTACCCAATCCCAATTGTGCAATCACAACTTGACAATCAAAGATTACCATTCCCGACCCATAGCCACCTACCACTAAACCCATCCAACCTAAAGTTTTGGCTAGGAACAAGATGAATACCACTATAAAGGAAAAGACCTTTGACATTGTGGAACAACTTTAAAAGACACCTGCATAGATTTATAGTATGGATTTGTTTCATACATCTACCATCCACAAACATCTTGACATAATTCCTTGGTCAATCCTATTGGGTGAATATTTTGTCAATCAACGTACTGATAAAAAAATAGGTCTGATCAACCACAATAGGAAGATTGGTCGGCCAAGTGTGCAACTTTAATACATCAACCAGAGACAAATATCTCCTCTCATCAAGGGGAGGTTCCCTATAGATACGTAGGAGCTATATACAAAATAAGTAAGCAGAAAATAACACATGGGGGCAGAATAAACCATCCATCTCTCTTTTTTTAGAGATGATGCACACAGACAAAGGAGAAAATCCTGGTGTAAACACTGAAGGCACTTCTCTTCTTTCAGAAGTGTTCTTGTAGAAAACAATAGGAGTTTCTTTCAGGTAGTGAAATAACCAGTGACCAAAGGGTGTAGTAACAACAGGATGAAACAAAATGCAAAGTCTCCACCTCAACTGCCCAAAGAGTATATCACAAAGGATAATGGGGGCACAAAGTCGCCCCAGAATCCTCAACACAAAAAGAAAAGAAAAATATAAACTGAAATCAATTGTGAAAGCACAAATTCTTCCCATAGTTGGTTTTAGGACACTTCCCTATTACCTTCACTAATTCTACTTACCAAATTAAATGAATAAGGACACCTTCAGAAGACAGACGTAAGAATGATCTTCTAAAATGACACAAGTTAGGACAGCACAAAGTCTATGAAAAACCTGCTTTCTCATTTAGATAAAAATGAAAATGAAATTACAACCTGAGCTCAAAGTCTCAGTCTTCCTCTTTCAAAATGGGCAGATTTTCGCTCTTGTAAAATGAAAAGTCTTCCTTACAAATGAGAGAAAATACAAACTTATAGCAACTACGCAAGTATTGGCACTTTTTTCCATGGGACAGCCCATGCTGCAGTCAACGTCTTCAATGTGTCTCCAATTTTGTCTGGAGAGACCATGCTGAGAACAGTGCGCTACCATAACTATGGTGTGTCCCTTCATCTGATATGTCTCCTCCTTAATATGGAGCGTCTGGTCCTTTGCATATTTGTATTTACTTCATGGAAGAAAATAGGCCGCGTCCTTGGTTTGGTGCACTCAGAAGTCTACTCGATCCACTATTCCACCTACTAGAAATAACTCTTTCGAAGACATTTTTGGTCCTTTGCATCGATCTTCTCTCTTTGAGTCTTCGGGCTCTCTTTTTAATCAATTTTTGGATTCAGGTTGAACCACTGAATGTTCATCAGTTCATTGGTTCATTATGTCTCTTTTGTTCTATCACTTCTTGGTTCAATCGCTTCTTTGCCCCTTAGTTGAACCATCCATTAAACCACTTGTGTGCTGCTTTTTCTTTGACTAAGGCCACCTTTGAACTTTTGAACCATGTTGAACCATTGAACTTTGAACTCTTTTGGTTCAAAGTTTAATCGGTTCATTGGTTTATTCTGTGTCTTGCTCAAACACTGCTTCCTTTATCTTTCTAAGCTCTGGTTGAACCTTTGAACCTTGAACCCGTTGAACCTTTTGGTTCAACGGTTCAACGGTTCATTTGGTTCATCCATTGAAGCCCCTTTTTTTCTAAGTCCGTGAAAGCTCCTTTCTGTGTCTTTGTTCGGGATTTTAAAATGGTCCTTTCTCTATCGCCAAGTGCCCCCCCTGCAAGGGTACTTGTCCTTCGGGCTTCAACTTCCCCAGTGGGATCTTACTTCTTTGACGGGCTTTTTCCGTCAGGCAAAAAGCCCGAAAGAATTCCTTCAAACAAAATGTTCGAAGGAAAGTTTCTTGTTACTTGGCCATTCATTCTTTTCTGTTTCTTCAAACTTTTTCTCTGGGTGAATTCCTTTGGAAAAAAAGTCTGAAGGAATTTTACCTTAACATTTTTCTGAGAAAATCTTCCCGAGAGAATTATTTTGGCCTCTTGGACTTAGCCATTTCCATCAGACAAAACGTTCGAAGGAATTGTTCCTTTTTGGGCCTTTGAACAAATTCGAAGGAATTTTGTCTTTTCTTTGACCTTCAAACCAATGCTGCCTGCCCTCCACAAGGGCACTTGCCTTTTTCGCTTTGGGGTAGCCCCTTGAACCTGTCGATTGAACCAACTTTGGTTCAATAGTTCAATGGTTCAATCGGCTCATTCTTCGTTATTTGGCTAAGTCCTTTTGATCTTTTGCACCAAGCACGTTGAACCAATCTTGGTCATTGAACCCATTGAACCTTTAAACCAAAGTGGTTCAAAGTTTAATGGTTCAAGCCTTTGTCCTTTATCATTTTTTGATTGAACTCTTTTGATTGAACCGAGGCGCTGAACCAATCCTGGAAACCATTGAGTGTTAGAAGCTTATTCTTTTGACTGAACTCGCCTACAGAAGCTTTTTTAACCTGTTGAACCTATGAATCCCTTTACGGAAATAGCTTAAAAATGAGGAATTTGGAAGCTCAGAACAAATTTTGAGAAGGGAAGAGAGAAATTTTGGTTTGTGCAAGGCCAAAATAGTCCATAGGTTGTCCTAAAAATGAGTGTCATTTTTCGGGGACAACAAATCCCAAGTTCCAAATGACATAACCCTAGACAAAATCCAAGATTCGGTTGGACATCTAGCCCCAAGCCAAAAATTGACCTTCAACCAAAGTGATATGTCATCCCTTGGTCCTCTCCATAACAATCTATTTTATATTTAAGTTGTCATCACGTAACATAAAGTGAAACATGTCCTCATAGACATTGGATTAGGCTTGAATATTGTGTCTTTAAATCTCATCAAACATCTCGGATATACAACAACTGATCTCTAATCAAAATCACTATCAAGGCCTATGATAATAAATAGCAGGAATCACAAGGAACCATAAGCTCACCAATTATCATTGGTCCCTTGACCCACGATACACCTTGCCATGTGTTAGACCTTGACCTATCATATAATTTACTTCTAGGAAGACCTTGGATACATGAAATTTGTGCAATCACTTCAACCTTGTATTAGTGTCTCAAGTTCTCTCATTTAGGTATGGAGGTCACAATCAATAGAGATTTGTATCCCTACAAACATTGTAAATATTTAGAGGTCGAGTATGAAAGTTATAACTACCGCTTTGGCCTGAATCCAGTTTCAAAAAGGACAAAGGCAAAGAAATACTTGTTGATTTACCAGAGGCTAGTTGCATAGACCTAGATACCCTTGATTCATCTTCCCATATGTACCCTCTTGAAATGTCTAATCATTTTATCATCTTGACCAAAGACCCAGGAGAGTATTTGAATCATGACACATTTCACATTGCCAAGCTTCCATAGAACCCCAAGTCCCATGGAAGACCTAAAGCCAAGCCACATTGTATGGAGTGGAAATGAAAGGGAAATGGAAAACTCCATAGTCTAGATCCTATCATTTTCATGATGGTTACTGGTCAAGAAGAGGACCCATTTTCAAAAGATAAATCTTGGTTATACAACAACAAGTTGGCCGATTGTTAGAAAAATGCCAAATACCCCATTCCTAACAAGATCATAGAGAATCAAGCCTATGAAGGAGAAGGTCTCAGGCCAAGACAAGAAGGAACTCTTGAGCCAATTTCTATAACTTGGTATAAAGGAACCTATGGTCTTGGATTTAAACTGCTTGGGGGTGACCCCACATATCTTATTCATGTTTCAATGCCAATGACTAGTGATGATGATGCCAACAATGAATCAAAGTCTGATCACAACACTTATGAATATCTTGCCAATACCAATTTATTTAATACCTATGCCATTTTTACCCTTACCCTAGTTGTTTTTAATAATCCACTTCCTCTTTATTACCCTTAACTTATAGCCTGGGACCAAAAAAAATCCATAGTGCCTATAGATGAGTTTAAGAATGATGAGGCCTTTTGTGATTTTTTAGGTCTAAGAGATAATGTTCCATTGGGAGACCATAGACAAGGGTTCTCAATCAAATTGGATCATGTAGCCTATTTTGGAAAATAGGTGAACACCCTTAGCCACAAATAAATAAATAAAATATTGAGGTCCCAAAGTGAAAACTTATTTGAGGTACTTCTGGACTAGGGTAAAAATAAAGATAAAGGCTAGTCTTCTAGTGAAAACCTATTTCAAGCACCATTAGATGGGGGTGTTCACTTTTTATCGAATGAAGCTTCAGAGAGCACCAATAATGAACTTGATTTTGGGTCTAAGTTTAGTTCTAAAGAACAACAAGCCTTTGATCAAATTATTCAAGAATTTTTAACAATTTTTGTAACATGGCCATCCCTACCATTGGGAGATTTAGATTCATCATTTTTAGGTGAGCTTGAAGAACCAATACAAATAGAGGAATTTAAAGTTGTAGGCCAATTCAAATCATTTCCAACCATCTTAGAATATGTCTCGAATCTCCTCATAGAAGACAATACAGAAGTCAACATCGGGATTCTAGACTATTCAAAATGGATCAAGTTAGGTGCGTCCCTCCTTGATGAGGAATGTGAAATTTTTACATCCCTTCTTAGAGAATTTATTGACATATTTTCTTGGGCCTATTTAGACATGCCAAGTTTTGATCCCACTTTGGTTGTACACCACCTCATTGTACATACTGGTGACAAATTGGTGAATTTTTTTAATGCAAAATGCATCCTCATATTGCTATATTGGTAAAGAAAGAGTTGAAAAAACTCATAGAAGTGAGATGCATTTGATCGATCAAATTCTCAGAGTGGATCTCAAATGTTGTGCCAATTAATAAGAATTTAGAAGGAATTAGAATCTATACTAATTTCAAAGATATAAAAAAGGCCTACTTTAAGGATGACTTTCTTCTACCAAACATTAACATGATAGTCGACTCCATAATGGGGTATGTAATGCTTTCTCTTATGGATGTATTTTTAGGATACAATCAGATCCATATCTCAACAAAATACCAACATAAGACAATATCCACCACTCCTTGGGGAATATTTTGTTATCAAGTTATGCCATTTGGTCTCAAAAATGCTGGGGCCACATAACCAAAAGCCATGATCATTATATTTCACAATATGATGTATGACACTGTTGAAGACTATGTCGATGACATCTTGGGTAAATCAAAGACTTGTGTTGATCATCCAACACATTACAATGAATATTTTACAAGCTTCATGAATACAAGGTTAGACTCAATCCTAAGAAGTGCATTTTTGGTGTTACTTCAGGTAAATTACTAGACTTTATCATCTCTCGTAGAGGCATTGAAGTTAATCCTGCCAAAGTACAAGCCATTACTGAGATGCCACCACCTTCTAATTTGAAGTAGTTCCATAGTTTGTAGGGAAAGATTCAGTCTATTAGATGCTTCATATCATAATTAGTTGACAAATGCCATCCATTTACACATTGAAGAAGGGTGTCACATTTCATTAGGATGAGGAATGCTAGACAGCTTTACAACACTTAAAGGAATATCTTACCAATCCACCTATTTTGTTACCACCTATGCCAAGAAATCCATTCCTACTATACCTATTAGCCACATACAAGGCCCAATGACACTTCTATCTCAGCATGATGACAATGGAAAATAATATGTAGTGTATTGTTTAAGCCATGCACTGGTAGTGTATGAGAAAAACTATACGTCTATTGAAAAAGCTTGTTTATCTATGGTATTTTTAGCCCATAAACTAAAACACTACATGTTTAACAATAAGACCATGGTTATTTCCAAAGTTGATCCGCTCAAGTATCTACTATCCAAAACAACTTTACAAGGCTACATGGCCAAATAGATCATGTTTCTAAGTGAATTCATAATAGAATACATCAATCAAAAAGACATTAAAGGACAAGTACTTGGTGATCAACTTGTTGAAGCTCCCCTTGCAGATATCGAACCATTGATTTTTCAATTCCTAGACGAGTCCATCATGACCATCATTGAAACACCTCTTGAGGAGAAGCACTAAAAGCTGTATTTTGATGGATCATTCACCTCACATGGATCTGGGGTAGGCTTATTATTTATTACACCATAGGAGGATCTTATCACTAAATCATTTTGTATCAGCTTTCCTTGTACTAACAACATCACTAAATATAAAGAATTCATTATAGGGCTTTGCCAGGTAGTACAATAAAATATTTAGCATCTCAAAGTTTATGGTGATTCTTAGTTATTCATCAATAAAGTTACAAACCACTTTCAGACCAAAGATGACAAGCTGGTACCATACAAATCCATGGTTGATACTTTCAAACAATAGATTACCGACATACAATTTGAACATATACCAAGGGCTAATGACAGAACAATAGATTCCATGGTCACCATTGTCTCTTTGATCTACCACACCGACAAGGCAAAATAATATCAATTCCTTGTTGAAAATCTTATAGCACCTGCTCATGAACCTTCAACCATCATAATGATCTATGATATTGTTGGTCCCAACTCTACATGGTATTTAGACATCTTTACCTACCTACATGACTATATCATGACACCATACCTATCACGTAAATAGAAAAAGGTCTTTACCCACCAAGCTGCACATTATACCTTGGCCCAAGTCTTTATTACCACAACTTTGACGGAACTCTACTTCATTGTTTAAATTCAGTAGAATTAACATTAGATTTACATGAAGTTTATGAAGGAGTATGTATATCCCACACTAATGGGGCCATCCTAGCCAAAAATATCATATGTATCAGATATTATTAGCCAATTATGGATGTAGATGTAATTGCGTATGTCAAAAAGTGTGACAAGTGTCAAATACATGCCAATCTGATTCATGCCCCAACCAAAATACTGAAACTAATGCTTACACCATGGCCATTTGAAATTTGGGGCCTCGATCTCATTGGGAATATTAACCTAACCTCATCTGATGACCATAAACACATCTTTAACGCTATTGAATATTTCACTAAGTGGGTTGAAGCTATGCCCCTCACTTATGTGACTTGAAAACAATTTTCCAAGTTCATATTTAACCATCTTATCTACTGCTATGGTATCCCATCTGACATTATATCTAATAATGATGGATCATTTATGAATAAGAATGTCAAAATGCTATGTGCCGAGTATAACATTACTCAACATTTTTCTATCACATATTACCCACAAGGTAACAACCAAGTTGAAGCATCCAATAAAACCATTGTCAACATCCTTAAGAAGATTGTCAATGATACTGGCCGTGATTGACACCTCCAAATCTTCCACTCCCTTTGGGCATACCATACTAATTATCCTACCCTAACAGGAGCCACTCCATATTCCTTATTTTATGTCACCAAGGCATTCTTCCCATTGAGGTCAAGTTACCTTCTCTGTGCATCTCACTAAAACATGTATTGGATGATGAAGACTATAGAGTTTCTCTCTTGGAAGAGCTATAATTACTTGATGAGAAATGCATGGGCACTGTCAACAACCTTCAAGCATATCAAAATCGACTTCATGGCTATTATAACTGGTGGGTCAAACATAAAGAGTTTGAGATTGGCGATCTTGTTCTCAAAGAAAATCAAAATAACACCATGACTAAGAAGGAGTAAAAGGGCAAGTTCAAATGCAATTAGATGGCCCCCTATATCATTATTACAAATTATGGATTCAGAGCATACAGGCTTGCTACTCTAGATGGGGATGAACTTGATGAGCTAATGAACATCATACACCTTAAGTGATACTTCACTTGATAGATCTGAAGTATTGTCTATGAGGCTCGTTTCTATTATAGCATTTTATGATCTTATTTGTACCATACCTTGTACCCTATACTCTTTCACATTGGTTCCATTCTATTGGTTCTTCAAACACCTTCAACAAGGGAGTTTAGATTAAATTTTAGTAGTTGATTCAATATTATAGATAGAGGCAAAATTTTGGAGCAATATGACAGTGTTTTGACAGTTACATCATTCATTTCTTATTTCATTTCATTTTGAGTGTTCTTGATTATAACTGCCTTTGGGTAAATTAATTTTCATGTCATGCTACTAATTATAACTGCTTATGGGTAAAATGGTATCATGGACCTATGTCATTTTACCCTAATTATAAATGCCTATGGAAAAATTAGGAACAACACCTTTATCATGTATTAAATTCCCACCTTACCATTCCTATGCCATACTTTGACATTTATTTAATTTGATAACTTTATGCTACCTAGTCGGATTCCTCTATTGTAACGCAAAACTACAGTGACTTGAGGTCCCATCCTAGGACTATGTAGGCGATGATTGATTCCCATTGAGATCAACTCAGTCACCTTTTACCATGTTCTTGCCATTTTATAAGCAATTTCAAGTTTGCATGCTCTTACCATTTTATAAGTAATTTCAAGTTTGCATGCTCTCGCCATTTTGTGAGCAATTTCAAGTTTGAACTCTCTCACTATTTTATGAGTTGGGCCGTTTAGTATCTTATCATTCTTGAGTGAGTTGAGATACATAAAAACTTCTAAAAACATTTGTAAAAGATGTTAGAAAATATTAAAAATCATTTTCGACCACTTTTTTGCTTTCAAGATTCTGGGAACCCTCACTATTTCATAAGAAATCAATTGTCATTTAATTTCCCCATTCTTATTGGCCTTTAGCCTTACACTCTCACTATTTTGTGCATTCATGTTTTATGCATTATGTATTCAACTTTGATACATTAATGATCACTAGGATTCATCTCACACTCTCATTGTTTTACGAGCCCATACCCATATTTCCTCTACAACATCAATAATGTTTTCTTATCATCATTTTCTTCTATCCTATATTATAGGAGAACTACATTTGGCTTGTTGAAGTTCATGTTGGATTATGCATCCATAGATTTATGTAGGCAACATCCACTTACCTAGTGCATCTGGAGTCAACTCGACTACTCCATTTTTTTCTATTCCCCTATTAGTCATTTTGTTTGTGTCATTGGTTCCCTATAGACTAGGGGTGACCTTGTGTCATTTGTTTTTATCTCTAGTTTGTGATAACATTATGATTAATCATTATTTGTGTTTATTTCTTTTTTGTTTTTGTTGTTTTATTTTGTCCTACTTTTATTTCTTTTTCCATTTTCTTGGTGTTTTATCTTCCTATTTGTTTATTTGCCTATTTGTTTGCTTTCGTTGTTGTGACTTGACTTAGTATACATGTATTCATTAGGTGATTCCTTATGCATTATACTTAGGTCTATCCATAATCATATGTCAATATTATCATCATGGTTTTTATCATCGATGCATTATTTTCAATTATTTATTGAATCACGTGTCAATCTTTATGCATATTTTGGCTCAATTATCATGGTGTTTTATATCATGATGCTTTCCATCACATGCTAAAACAAAAATTAGCTTAGAAAATCTTACAAGCAATGTAGCCATGATACTTCTCTTTGGCACCTACAAAGTTCCTGATCTACCCAAATCATTTCCCCATTCAGAATAATTAAATCATGAATAGATTTTAATCCTTGCTAGTTAGGATGTGCATCTCCATACTAGCAAGTTGCCCAAATTCATATTTTTTATATGTACCAGTTTACTCTTACTCCATGAGTACAAATTTAGTACGTAAGTTCCCCATTCCAATTCACCATATTATTTTCATTATTCTACCAATGATTCTAACCGCCTTTGGAAATATCATTGTGTATCATCCCATCTGTGGAGCCAATGATTATAACCACCTATGGACAAATCATTGTATTTCGATCTCTCTAGAGATTAATGTTATAATTTCCTTTGGGCAAATCATTCTATAACCACCTTTGAAAAAATCATTATCTCTATCCACCCAACTAGGGGTTATTTTTATCCTGCTCATGATTCTAACCACGTGTGAACAAATCATTATTTTTATTTTTGTGATTATAACCACCTTTAGGAAAATTATTCTCTTGCTACCCTTATCCCTTGGCTAATAATTATAACTGCCTTTGGATAAATAATTATTTATTTACCTGGCTATGCTGATGATTCTAACTACCTTTAGACAAATCATCCTATTTATCTGCCCAACCAAGATAACTCATCATGCCATTGGTTATAATTGCTTCTAGGCAAATCAATTTTTTTTGCCCCTTTTTACCTTTTGATCCCATCATTTCCTTCTTTCGAGGGACCGATCATCGACCTTCTTTTCCAACCACTCCCTTGAAGGGGCATGTAGAGCTCATCTATTGCTATTAAAGGCATAGATATATAGGACCTTTTCACTCTTTGAGAATATGTTACTGTGCCTATACCTTATAATGCCTTCCCAAATAAGGGCAAACTATAGACACCTAAATTTGACCACAACTAACTTTCAACCAGACTTCAGATTGATTCTTACCAACTATTATAAATTAATCTTAAGAATTATTGAATGTCCCAGTTTTGACTGTGCATCATTCATCAATGCTTAGAATCATGTTGAGACATCCCTATTTGGGATACTAGCCTATATGAAATAATAACCTCTCATGGATTCACCTCCAATCACCTTACAACATAACAAATGTCAATTTAGCCTATGGACCCATTGAGTGGGGCACTTAATCAAATCTTAAAAGAGAAAAAAGGCTAATCAAAATTAATTAATTAATTAAACAAGATTAAATGCTTAGTTGAATTATCCATTTATAATTAACGAATATTTAAAAATAGAAATTCTAAAAATTAAAATATCAAGTATTTCATTATTACCTTTATGCGTTGTCAAAATATCTCAAAATATTTTAAAATATCTAATTTGAGAACTATGACTAGTAACTGAAAGTCATAATTGCATGGCAACTTTTAACTCAACTGGAGTTAGTCTCAACTCAACCTTAACTCATCTTGGGTGAGAGTTAATTCTTGAGGCTATAAAGGCCATACCCATTGATGTTTAAGCTATCTTGGTGTAATATTATAATATACAAATAGATGCAAACAAGCCTTGCATGTAATGTTACTATGCCAAATTCATGAGCCAAGTAGCCAAACCAAGGTGCCAAGGAATGGTGAAGCTAACGAAGCTCCATGGATGAAGATTTCTTGATGCACAAGCCGAGCAAGCCATTTATACAATATATTTGGAATTCCAAGAAAGGTAAAAGAAGGTTTTCTTTTATGTTTTAATTGTGTTTCATATGTATGCTTGTTAGCTATGCTCTCTCTAGTGTCTAGGCTAGAGGTGTTAGGATTTTAGTGTATTTATTTAAGTTTTATTTCTTGAACTAACACAATACTAATCTCCCCTCTTAGATTCCTTGTTCACAGAGATTATACTTGAACAAATAAGAGGTCAATGAGAATATTTGAATCTCTAATAACTCTACCAAACTCGCCTCCCTTTAGATAAAAAAGGAAGTGAATCCAATGTTGTTTGTTGCGTTCCATCTTCTTCAATTCATGTATGTGACCTATGTTACTCGGCACTAGCTATTGAGATTAGACATAAAACAAAAATTAAAATAAATTTATCTAAACTTAATTTGAATTTGATGAATAATTATACAACATTATAAATAAAAATAAAAATAAAAATTATAAAATAATATTTAATGTAATTTACGTGATAAGATGTTTGCAGATTAATTAAATAATTTAGTTGTATCCAACTCTACCTAAATTCAAATCCCATAAAATGACATATAACTAAATATACCAACATTCACTAAAAAAAATAATAAATAAAATATTTTTAAATTTTGCTAAATTAAATAAATATAATAAATTAAATAACAACTAAAATTGCTAAATATTTAACTAAACTTATAATTTTAAAACCAAAAACCCACCAAAGGGCAATCCCAATGTCAAGTGCTTAGCACATCCACTCTTCCATTTCTTTTTATTTTCCTATTTTGTTTTTTAAATGAATTTTTATCCCAAAAACACTAAAGCAAATTAACTTGGTATATTTAATTTTTGTATGTGCAAGGGACTTCCTTAACACAGAAAATCAAGGTTCTTCAATGATCCATTGTGGCATATTTTGACTAACCAAAGTAAAACTCTCCTTATTTTAACTTCAAAATCTTAAGCTTGAAGTAGGAATCCATGGTATGTGGGATGCCTTGCAACTAGCCATTACCATAATTTTATCCCATCTAATATATTAATATATATATAAAGGTACGCAATTATGAGAATCAAAGATGCTATAATAGGTGGGGAGGATATTGTAATAAAAATAAACCAATTAAATTTTTAGCATGTGAGAAATGATGCAAAGTTGTGAGGTATTTTTTCGTAGAGTATCATTGCATTCTTGAAGGTTGTGAAGTGGTGTATAATGATGGATTTGTAATAAGGTGTTATGAGGAGTTGTACAATATTATCGAGTAATGTATAAATGTGAGGTGTTATTAAATATTTTTTTAATTATATTTTTCAAATTAAAGGTTTGTGAGTAACATCTCAGTGGCGTTCTGACATAGAGTTATTGAGGAGTGTTACATAATGATCACTTTGCTCAATAGTTGTGATTGTAGATTCCCTTACTACACGGGCATTATAAAGTGAGATGCCACATATAGGCATGGTTCTTCTAAGAGAACGATGGACTCATACACAATCAAGTGAATATAGTAGATGCAATCTTACATAGTCAAGTATATTGTTGATGTTGATACACAATTAAGTATATTGTGGATGCAAGTAATTACATGAATGTTGAATATACATGGACATGTGTGTGCATTATAAGAACTAAATGGTTAATAGTGTACACATAGAAAAGTGTTGTATGAAAGTTACAAAACCTTGAAATTTGTTGTAGTCTTGTAAATAGGATTTTGTTAATACTATAATCAAGAAAATTTTTTGTGCAAAAGGTTTTCCCAGGTAAAATATTGTGTATTATGCATGCTTGCCATTATCCTTGAAAGTTTAATATTATTATAACATAGCTATTCTATGCATTAGTGTCTTGTGCAAAGGGCTTATCCCCAACAAATAATGCCAAATTAGTAAATGGAACAACCACACATTAAATATAAAGGGATATAAATTACATATCTTATGCAAAACATTGTAGAAGACCTATCACAAAAATATAAACTTGGAAACATGCAATCAAAGATGTGATGAATGTCATCCATAAATTTGGAACTGATTAAAGAAGGGTTTCTAAGACTATACATTGCACTCTTGGTAGGTGTCTAGAGCGTAAAATTCCTCTCTTGAAAATATGTCTTCACCTAAAATCTGAATTTTTGGGTTCACCGCATGGTTTTGCTCTTTGCTTCCCTATCCTCAATTCAACATGCATGACTCATATGTACCTAAAATAACTAAATCTATAACCTATATTATCAAATAAACTAGACTAGGGGCTTGCATTAGGGTTTGGGTGACTAGTATCCATTAACCTAACAATTAGACTCCATGATAATAAAATAATAAAATTATTGGGAACCTTGGAGTCAAAAAATATACCTCTCATGTAACAAGAATATACTTTTCTAGTTGTATAATTAATAGTGCTTGTGTCCCTAAATGATTACAACACCTGCGTATTTATAGGTGAATTTGAATTCAAAATTAGAAATATTAACGCATGTGTTGACTTTTGACAGATAGAAATAGGAAAAGTGTAAAGGGGAAATCACACCCATTTGATAAAAGGTGGAGATGGAACCTATTGCTAAGATTGTATGATATGATCCAAATAAACTATTAGGAATATATAAAACATTCCAGATAAGGGCACCAAAGAAACAAAAATATCAGGTGAAGAGTGTTATGGTGATGCACATAGGAGGTTTCAAGATTCAAAAGTCGGCCAGGGCACCAATAATGCTTTAAAAAAAATTAGTTATACATAGATAAATGTATAAAATGACATAAAATAAAGGCCATGGGACCATTTTAGGATATTACATTTTGTCTCACTTTGAGGTGTGTACTTATCTATAAAACATGTGGGATAAAAATTCACTTCAAATTGGAACATATACAAGATACTACTGATCTCATTCTTTGGGATTAAAAACAAGTCTCAGATCCTAAAAACCCACTTTCCTACATAAACACAGGTAAGTGGAAAATAATAAATCCTATGTATGGAGATATATCCTTTATCCCTAATATGCAATGGAAGTCCTATGGCTCCTTCATATTATTGAAGGAGATAATTAGGAAGGATAGATTCAGAACCCTATATGTTTTTAGACCATGGGACTAAAAGCCCTATAATAAATATGAATCACTAGGTCATTGGGCATTAAGGAATTGAAGTTGGGACCCTGATATTTTTTAGTGATGGGCCTTCAATCCCATAACTAATTTGAATACTTCATATACTAAGGCTTGAAAATGATAAGTGGAAAATATAGAATATAGTTTATCCCCTTGAGATATGGGTGAAGTGTATGAAACATAGTGATACATGTCTAAATTGAAAGATGGAAAATTTCCTCTGCAAGGTAATGCTATGGCACCATCATTAGTATATTTTTCCCATGTGGCCTCACAATATATAAATTATAACACATAAATCATTGAATTTGTTATAACACTGAGTCATTAATCCATAAAGATATAGAATTGAAGATCACAAATAACATAGTGGTGCCTTGATAAATGCCCCAAATATGTGCATGAAATGGATCACAATCATATAATGGAGGTGTAATCATAGTAAATGCATGATAAGGATCATGACAACACAAAAATAATATAAACATAATAAATATAAAGAATAGACCATGTACTTAAGTAGAAAAAACATGCCAAGGGACTGAAGGGAACATCAGGTGCTAAACAACATTTTATACATGTATGATTAAGTACATAGAAATCATACTAAGAATTAGATGTCACATTCATTTGTGTAAAAATAATGACCAGGTACATGGAAATAACTTTAGACATATGAAAAATTAAAGCATGATAAAGATATAGAAAACACATCAAACACATAAGTGAAATGAAGGACACGTTAGGTACTAGATAACATAAGAGGCACACAAGTATAATGGAAGAAACAAAATATAATTAAGAAACATGATAAAGTATGTATGATTCATATTCAACATTAATTAATGTTATAAGGGTCATAAATAATAAAACACCCATATTAGCATGATGGACATGATAAGGATCATGGGTAAAATAGACAAAAACATAATGAATAAACGTATGGAAATGTAGACACTAAATCTGAATTATGTAGCACCTCAATCTTGTATACTTGTAAATTACTTCTCATGGATTTACCCTTTAGTTCTAAGATCTTCCTACTACCAAAAGGCTCACATCTGCTATCTCTTATGCCTATTGCTTATCTCTTAGTATCATCATATGTTATTCTGATGACCAAGTCTTCTATGCTACTCAAAATGTTATAAACCTGCTTATTACCATCCTATGCAATTCTTGGACTTGTACCTATTTTAAAACATCCTAAACACTTGTGTCCCAACCCAACACCTATGTCAATGCTAGCGTCCTATGCCAAACTAAGTGTCTAGTGCCCTAAAGTCATTAAATTTACAATTGTAACATATTCTTAAGTCCGTCCTAAGTGATTTAACAAGAGATATTTACAAGAGGGATTTAATATATATACAAGATAAACCCTCACTCATTCCTCACCTAGCATAGACCTATAAACTCACAAGGCAACTTACCAAAGGTATTCAATCAAGCACTCAAGTGAGCAAAGCTTCTCTATTATTTCCTATTTCAATATCAGTCATAGGGATAACTGATTTATAGGTCTGATGTATTGAAGGAGAATTCCATGAGCCATATTTTCCAAGTTATAAGCTAGGTCACTCTATATAATTACTTATCACACATCTCATATCGATACACACACAAGACAACATGTAGGGGAGAACTACATAAGTATGAGGCCCTCTTTGGAGTATTGGCTAATTAGGTAGTGGCCATTGATAAAGGGGTCCCTGGGAAAACTTGACAGTATGTGCCCACTAACCTATTTTTCTCACAGTTTTCCCAAGGGTGAGAAAGCTAGGGTTTGATCATTGACAAAGAGAAAAAACCTATGCACGAGATCTAAACACACCAGAGTAAAGGTGATCAAAATCCTAGAAGATTCTAGGTGGTCACACCTAGATATAGTTTATATTACGTACTGGATACCTACATCCAAATCAGATAGTAGTATCAATACAACTATCCAGATTTGATTCAAGCATTTGAGGCCAGAGTGTGCAAATTTATAGAATATGATGACTATTCTAGGATCCTAATCTATTCCACTTCCAACCTATCTTAGCCCAGATCTGCATGTGCAAATTAAACCAAGTACTCTTGTTTCTAATTTATTGAAATATCAATCAATAGTTGTACTTTCCATTTTTAGCATATCTTAGCATTTAAAAATTAGAATATTATTTATCTAAGTTTGTAATTAATTAGTCTGCTATAGATCTATTTATAAATCTTGTGCTTATTCATTTCTATATTATTAACCCTATACTATATTGACTCATCTCAATTTAGGGTCAAACAATAAAATATAAATAATAGTCATCTAATAAAATCATTATAAATGTTGGATCATAGGAGTATTGTGTAATAGTCATGTTAGAAATAACATCATAGAGAACCTTTACTGATAGTGATTTATGTCAAGTATGTATGCCTTATACAATAATCATAAATTATACAAATTGTTCATCAAATATTGTAATAATTCCCTTGTTACAAACATGAAAAATGAGATTGAAAATATTTTTATGGTTCATTTCATGATTTTGACATAAGGACATGGATTGTTTCCATAACAATACCTCATTTTTGCCAATAAAAAGATAACAATAAAATAAAAGGCTTAGGAAAGATATGCTAAATAAAGTTGTCCTAAGTGAAGGTACAATTTATTAGATTAATTACTAGGGAGAGTTGTGGTTCATTTAAAGGGGTGAGTAAGAATGATTTGGGTTCATTTTAGACTCTAGTGAGAGTTAAAGTTCATTTAATTATCTTCATAGCATTTGTCATACTTGCATATTGTAAAAATAAATAATTATAGTTGTATTCTAGCAATCCAACTATCACTAAGATATATCCAAATAAGGACAATAAAATTGTTTACATAACCAATTTGAACTACAAATCTATATTTGCATGTTGCATAAAATTTCAAAAGAATACTAGATTTGTTTGAGATAGGCATAAAAGGCCTTAATAATTATGAACATGCCTATATTATTAAATATTGTAGTCATAATGTATATTCAAATTATAATAGACTTCATATATTGTAATTGTTAATAAGAATTTGATAAAATTCATATAAACATATATGATACACACACATGTAGTATTTAGAATAAAACTGATATAGCAAAGCATAAGAATAATACCCAGATCAATTGTACACATAACATAGAGATAATTTGGGAAAACCTTGAAAGGTAAAAAACCCACAAATATTGATATTCATATAAATGAGAAACTTATTAACCCCAACACACAACCTTCTCCTTCTCACTTCCTTTTTGTCAATCTTCTTCACAAAACCTTTCCAAGATATTTTCCACACACAAATATCACTTTGTCACAATATCACCAAAATAAATTCAAGTATTCAAATACATTTACAATAGAGGTAAAACCCTATTTATAATAAATGTGAGGGGAGGTGACTATTGTAACCAACATGCCAATTCATCCTGAGAATCATTTAATTTAATTGGTAAATAATAAACCATAATGTTTTATTATTTTTTTGCATGAGTTTTTCACCTCATGTTAATAAATAATAAATCATTTTTATTTAATTATACACCAAAGTATGCTAAGGGTCTAAACTAGCTGAAATGTCCCCTTAGGGACAGATTATACAATTCTTGAAATTCATGGTAAAACCCTAGCCAAAACAATTATTTTTTGATTTCTTCTTCAAACCCTAAAAACTGAAAGTATAAATTTATGAGGTGCCAAAATAAGGCACAAAAAATATTATTTTAGTCCTCAATAATTATAGAAAATTTAGTAAATATTGTAATCAAAGATTTCCTCATAAAATATATTTTTATGACAAATTTGGGGCTGAAAAATTATGATAAAATACCAAACTTTAGTTTATGGTTGTTATGCATCCAAATTAGGATTTTGAAAGCCTAAAACCCACTCACCACACTCTGAATGGGGATCACTAGCCTCAATAGGTGCTGTGCTGCCCTTCCTTAGTGTTCACTATCCCTTCTTGGAGATCTTCTACCACTCGCCCAACTCTTTAAGTGTTCACCACCCTTAGCAGTTCCTGTGCCTTGCTGCTAAATCCAATGGTGTTAAAAAAACACCTCTAAACAACTAAATTTATCTAATACAACCCGTAAATTAGGGTTGCTCAACTAATTAGTAAGGGTTTTCATCCTTACTAGTTCTCTAATGAGGGTTTCCATCCTCAAAGGTTTGAAGCTCTTCATTTCATGCTAAAACTTCTGCTCTTTATTATTTCAATTCAAATTATCCATATCTTTTCCATTCACTTTTATTTATTTGATATCCTTCCTCTTAAAAGTGGCACTGAACTTGGAGGGAGGGTTATGAAAGTAAGAAAATTTAACTTTTTTATAAGCATACTTTCCCACATGCCCTTTTAAATCCCCTCTTTTAAGTTAAGATAAGAAAGGTAGTACTTAAAAGCACTTTTTGAAACTAGCACTCAAAATCACCTTTTAAAACTTAACAATTAGAACCCAAACATTTCCCATTTCTTCCAACCCCCTTAACCTTTGAAAAACATGAAAAATTAGGCTAAGGGTCTCCTACACTTATTCAAAGAGAAGGGGACATTACACTAGCCCACTTAGACATTAAATATTCTAACACTCCCACTTACTGATAAGTGGGGATAAATGTATTGGGGTACAAATTAAATTCCACATGAAGTTTACAAAAAAACACATAACTTCTACACAAAGTTTATAATGTTTTAAAATGAGAATAATTATAGAGAAGAAGAAGGAACACATGGCCATTAGGAAGTGGTATTGTCATGCTCACTCCCCCTTAATGGTAACTCTAAGAGGCCCAACATTACACAAAATTTATAAAACTTGGTATCACCAAGTGGTTTTGTGATGATATCTATCACTTGTTCATCCGTATGATAGAACTACAAACTAATATCACCATTAAGGATTTTCTCAGATAAAATGCACATGAAATTCAATATGTTCAGCTCATTGGTGTTGTATTGGATTTTTTGCTAGAGTTATATAACTTTAATTATCACAATGAAGGGTGGTACTATGAGAAACATTCAAATGAATTTCTCTTAACAACCTCGAAAACCACATAGATTTTTTAACAGCTTGCGTAATACTTCTATACTCCACTTCTATAGAAGAGATAAAAATAACAGGTGGGTTTTTACCATTCCAAGTGACAACACCTACACCAAACTTAAACACATACATAGAAATAGATTTTTGATATATAATACTACCAACATGGTCAACATCACACTAACCATATAAATTATTATTATCAATGAAAGTATAATCTAAACCAAAATTTATAGTTCCTTTGATATACCAAAGTATTTTCTTTGCTAATTTTCAAAGATCCAAATATGGATTCTACATAGATCTAGAAGCAACACCAATAATTGTGAAATATCTAGCCTTATTGGTGTAGACTTTTATCTCGTTAAGTTTTGTCTACATGGTATTATTTAGCTTACTTAGGTTAATAATAAGTCATTAGGAGAAATGCACTTTAAGTCATTTTCTAATTGTGAGTTGAGTTGATTACCTTTTCGTGTAACCTAATTCCTCATTATATAATGTATCTTCCTATGCACTTTTTGGCAAATCATCATTAATACAAATTTGTTGTGAAGACAAGCTTCTTCTATTTTGTGAGTTATTCTTTAGGTTTCACTACTCCATATAAATTAATCCCCATGAATTCAACCTCATCTAGTTGATCCTCATTACGACCCACTCTGACATGGTATCAGAGCTCTACTGGTAGACAATTTTCATCGATTCTATTATGAGATATTACATTCTAACTTGTTTAGGTTTTTCATTGATTTTGATTTTTTAGGGTTAGGTGGGGGTTATAAAAAATATGTGTAAATATGCATATCCAGGGTCTCAAAATGAAAAATGTACAACACTATTAGATTTAGAAGGTACCAAAACCCTAGTTTTGATTGCCCGCATGACCTTGTTCTGTGACAAGTATTTTCAACCATTTTTAAAGGGTTTGGAGGAATTTTATTAGAATATAAAAAAATATGTACATTTAATGAATTATAGGAAAAACCATTTCTGGGTTTGTCAAGAAACCAAGGGGGTCTTTCTTAATTTTTAAAGAAGTTTCTCTAAATTTGTAGATCTGGGCTTTCTTCAACTTAGAAATTTTTGTGCACCTACTTGTATCCCTTATGGATATTGAGACCCATGTGCACACCCTCAATGGAATTCAATGACCCTACATGCACCCATAATGGACCCCAATGAACATGTCAACACACCTACCAAACCCTGATGAATATGCCAACACACTCATTGAACCCTGATGAGCATGCTAACACACTTACCAGACCCTAACATGGGTGTCAACACACCCATAAAACCTTGATTAGCCTACCAACACATCCATCATACTTTAATAAGCATGCCAACACACCTAACAAATCTTGACAGGCATGCCAACATACCTGCTAGACTTTGACAACCCTGCCAACATGATCCATAAAACCTGATGATGGTGCAAGCATACTCTACAAACTTTGATAGGGGTGCCATCAACCCCTTTAAAACCCATAAGTAGTGCCAATAATCCCCATGAAACCCATTGATAGTACCAATAAACCCCATGAACTCTGTTGCCTACTCAAGCACACCCCCAACTCTACCTTACTAGTAGAGACTATCAAATTTAACATAGTGAAGTGTAACACTATTCATTATAAAAGGTGTCATTTTGAGGGTGATACAACACTCACATCAATCAAATAAATCAAAAGGGGGTCCCCATCCTAGCCTTAACCCCCTAGTAATATATAAATTTAAGCCCTTGGTCCTGCCCAACCCAAAGGGGCTTAACTTTTCTCACCAAGTTGGCCAACCAACTCTTGCACACCCAATTTTTTCAATTCATGCAAAGTGGAGATTCTCATTTTTTGTATTTAAGAAACATTCAAATGAGTATAAATTTATACAAATTCTCCTTTTCAAGTGCCTTTTTTTGAAAGTAAGAGTTTTTTTGAGCTCTTTGCATTGGTTATATTCTTGTTCCTTGTAAATTTGAATCTCTATAGATTTAGGGGGTATCATATTACCAGTCTTTAACACACATAAATCAACACATACTTCCATTCTACATCATAGGTCTCAGTTTAATTCTAATTCTTAAACCATTCAACTATCATGAGTGAAAATTCAAAGTGAAAATCCTCTTGATGAGCAAAAGCTTACACTGAATCATGATGGGTACAAAAACAAAACTAACATTTGATGCAGAAAAGGTAAAGTGGTACAACCAAAGTGATAAATCTTATGGTCTATTATGCCTATCATGTCAACTGACTTGCTTTTTCATATCAAATATGCAACAAATCCAAATCAAGTGTGGACTTTATTGGATAAACTCTTTGTAAAGAAGGATGAAATGAGGGGTCATGAGTTAGAGAATGAGCTCATCAGTTTGAACCCATATGACTTTGATATGATTCAAGACTTCTTCACCAAGTTCAAATCACTCAGGTTATAACTAAAACTATGTAACATTGACAGAAAGGATGATCAATTGATTATTTTCATCATTTCCAAATTGATATCTAATTATTCTATATTTGTTTATACCTTCTACACCACCAAGCATGCCCTTGGAGCTACATGGATAATGCCATCCTTGGATGAATTTGATACTGAATTGACTTAGGATCAAGACAAGCTTATCCAAATGGGTTCACTGAAGTAATCTAAATTACATGCTTTAATTATGAGTCATGACAAATAAAAGGCTTCTAATAGTAATGAGAAGAAACAAAATAAGGACACAGAGCAATGAAAAGGTCAAAAATATGACGCTAAGCTAAAAACATCAAAAGAGTCCTCTTTAGATGAGAAACCCTAGAAAGAACAACACATATGTGGCTATTTCAAGAAATCTGGGCATGATGAGTCCAAATACATGAAGAAGTAGATTGACCAATTGAAAAAAAAATTCAAGAAGCATAATATTAGTGTCTCTGATTCTTCCACTTAGAGTTCATCAACATAGACATCTTCTGAGGCTACAGATAGTAAGAGGGGTGAAGATAAGGACAAAGCACTTGTTATAATTACATCCCAACCTTCCACTTGATTCTAGTGTATTATACTACATGGATTCATCACAAGAATGTTTTCATACTTAGAGCCTTATTTTATACCTTCCATTTTATTGGGTGATGATACTTCGACATAAGTTAGTGGGAGAGGATCAGTTGAAGTGAATGATGGGACATTTCATGATTTTATATGTGTCCCCTCTTTATCCACCAATCTCCTATCTTTTTATTTGAGCACTCACATCAGTTTATGAAAGAGAGTTGAGTTCACACCTAATTTAGTGGTCATTAAGGAAGTAGACAATGACTCTATTATTGTATTTAGGAAAGCAAATCACCAATCCAAGTTATATAATTTCTCATATTTTACTCCTGACCAACCATATACTACATTACTCACTCATTCAGATGAGGTGAGTAAATTATGGTATGATTAATTTAGCCGTCTCAACTATCACTACCTAGAGCAACTCAGTTATCAAGACATGGTTTCAGGGTTTTCATGATTTAAGTTTTTTGAAAGAGTTTACCAGGGTTACATTTTTGGTAAGCATACAAAGGATAAGTATGACAAGGGTAAATCACAAAGAGCTACACAAATATTGGAGGTTGTCTATAGTGACATTTTTGGTCCATTTACAAAACCTTCATTCGACAAGACTAAATACATTCTTACTTTAATCGATGATTATTTGAGGTAAACTTGAGTGTATTTTCTCAATCAACAATCTGAGATCTTTGACCATTTTCAAGACTTCAAGGCTCTTTTGGAAAAACAATTAGGTAAATCCATCAAGATTTTGTGCACCAACAGTGTTATTGAGTATGTTAGTAGCCATTTTGAGCATATAACAACTATCTAGAGAGGGGGCTAGTTCCACCATATCAGATGAGATTGAACTACAATGTACAATTCCATACAATCCTCAGTAGAGTGGCATTGAGGAGCATAATAATAGGTCCTTAAAGGAAATGGCCAATTGTATGTTACACTCCAAGTCTCTTGCACTTCAGTATTAGGCTACAACCATAAACTATGCTTGTTACATCCAAAACTAAATCCTCATAAAAATTGAAGGGAGTCACTCATTTTGAAGCTTGGAGTGGTTAGAAATCCACAGTTGAGAAATTTTAAGTGTTTGGTTCACCTGCTATGGCCCACATTCTAAAAAAGAAACATAAGGCAATGGAACATCAGAGTCAGTTCTACATCTTCATTAGATATCTTGAGGGTGTTAACGGATACAATATTCTCCATCCCAACACTCACAAGTTGTTCATTGATTATAGTGTTCAATTTTTAGAGGGTCCTTTAGACTCCACACTTGACACCTCTCCCCCTTCCTTAGATGCACTGGGATTTGATGAAAATTCTAATGATTTATATATGCCTAATCAACTTCCTAATGATCCACATTCTTCTTCTAGTTTTGACAATGAGGATAATGATGAGGATTCCCCTCTTCCTTCTCCCAAAATATCTTTAGAGATTGAGGAATCTCCTCCTAACTCTCTGAGCATTGGTCCTTTTTGGACTAGATAGACACTACAAAGTACAGGCCAATGGGTTAGATATCTATTAGATAACAGGCACACACATTCACAATTCCAAGATGCCCACATGCTTTCATTACATCTACTTCTGATCTGTAATTATTTCATGAGGCTTTAGGCACTCTTGAGTGAGATAGTACTATTTAAGAGGAGTATAGTTCCTTGTAGAGGAACAATACTTATGATTTAGTCCCACTTCCTAAAAGAAGAAAACTTATTCGATGTAGGTAGATATATAGAACAAAGTTTGTAACAAATGGGTCCATAGACAAATTCAAATCATGCTTGGTAGTAAAAGCTTTTTCTTAGGTGCCTGATACATTGAGATGTTTGCCCTAATTACCAAAATGAACTCAATCTGACTCACTCTCACCATTGCTGCATCACATCATTGGGATGTTCATAAAATAAATGTGAAGAGTGCCTTTATTCACACTGACCTCAAAGAGAAAATATACATGGAGCAACCACAAGGATTTGTGGAATATTCCTTAGTTTGTAAACTTAAAAAATCTATGTATGGACTCAAACAAGCTCCTTGAGTTTAGTATGCCAAAATGGAATCCTTTCTTCTTTTAATTGGGTTCACTAGATGCCATTCTGATCTAAATGTCTACATCTTGTGATAAGATGATTCATTATTGATATTGGTTCTCTATGTGGATGACCTATTGATCATAGGGAGTTATTTATCCACCATCACAGTAGTGAAAACTATTTTGTCTGATAGGTTCTCAATGACTAATTTGGGCTTGTTACTTTACTTTCTTAGGATTTAAATTACCTAGTTGGACTCTGAGATCAGTATTACACAATCCAAGTATGTTCTTGATTTGCTTACATAATTTAACATGGCTGAATGTAAGCTAAATCTAACTCCTTTTCTATCAGGTGTGAAGCTTGAGGTTTATTGTCCATCTCCATTGGTTGATACTACATTGTATCACCAACTTATTGGTAGTCTCATATATCTTATACACATTAGACCTTTCATATGCAATGGATATGGTCTTAAGATTTATTTAGCTAAGCAGATTATCCATTACTTCAAGGTAATCATAGTTTTGGGATTCACTATGGAGTGGGCATCAACATCAAATTAATTGGGTATATAGATTCAAATTAGGTTGGTGACATTTAGAATCATAAGTCTACTTCCAATTATAATTTCTCCATCAATTTAGGTCTGATTAGTTGGTCAATTAAAAATTAGAATGCTATTGCTTTATCTTTTATAGAGACATAATACATAGGATTTGTTAATGCTACCATTGAGGCTATTTGGATTTAAGGGATTCTCACTGAGTTTGGGATCTAATTTTGATGACCAAAAATAATCTTCTATGACAACCAAAACACAATCCATATCTATAAGAATTTGGTCATCCATCAACAGACCAAGCATATCAAGATTCATATACATTTCATTTGGGAGATCATCTATGAAAAAACCATTTATATCTGATACATCTAGATAATAGATCAAGTTGCTGATATATTTACCAAACTTTTCACTAAGAGCAAGTATCTTCATTTTTAGGCTCTTCTTAGGGTTTGGGTATATTTGTCTTCTTCCTCCTTTTGGGGATCATATATATGTACTTGGGTACCTCATCAAGCCTTTGTGCTGGGACCTAATTCTTCTACCCACCTAAGCTAAGCTTAAGAGGGGGTGTTAGTGTAGACTTTTGTTCCATTGGGTTTTATCTACACGATCTAATTTAGCTTGCTTAAGTTAATAATAAGTCATTAAGAGAAATTCATTTTAAGTCATTTTCTAATTATGAGTTGAGTTAATTACCTTTTTGGGTAACTTAATTCCTCATTATATAATGTATCTTCATATGTACTTTTTGTTGAATTCTCATTAATACAACTTTTGTTACGAAGATAAGATTATTCTATTTTATGAGTTGTTTTTCAGGTTTCACTACTCCATATAGATTAACCTCTATACATTTAACCCTAACAAATTGATCCTCATTGTGACCCACTTTGATAGGCCTAGTAATGGTTAGATAAATCAAACTACCAACAAGCTGTCTATACAGAGTCAAGTTAGATTTTTCACATGTAGATTTTAGATCAAGTTTAACACCAGCTTCAATAGGAGTAGATGTGTATTTATAATCAATCATATTAAAATTAACAATAAGATTATGTGCATACTGAGATTTTGATATAATAATATAATTTTTATCCTAAAATATAACCATGGTTAAAATATATGCATAATACGTAAATAAATCATTTCAAACATTTGACTTAGTTTATCTTTATATTTATGATTTCAATTAATCAAATCAATACTAATCAAAAGATCATTAACATATAATACTATTAAGATTTAAATGACCATTTTCAACTTTAACAAAGAGATCATTATTAGAATAGTAGTTATAGAAACCTAGTTCTCTAAAAAAAGAAGTAATTTTAGAATACCAAGCTCGAGAAGCTTGTTTTAAACCATATAGAGATTTATTTAACTTACACACATAATGTTCTTTGTTAGGGTTAGTGAAACCTTTAGGCTGAGTCATATAGATTTTGTCTTCCAAATCACTATTTAAAAAACATTTTAAATATATATTTGATGGATAATCCAACCATTTTGGGATTCAAGAGTAATAAATAATCTAATAATACTCATTTTTCTATAGGAGCAAAGGTTTCAACATAGTCAATCTCAGGTTTTTGAGTAAACCCATGAGTAACTAGTTTTGCTTTAAATTTGTCAATTTTATCAATTGAATTATATTTAATTTTTATAAATCCACCTACAAATAACAATATACCTTTTAGGTGGAGGTGAGATAAGAAACCAAGATTGATTTTTAATTAAAGCATTATACTCAAATTGCATAGTAACTTTCCATCTATCATCTTGAATGGCTTCTTCAAAATATTGAGGTTCAAATTCATATATAGTCATTAAATCATGATAAAAATGTTGACTTATAGTTAATTTATTAAGATTATCAAGACTAGAAGACTGGATTAGGAATTCTACCCATTTAGGTCTTTTAGATTGAATATGAAACTCAGGGGGTTCCTCAGACTCTACATTATCCAAATATGGATCAACTTCCTTTAGGGCATTTGTTTCTTCATAAGGAGAAACATGAGAGACAAGTTCATCAAAAGAATAAAATTGAGGAGGTTCTATAGAGGGATCACAATTTTTTTTTTTGGAGAATAAGAACATTCCTATTCTCAATGATCCATCTTTTAGATGTATCATATACTATTAATATTTTAGTCTTACCTCCATAACCAATGAAAATGAAAGAATATGAGGTAGGATCAAGATTTTTTCTTTGTACTTTAGGAAAAAAGATGGAAACAAGGATACCAAAGATCCTAACATGAACCTATTGGGTGAATATTTTGTTATCGACACATTGGTTACAAAATGGTTATTTTAGCCACAGTGTGATGAGATAAGATCTCTCTTAAATGAAAGGAGAGGCTTCCTTTTATTGTTAACTAACATAACACTTAATTATTTACACTTATTTACAATTATTTTTTCATAATGGGTGTTGTCATATCATCCAATTATCTTTTTTTAGAATTGATGTTCAATCACAAATTTCCTTCCATTCTTTGTGATATACTTTGAAAATCTAAGATCACTTGATGAACCAAATATAATTGATATTCAGATTTGTTAGCTAAAAGATTAATAAGAATAACACCAATAGAATAAATTTGAAAGATAAAATAAGGTGCAACCCAAAGTCTTGGCCTTATTTCCAATAAAAAATAGAAATTACCAAAGAAAAATAACTGATAGCTCAAAGTTTCCTTAGTAATTCACTTTCAATGTGATCATAAATGCAGTAACTAAAAATTAGCTCAAAGACTCCAAAATTAGATTCTTGGCACCTTCTATCTTATAGAAATTTCATACCACAATTCAGTCAACTCATAAGAAAGTGTAATAGAAAATACATAAGAACATCTCCAACACACCAAAAGTTTATCTCAACACAAAGATTGAAAGATCACTTGATTTTTTTATATTGAATGGAATTTAAGATTTACAATATGAACACAAAGTTTAAAAATTGTTTCTCAATTCAAGAACATTTCCCCTCTATATCAATTGATGATCCTTTCTACAAAGAACGCCCTCCTATTTATAGAGAGGAGCTATGAACAAAAATAAGAAAAACATAAATACATTGACTTATTCAATGACAAAGTTCTATTTGACTTAGGAATTTGTACTTTTCCTACGTGTAAATTACACATAACAAAATTACATATGAAAAATTATAAAAGTAAACTAAGTGTCCTTAGACATAGAAATTTCTTCCATTTTATTCTTTTCTAAAAATTCCTCATATCTCTTCAATATAGCTTGAACCTCACTGTTATCTAGGTTGGATGTACTTCTGGAGATGACAAGTACCCTTGTGATTGAATCTTCTAAGTTAACCAAAAAATATTTAATTTTGTCCATGATTCTTTGTAATTTATTCAAAATAACCTAAAATTCAATCAATTTATCGATGGAGTCTAGTGTGAAAGTACTTTTTTCAATATTTGTTTGAAGCAAAGATGCAAATTTTTGAATAACATCTCCATAGGAAGAATTTCTTGAGAATCATTTTTAACTTGGCAGGGAAGCTCTCCAATTTTATCTACAAGATCTAACATCTTATTATCACACATATCTTCATCTTCTTTGATATATCTAACTAGATTCTTGAGAACTTCTCTTTTATTCTTCATAGCTTCCCTATATTTAATGAACATTTTCCTATTTGGAATGACCTTTTGCTCAACCAAAAGCTCCAGTTTGAATTTGCATAGTTGAGTCCATGTATTAATATAATTTTTAGTCAATTCCAAATCTTGAGTGGGTGTTTTAATTATTGATTGAATTTCTACTTTCACTTCACTCAAGTTCTTCAAAAATTGAACGGTAAAAAGCAACTTTTGAGTACCTTGTGTTGTTAATCTCTCAATCCAGGAATTGACCACATGACCCTGAGATCTAATTTTCTCTAAGTGTTGAATGTATTTTTTATTATTTTCATGCATAATAGGATCAACAAACTCAAAAGGTTGGGTGATTTTTAGTAAAGCAGAGGTCAGCTATTCTACTTATACTTTGAGTTGATCCTTGATCTTCTTGTCCTTATCATATCTCTTGATCAAGGAGGCCATTTATGCTTCCAAACCTTCCTTCATACTTTCATGGGTTTGTTTCCCAAGACCTATTCATCCTAATGCATATTTAGACAATTGAATATCTTCAATGTTTCTATCTTCAAGAGGAACTACAACTTTGGGATACTTGTGCCCAGACTCAAATATCACCCTTGACATAGTTTTGGCCTTCTTTATTTTTTTTGGATTTATTGGCACAAGCTAACCAAAATCAAATTATTTCAATTCCACTACTCGCTTCTTCTTCTTAGGTGTTTGTGATGCGAACCAAGGAGGAAGAGGAGATGCATATCCTTGGGTAGAGGATGTTAGAGCTTAGGATACTTGGGGAGGGACAATGGATTGTGAAATAAGTGGAATGGAAGGCAGTGTGATGGAGGTATCTGGTAATGGGTTTGACACCAATAGGATTATAGTAATAATAGGTAGAGTTTGGGTTAGAGTAACCATCACTTTAGTTCTTACTGACATTTCAGACACTGAAGAGATAGGAACCAGATTTGTTATCTTTGAAGAAGGTATAGACATGAATTTGTCCATATCTTGTTGGATGAAATATAAATTAGTTGGGGATCCTAATGACTTTAAAGGACTAGGTAGATTTGACAATGAATCAAAAACTTGGTCTAGTGTACCTTGTGAAGGAACTTGAAAAAATGTAGCACTAGGAGGTGAAGGTGGTGGTGAAAGAACAACTTGAGAAGGAATAGGATCAACTTGTATAGTGGTACTCACAGGAGGAACTATGGAAAATATTACTTGTGAAACTATGGCTTGAGAAGCTTCAATCAAAGGAACCTCTGATTGAGTAGTCTCTATTTTTATAGTCTATTGAAGCACTGGATGAGACACTTGTGCTTCACTTATTATTAGGATTTATTTCTTCTCCAATTGAGCACTTTCCTTGACACTTAATTATTTGTCTTTCCTCTTTCCTTTACTGACAAATACAAAATTTGAATTTTTTTTCAAAGTAGAGGGCTCCTCTTTGTTCTTGGTTCTCAGTTCCTCTCATTTCTTCGTAGTCTCTTTATCATACTCTTCTTCAGAACTAGTTTTAAAATGTTTCAACTTAATTCCTTTAGATTCCAACCAAGCATTAGTTCTTGCAAGAATAGGTTGAAATCTATCTCTAATATAAGTGGATTCTTTAACTGACCATTGAATGGGAGGGAGAGGAGTTGAATCCACTTGATTTTCCTCATATGAAGAATCCAGTATATTCCCATCATCTATCAAATCCCTAGTAATATTTACCAATTTCAAATTGACAATTTGATTAGTAGTAAGGTGACTATAATCAAGTCTCCTTATATCTTCATCAGTTTTGCATTTTGCCCAAATATCTTCAATTCTATGCACATGGGTGATATTATGTTTGAGCTTCTCCTTTATCATTCTATAATCAAAGTTATCTCTACTTTTGAATTTCTTAAGCATAATCCACTGCAACTCAGTTTCCATAGTCTTAGCCTTTGGAGTAGTGGAAATTGTGTACCGACCAATATTGATTAGAAATTTGAAACCTTTCTTATGAGTATCTAATTATTTTTAATGCACACTCATCACTTGTATGCACATCTCCATTAGTATTAGTTTATCACTTGGGTATCTAGATAACATGTAAGGTTGTTCATCAAATCCTTCTACCCTAATGTATGTAAAAGTTAGGAATTGTAAGAAAATGCATCCAATATTATTAACTTGTGCCCATGCCTGATCTGAAACTCTCTTCTTTTCAAGTTCTTTCTCAAAAGTGCAAATGAATTAATAGAAGTAAGCATCATTAACTCTCTTGTAATGCTTGACACTTTATTTTAAAGTTAGCTATGAATAGAGCTCATATATAAGAATATTTTTTCTTTCACCAACATAATTAAAACCCAAGAAAGACTTCATATTGGATACAACATACACAAGATATGAAGTCATGTAAAACTTGAGTGAAGAAGCTACTTTAGAGAGATGATGACAAATAACATCACTAATTTGTTTACCCCAAAATATCTTTTGCTTGTTTATTTTGATAACCAAAATGTATTGATACATCCATTCTTGAAAAATGTTTGAAGTAGACAACCCTTTCACTCTGATGAAGAGAGTAATCAAATCTCCTATCTCCTCCAAAAAATCACTATGATACATATACTTGGGCCATCTAACAATGGTGGGTTGAGGAGTCTTGAGCCATTTGGAGTTGATATATTTCTTACACTTCTCAAGATCTCTGTCATAGTATTCTTGAGCTAATTCCATAGTTAAATTAGAATATTCTTCAATCTCAAAGAGGTGAATTTTTTAATCAAAATATTTTTCATCGAGGTGAATTATCACCTCACCCTCTAAATCCTTGACCAATATGCTTTCCTTATCAAAATGTGTTGCCATGGTCATGACAAATTCAAAATCATATGCTGATACTGGAAATGTAGTAGACAAATGAATTTCACTATTAAGTACTAGCTACATATGAGGTGCAATGGGTTCTCTTCCTAATCTTTGTAAAAATGCAACCATATCCACATGACCAATCTCTGTATCCCTAATTTGATCCACATTTGAATCAATTGTAGATGATAGGAACACACCCTGATACTTGTACTTTATTGTCTTCTTGCTTGGAGAGATGTCTGACATTGATCAGATAGCTGTAAGTAGGAAATTTTGATTATCTAGAGTTATCATTTTTTATCATTTTTTGGAAACATGTAGTTCAGAGAAAATTCTTCAAAATACATGATGGGTTGATCACTTTGGTGTAATTCAGAGATTTTTTTTTAAACTACACAGGAAAAGGTTGGGTGTAGTTCAGAGAAAATTCTTCAAACTACATGGGAGAGTGTAAGGTTTTGATGTACACCAAAGAAAATTCTCTGATATGCACTAAAAAGGTTGAGGTAGACTTATGTGCACTTTAGATAATTTTATCTAAAGTGCACCTAGTTATGTGTACTTTGGAGAAAAATTTTCAAAGTGCATCAGGGATGAACTTGCAAAATGCACTTTGGATAATTTTCTTTGAAGTGCATTGGGTGGCATGCACTTCAAAGAAAATTCTCTGGAGTACATGGGGGGGAATGTGAAATGTGCACTTCAAATAATTTTCTCTAAAGTGAACTAGGGTGAACTTCAAGGATCACTCCTCTGTGCATCTCATATAAAATTCTCTATAATGCATGGAGAGTGTTAGGGTTTCAAAAAGGTTTGGGGGGAAATAAAATCAAACCCTAAAATAAAAAAACAAGAATCAAAACAATCTAGTAAAACATAAAAAATAAAGAAAATAAAAGGGAGACTTACCTGAAAGAAAATTAAATTGATAAAATGAGGTGTTTTTGAAGCATGAAAACAATCAAACCAAAAAATCTAATTGATCATGAGGGTGGTGAAGTGAGATGTGCACGAGCTCAAAAATAGTGGCTGGGAGGTGCACTTGAGCTCAAAAATGATGAAGAGAGAGAAATTAGTGGTTAAAATAAAATTACCTAGGTTAAATATATATATAAAGGGTAATTAATGTGAAATTAAATACTATTGTGATGGTGGGTCCCATGTGTGAGATCGAATAAATTATTTTAAATTAAATATGCAATGTCAGGAAAATTCTCCAAATTTGAATATGCAATTTTGGGAAAATTCTATGAATTTGCTTATGCAATGTTGAGAAAATTCTCCAAATTTGCATATGAAAATTCAAATAATTTTTTTGACTCAACACAAAGAACATGAAACACATGCAAAGTTGAGATTTTTTTTGACTTTGCACAGAAAGAAACAAAGTGTAGTTTGGAGAAAAATCTACAAACTACACAAGATGCAAAATTCCCTCAAAAGATCAAGTTTTTTAGGAAAAAAAAAAGTAAGAGGTAGAGATTAGCCTTGTTTTTCATGCTTAGAGATAATGGGATATGAAATGGACAAGTTTCGTAGGGGTTATCCCATGAATTGAGCCTTCTAAAATTCAAGGATAACAGAACCACAATGGGTTTATTTTTAGACTAAATTTATAAAGGAGTAGAAAGATTCATTTTTTTTTTAAAGAATCTATTCAAAATATGCACAATATTATTCATCTTTGACTCATAATAACTTAGGAATATTTGTAGAATGTCACATTGTTCTAGCTATTTCTATAATGGTGCAGTTTGCTGAGGAGAATATAGAGTTTTTAGTTCTCTTTCAATACCACAAATAATTAAAAAAGAATCAAATTATTTACTAATATATACACCACCATTATCAGATTTTAATCTCTTAATAAAAAAGATAGAAGCATTTTCAACAGAAGCTTTAAGTTCTTTGAATTTAGACAATGCTTCATATTTATTTTTAATGAAATATGACCATATCATTCTAGCATAATCATATATAAAAGTATTAATATATGAATAAATATTAAGAGATTTAACTTCAAGAGGTCTTGCAACATCACTAAAAATTAATTCTAGAGGATGTGAGGAATTCACATCATGATTCTTATAGAAGGGACTAGTATGTTACTTACTACATAAGCAACCTTCACAAGTTTCAAGATAGGAAGAGATAGAAGGAATACCAAAAAAAATATTATGAGAATACATATCATGTAAAATTATAAAATTAACATGCCTTAATTTTTCATGTCATAATTGAGATTCATTCTTACTATGTGATGAAAGACAACATGCAAAAGAAGCAAACAATGTATAAACCATTCTTTTAAATGCCTTCAGTAATCAGAGATCCAAATTGATTTCTAATGGACCAATTATATTTAAACAAATTTACAATAAAAATATCATTTGTAAGTTGAGAACAAGATAGCAAATTCTTCTTAAGCTTAGGTACACAAAAAACATCATTAATAACAATATAAGTAAAATTTGCTTTTCTTTGCTTAGTTATTTCTATAAATAAATTATATTTTAAATAGACATTTTTATAAATATATCTAAAATTAGATACAATGTTAGATAATCAAGTCATATGGTGTGATGCACCACTATCTAAAATCCATTCATTCTCATTAGAAATAAACAAGGTAATATATACAATAATAACATTAGAATTATGTTCCCAATTATTGTTCTAATTATTCTAATGGTTTTGATTATATTTATTTCTTTTTTTATTTTTAGAAGATTTATTGTTAACTCTATATTTGTTTTTATATAAATTTTCTCTTCTATGACTAGATTTATCACACAAATTATAATTCCCATTAAAATAGGTTTATGATTCTTATTCCCAAATTTCTTGTTACCATTTTTGCCATTAGAAAAATTAGGGTTAGATTTTTGGTTTCTATTGTTCTTAGGAATAGGGTCGAGAGCAAGAAGTGCTTAAATAGAATTATCTTTAGAATCAAAATTAGACATCACTTGCTATTCTTGAGTTAGAAGAGTACACAAAGTAGTGATGTCTCAAATATCTTGCTTTGTTTGGTATTTTGAATTCAAAATTGAAATAAAATTATAATTTTTTTCATGAGTGTTAAGATGAATTATGAAATATAAAAATTGATCTTGAATTAAATTACAGTTACATCCATCTAATAGAGCTTTAATATTCTTAATTTTAGTAAAAAACTTAACAGCCTTTTCATCACCTTTCATAAGGGTACTAAGCAACTCAAGAATTAATTTAATAATCTAAGAGAGATGAATGCCCTTATGCATAGACTCAAGGAGTTTCCAAGCGTCTCTATGAGACTCCTTATTACCAATATGGAGTAGGATTTTATCCTTAACACACTATAATATAATCGACATGGCTTCTTACATTTTTTGTTTAAATGCATTTGAAAATTCAGGTGTAACATGTCATCTTGATGGGAATTTTTACATCCTAACAATAATGTTCCACAACTTTCATGCCATAAATTTCACTTTAATTTGAATTTTCTATATATTAAAGTTAGATCCATTAAGCATTTGAGATTTATCCCATACAAAGTTAGGCAAAGCCATAAATTCCTTTTAAGAATGACAATATAACACTAGAAAATGGTTAAAATTGAACCCTTTTTAATGTGAATTTAAAAAAAATTTATTTGATAGTAAAACAAATTTCAAGTGTAAACAAGAAATAATTGTTTAAATAGATATGAAACGTTGTAATAAATTATAAGAATTTGTATTAGATTAGGTGTCACAAGTATCACACACCGAACAACTATCTAAACATTATGATTAAAAAATGTGTAAAAACTAGAATAAAAGGCTTCAAAATAAAAAAGTGGACCACATAAATATGTTTGGAATGTGTTGAAACCTATAAAATGTCTAGTCACACAGCTATGCTTGACAATAAGTTGTCTAGTTAAAAAATGAAATAATGTTGAAACCAAACTAGGGTTTAACATGTGAGAAGTTTAGCACAAAAACCAAAATGAAACTCAAATCAAATATTTTTTCTAAATAAAGAAATAGACTTGATAAAAAATAAAAATCTAGTGGGTTTTGAACACTAGACTCCTTTCTTCCAAGATTTTAGCAAATGTATGGCAACCAACTCATCTAATAATCTTGTTACTATTTAACATGCACTATAATATATTTATACCTTTTTTATATGATTGTTAATAATGAAAAAATATTTACAATGCATGAAAATGAATATTAATTTTTTTATATAAAAATTTTGGATTAAAAGCTAAATTAGAAGGTGGGTCCCCTTTCAAGTTGCATGTAAATATTTGCTTTTAATAAATAAAATATTTTTTAAATATTTCATAAAAGTATGTAAAAAACATTCACATACCTGTAGCACACTCAACTAGATATATGGCGCTCAGGGAGAAGCTTTGGTTTGCACAAGGAATTGTATAAGCCTTTAGAGTCTCTAAAAAATTGCACACCTTCCTGAAACCTTGTCACAAAGTAGTTTTAGCTTTAAAAATCAGGTTTTTGATGCATGATTCAAATTTTTCACTCACCCAGGCCAACTTTGGCACCCCAAGAAGCTTAAATAGAACCTCTAAAACTTCAAGATGCCTTAAAAAAGATATTTGGTGGCTAAAATACTTGATATTTAGCCACTCAGAGAAGATTGACATCATTCAATTAATAGAAATAATTTTATATGAGTTTTTTTACTTGCCTAGCCTATACTATGGGCCATACAAGTGCACTAGATGCTAAAAAAACTTTAATAAATTCAATTTTATTTGCTTGAAGGAGAATCGAATGCTTAAATGAAGTTTGATTGATCATAAAACATAGATATCTAATGAATAAGATTTTTTTGAAGAACCATCAATTATTTCAAGGCCGTAAATCTACAGTAATGACATACCAAACTTTAAAATACATTAAACATCCTCTCCAAATTAATGCAAGCCAATTTTCAATATGCTTGCTTAATAAAATCCATACTACTAGCTCTGGTACCATGATAAAATTCATATAAACATATATTATGCACACACAGTTAGAATCCAAAATGAAACTAATATACCAAAGCATAAAAATAATAGCTAGATCAATTGCACACATAACAATGAGATAATGTTGGAAAACCTTGAAAGCTAAAAAATTACAAATGTTGATATTCATACATATGAGAAATTTATTAAGCCCAATACACAACCTTCTCCTTCTCACTTCCTCTCTGTCAATCTTATTCATAAAACCTTTCCAAGATATTTTCCACGTGCAAATATCACTAAAATACGTTCAAGTATTCGAATACATTTACAATAAGGGTAAAACCCTTATTATAATAAATGTGAAGGGAGGTGATCATTGTAACTAACGGGTCCATCTAAACCAATAATAATTTAACTTAAATGGTAAATAGTAATCCATAATGTTTTATTATTTATTTGCATGAGGTTTTCACATCATGTTAATAAATAATAAATCATTATTATTTAATTATACACCAAAGTATGCTAAGGGTCTAAACTAACCCACTTAGATATTAAATGTTCTAACTTAATAAAATACAAGGTTTCCTATAACCAAAATTAATGCCAATAGATTGTAAGTATAATTCTACCAATTGAACATCAAAAGAGATCACTCAAATGATGCCATTATATAGTGATAAGGATAGGGAGGATATCATTAGAGATATTTATTTGTATCTATAAAACCATTTTCCCTTGCATACCTTCCTTAATCTAGGAAGTAGCCCTACCCTTCAGCAAGATCAACAAAAACAAACATGTATTGAGAGAGAGATGAACATGTCAAAATATTTTAGTCACTTCATGCAATACATAAGCATAGAAAGGAACACTTTTAACTATAATCATATTATACATGACATATCATTATGCATAAATCAATTAATTACTTTGGTATAGTTTTAATATGACATGCAAATACACTCCCAAATGTCACAACTTGATAAAACAATTTTATGGGACCTTGACTCATCCTATAATAATACCAACATCCCATAAAGGCTGTAGTTCACATTCATTCTCAACCTAAAAGATCATAATGATCCCCATTCACCTTAGTCATACATATAGAAACAAGATTTAAAATATTTTACATAACACATAATGAAACAAGTACAATTATTGTTATATATAGGCTATCAGTAATCAAGGATTGATTAATGCCTAATGGAATGTGGGGTTA
The DNA here is from genome assembly GCA_037957365.1 of Torreya grandis. Lineage (NCBI taxonomy): Eukaryota > Viridiplantae > Streptophyta > Pinopsida > Cupressales > Taxaceae > Torreya > Torreya grandis. The sequence continues at coordinate 1,439,383 of JARHVA010002614.1, forward strand.
TTTATGCAATCTAGGCTATAAAGGGTCCTAAAACTGGTTATGCTTTCTGTAGTTGAGACTAAATTTACCAACTGTTATGACTGCTAAAGACTAGTGTCTTTAAACTTAGATTTTTAAAATCCAATAAAAATCTATAATAACAACATACTTGATTATGAATATAATCAATAACATAAGTACAATAATTCAATAACCATTCATATCATACTTTACAACACTTAAGGGAAGACAAAGTGTACCTTGGTCACATATACCAAGTAACAAAATTGGCCATTCCTTGGCCTTCATTGCAGGGATTTTGTATCAGTAATCATAATGTTGAAAATTTTAATTTATTTAAAAGTTTATATAAAATAATAAAGGTTATCTATACCTTAATTTATAATTGAAACTATTAGGGTCTGAGTTTTTAACAAGATGCATGCCAGTCTCTTGTATGCCCCCTATAGGATACAAAAACTTAACCTTTTTGCATCACAATATCACACAAGTCTCCTTGCATACTCACCTGAGGCATAGAGAGGGGAAATTAGGTAGGTTAGGGATATTTATGTATAATGATGGTGAGGGCATCATCTCACATACTACTAGTTGTGTGCACTAGTCCTTAGAATGTTTACTATATTTACCTAGCAACACATGGCAACAAGTATGCACTTATAAAAACAAATGCATAAACACATCATCTAAAAATATTCATCATCCCTAAAAACATTTTTTTAAAAATTACTTATATTCATAACTTAATAGTTCATGGTTACAATGACTTTCAAGGTTACAAGGTGCTCACAGGAACTTATACTACTTAACTAACTAATTATTTCTCTCTTAATAGTTTTTTAGCACTTCATTCTAACTTTCTATCTCCCTCTTTTACCTCTTTAGGTCTCTACCTTTTATATGATTATAAACAACCTTCCATGTCATCTATAAACTCATCATCCTCCTAAATTAATGTGGCATTTTGTTTGATGTTAGATATCATGCCATTTTACACCACTTTCCAACTATCTATCAAAATCATGCTACTAGTAATAAATTATGTCATTTTGTTCCCAAAATTTATGATAACTTTGAAAAGTATATCATTTTTAGGTGGTCACTTTTGCCATTTTTTAACTATCTTTTTGGGTGCATGCTTATAAATTAATCCTATCAGTGTGTGCTATGCTAACTGGTCTATCCATCAGATGTACTGACTTGTACTTGTTCAGTTGGAGCATGCCATGCTCTCTAGCCATATTTATCAAGTACATGCCATGATTTAATTGAGGTAATATATTTAGTATTTTTTTATACCCCTTCACGTGTGCACATAGACTTGATTATGATTAGATCAGACTCTGGGGTCAACAATAACTAAAATCATATTCAATAAAACTAAGTTACAAAATAATGAATCCTTATCCTTTATATATGGAAAAACACATGACATTCTTGATTCCAAATTAAAGTGATAAATGAAAAATAGAACAAAATGGGATTAAATTTCTTGGTCATGAATACCAAGTAATAGTAGTGACCAACCATTTGCTTGCATTGTGATTTCTTGGCATTTATGGCCAACATGGGTTTAACCCAATGGAGACATCTAATTTTTGTACATGACTAGTCATTTTATATGACAATAGTGTATTTATGTGACATTATATCATTGGTTATATTAGGCTTTTATTGGCACTTTTTCATGTCTTTCTTCTTTTATCTTATTTTCCCTCTATGTTTTCCTAAGATTTCTTCTATTTTGTCATATCTCTCTCTCTCTCTCTCTCTCTCTCCTATGTATTTCTAGGTAAGTTTTTTATTTTCTCTTCTCTATCCTTGCCTATATGTTTCTATTTCATGTTCTTTGATTGAAATAATTTTTTTTTATATTAGTTTGACCAAGATCAAACTGATCAATTTCTACCAAGATCAATATTTTGATCTTGACCAGTTTTATTTTTTTGGGCCCTTTACCTTTTATTTCACTTTTATTAGCATTTTATCTTATTTTTTGGCTTTTATTGACCATTACATGTTAGTTTTGTGTTCCAATAAAACTTAATTATGAATTCAATAAGTCTATAAGTACATAAGTATGTTGATTCATTTAGGAACAAGAAACACTGGTGGAATTTGTATCCTAAGTTCACTCATATTTTTACTATTATCATCTCTTGAAGTGTATGCACTCCTTGTACTAAAATTTGAATTAAAATTATGAAAGAGATAATAAAATATTATAGTTTATTACATATCATACATAAATATATGGGTAAGGATATTAATAATACATTGGAATGCTTTTTATACTACATGAGTTTGATTGCCAAATTGTCTAAGAATAGGGGTTTGACTGAGGTAGGACCTTAATAACTACACCCATTTTTAATGATTTTGTAAGATAACTTAGAGTGAATTAGGGTTTGTATGAATGATAATAAATTTAGGAATATCCATAACCTAATTTGATAATTTGAGAGAGGGTTTTACTCAAAATATGGACAAATGTGATAATAACATTTTAGTAGATTTAGACATCATTTGACCAAAACTGAACCTTGTTTCCAAAATCATATCTTAACTATAGAGATTGACCATAAAATTTTGGACATTATTAAAATTATTTTGTTTCAATTTTGGTTATTTTTATGCACTACTACGATCTATACAAAATTTTATATCTACTCCGATTTGTTTTCACACTAATTTTCAACAACCTTAAGCTTTTAGTAGTGCATAGGTAAGTCATAGTCCATGTATTTATCCAAGAACACATATTTACAAGTCTCAATATTTAATTCAATATAGTTACATTTATTTCATATCCATTTTGTACTTATGTTATTGTATTTAGTTTATATTTGAAATATATGTCCCCTTTTGATGATTACTATAGTGTATCTTGACCATTCTCGACTTTTCATTAGAATATTATGGTGAATATATAATAGTTTTCATGCTTATTATAGGATTTGGTTGTGCTTATCTTGAATTTATGATCTCAATTCACTTTATATGGTTTCCATAAACACATCCCTTGTCAAGATTTCTCATTAGGGTTATCGTTACTTTGCATTATTATTAGGGTGTGTTATACCATGTAAGTTTTCATAATCCCTAGTTATCTCTCATGTTGTAGACATCATATAATCTTGTTCTCCTTAGCCTTCCTTATGGGTAGGTGTGATTTATATATGACATGTTCCAATAATATTTACATGGGATGTTCCTATATATTTTTTATGTTTCTAGGCATGATAATATGGTTGTTATACAAATGTTTATAAATGATTACATGTTTCTTTCCAAAGATGTAAAATAAAAAACTAGCACATGATTTGATATATATGAGGATTGTGTGTAATAATTATTTTTTATGTTTTAAATACCTTTGAAATAATATATTTTATCAATACCCTATAGTGATAAATCTTATGTAGCTCATTGTATGGTGCTTATTATGATGTATATATTATTATAAATTAGAGAGGTAGAGTGCACAACACCCTAGTCCCCCCATCCCTTCTTTTCCTCAATATAGGGTTAACCAAAACACCCCTCCTAACATTTATCAAGCTGCATGGCTTAGATCACAAGGCATAAAATATTACGATTTTATAGATCAAGTTAAGAAAACTCATGCCAAGATATATATCTTTGAATGGATTAAAAAGTCTAATTTTTACAAAGATATGCTCTATAAGGCCTTACAAGACACTAATTTTCTAATTAACACCAAACCTTCTCACTTTGCTTGTGTTTTAAAATATTTTATACATAGTGCAAAATTTATTACTTTTGAGCATGATGCATTGCCTTTAATAAACATTATGAATCAACAATTACCCTTATACATTTGAGTTGTAATCAATAATAAAGGGATTGAAAGGGTTCTCTTGGATAATGGTTTTGTTGATGTGCGTATTATGCACATCCATGGATTTTACGAGGTAACCTCTAACATTTTAGGATCTCAATGGAGGTAAAATCCACTCTAGAGCATGAGTTGTAGGTATGGGTTAAACAACCTTGTAGTGGAATAGTAGGCTAAGCATGCTATTTATTTACTAGGTCTACTTGTAATGAAATGAATTCCAATAAATAATTCAAAACCTAAGTGATTTGGGTGGATGGATTGAATCTATCCTAGAGTGGGTAGGTCTTAATCAAACAAACTTCAAAAGGAGGGAAGGGTAAAGAAGAAAATAAGGTTCTTTTGTCTCAAGGGGGTCACTTCCTAGGCTAGTTCCTTTATGGAAAAGTGTTTCCAAGACTGATGCTTGCTGTTTATAGCTATTGCACACTCATAGGCAAACACAATTAGGTAGCCTAGGGGAAATAGTATAGGAAATTAAATGGTCTCAACTGAAGGTTTCTCCCTTTAGAGTTACTATTGCAGACCCTTAGTTAAGAGATTACATCTCCAATTAGAAAGGTGTCTAGGGAAACTATGGCACACACCTAAAAGACTATACCAGAGAGAAAACACTTCTGCACAATTTAGAATATTAACATAGTTAACCAATCACTTAAAATCAATGAAATCTACTAAATTTTCAATAGATTTTGCACATCTAGAATTAGCATACATCAATGATAATAACCAAAATTATCCATAGATTTTGTACACTTTAAATTACTAAATTAATACAACCAAGAAAATAAAACCTCAATAACACAGATATGAAAGGAAATAACAATGACATAGTTGCATGACAATCAAACTGATTTCTTCTTGTATTGATAATTTTTTTGACCCTTTGGAATGTATGACTATTTGAATATATAAATTTGGGGAGGGGTCACCTCATACTCAAAATACATGCACACTCTTAGTTACATTATGCAATTAGAAACTCAGTTATATTTTTAGTATTAAAATTGCATGTGTACATGCTCAAAATTTAATTACAACTATGCCAAAATAAGTTATCTTGTATAGTGAATTACAACGTGTGCATTCTTACAAATACTTTAGGCAACCTTTAAATTTATGTAATAAGTATAAGTAAATTATAAGTACAAGGATTAGTCCTATCTGTATGACTACATACAAAATTATCCTTCAACTAAGGCTTTCTAGGTGATTGGATGGTGATACTTATTGTTGGAGGTGTTGAAGTGGTAGCTTGATTTGAAATAGAAGTTGAATAATCAAATTTCTTATTTTCTTCTAACACTTGAAAGTATTTGTCACCAATATCATGTTAGTACTTAATAATGTCCATGTTCAATAGTGGAGGTATGTGTACCATGTTGACTTGTTCCATAAGTCGTGCATGTTTAAATTTAGTATTTTTTAAGTTAATCTTGAATATCTCTAACTCAATGACCTTTTTCCTTGTAAAATTCAACTCATCTTGTATTTATTCTAATGTCATTCCTTATAAGTTAAGCTTGAAGCTAGTTGAAGCCTACTAAAAAAGTTGATCAAAATTGGCTTTACTTATGAGCCTGCCAGTGGAGTCCCTTTCCTGTGACAGATTTAATTCATCTAGAATATGTAAAATGAGTATCTCTGTTATGAACCCATGTTATCTCTTCTCTTTACTTTTTTAGTTTAGTAGTTTCTATGGATGCATATGATTTGTAATTCATCCCATGAGCATTTTATTTTATCCCACATTCATTGGAAATGGTAGTTACTTAGATTAGAATTCGTATATAAGTGTTGAGGCCAATGAATGCATCCATGAAATTATTGTATTGAGATTTCTCAAAGGAGGTTTCCCCTTGAAGTGGTCTATGATCAATTCAATCTTTTCAAGTGTTCTATCAGATTTAATTCATGTTGCTAATTCCTATTATTTTATGCATTTTTATAAATTATTATAGGAGGATCCTCTCATTTAGTATCAAAGTGCTTTCAAGGGAATTTTTTTTAGAAATTCTTAACTCTATTCTATTTCATACTTCATTTTAGTAATTTTTTAGAAAATATTATCTCTATTCTGCTAGATAAATTAAGTAATCTATTTTGGCTCAGGGCAAAAACCTGATCGCTTAACTATGGGAAGTGCTTGGGTGAAAGCCCTAAAACTCATCATGAGGAGTACCACAAGAACCTCAAATTAGCTGGCCCATTGAGAGGACCTGCTAGAAAAATGGGCAATGACTCCTTTCTAATTGAGTAGTTCCCATCCGTGAGGAAAACTAAGAGTTGTCACTAAGAGATGAATCCATGGCCATAAATGTTTTGGAGAATGATACTCACTTAGATGACATTGGTGGCTAGAGTGATATTTTTAAAAACTTTAGGCAACTATTAAAACTTGGGGCCAATTTCTATCACTTTCAGAATATTTCTAAAAAACTCAAAAAAATCAATCGAGTATCCACAGACTATCAAAGGACTTGTAGGTAGATATTTGATAGAAACTAGAATCCACAAACCATCCATAGAGTATCAGTAGACTCTTAGAGGATTTAATACTAGATGAAAAATAGAAAATCACCGTAGCAGATCTGTAGACTTGTTTCAACATATTTCTAGTAGAGGTGTCTTACAGAGCACAATAACTAGAAATAAAATAGGAAAAACAATTTCATTTTTTTGCAATATCTCTCCATATGTAGCCCCGTTAATCCTCAAAATTTATCCAGACACCTAAAATTTTATTCCCTACATTTTCTTCGTTGAGGTCCCATATCCCAATTCTACTCCTAATTCTTGCAAATCTCAATTTTCCATTTTTTTGGGTTTTGCCATAACTTTTATTTTTGTTCATTTACCTAATTTTTTTTCACTATGTTCATCATATTGTTTTACTCCTTTATCCCTCTTTGAAAAATTTTCTAGTTTTTCCATTTTCATTCCTAAAATTGCCCTCATCTTCATCAATCATACTCCCAATATGCAAATTTTTTATTAAAATCCCCTTTACCCCTTCCATTTTTGCCCAAATTCAAAACTTTCCTTACTAAACATGTATTAACTCTAGTTTTCCTACCCATTACAAAAAAAAAAATTATTTGGGTCATGGTAGTAACCCAAATAGGAGCAAAAAACATGAATGATGAAATTATTGCTCTCAAGACCCACATCAAAGATCTTGATGAAAATATTCTCAGCCTTAGTCTTCAACATACCACCATGAACAATAGATGGCATCTAGAGTCTTCTTTAGACACTAGGTTTTTTTATTCCAATAATTATCATGGGCCAAAGCTTAATTTTTATTGATTTAATGGTGCAATTCCAACTAGATGGATCTATTAGGTAGAATAATATTTTAGTCTGCATAATACTTTTGATGCCAACAAGGTCCCACTTGCATCCTTTCACTTAGAACTTGAAGCCCTTCAATGGTATCATTGCTATACCAAGGCTCATGATACACCCATATGGACCAATTTTTGCACCTTTATTTTGCAACAGTTTGGTCCTACTACTTTTGATGACTTCACTAGAGCACTCACTAAACTTTTCCAAATACGACCCATGAGAGAATATCAAATATAATTTGAAAAATTGGATAATCACACAGAGGGATTGTCTGATGACTTCTTTAGGAGTTGCTTTGTCGGTGGACTAAAAGATAACATTTGATTTGAGGTCAAAATGTTTCAGCCCAACATAATGATGGAAGCCTTAGGGTTAGCTATGTTGGTAGAGGACAAGATCGTAGCTCAATAACGATTCAAATCTAATTTTGATCTATTTAAAAATACATCTCCATAATGATATCAAACAATGTCAGCCCCTAGAACTACTCTTATCAAGTTTTTGACTGAATCAAAGATGCAAGCCCATAGAGAAAAAGGACTATGTTATAACTATGATGATAAATTCACTTAGAGACATTCATGTGTTGAGAAAAAGCTCTACCTATTGGATGTGGACTCTCCACACAAAACTTAAGATTGGGAAGATGTTTAGAATACAACAGATGATCCAAAAGAAGCTTAGTCGATTATGAAACCTGCTTCTCAAGAAGACCAACTAGAGATCTCTCTCCATGCCTTAGCAGGAGTCACTACCCCACAAACCATGTGGCTTAGGGGTTACTTCAAGAAACTCCCTCTCACAATACTAATTGATTTGTGTAGCACTCATAACATTATTGACCCTTAAATTACCAAACATGCTGATTATTTTATCCATCCTTGCTCCAACTTTAAAGTCATGATTGCCAATAAAGGCACATTACCTTACAAAGAGAAGTTTCACAATGTGCATTTCTCTATTAGATATTATAACTTATGCTCTACCATGTTTGATTTTCCCTTAGGTAGATGTGATGTTTTTTTGGGAGCCCAATGGTTATACACACTTGGACCCATCTTATGGGATTTTGCTAAACTTTTGATGTAATTTTCAGGCAATAGGAAAAAACACACATTAAAAGGCTTACAACTAAGATATCTTAGAATCATAAGTTCACATCACATGAAGAAGCTTCTTAAAAATAATTCACATGATGTCATTGACTAGCTCCATTCCATTCAAATGCAACCATCAATAGTCTCCACTACTCCTTCTGATCTACAAACCATTCTACATAGGTATGCACGTGTCTTTGTCAAACTAGTGGGATTTCCACCTTCACGACCAGAGGACCACTGTATTTAGCTCCTTCTTGGAAGTGTTCCTACGAAAATCAAACCTTATCATTACCCATTTTAGTAGAAGATATAGATTGAGATGCTTATTCGAGACTTACTAAAGTAAGGCATTATTTACCCCAATACCAGCCCATATTCTTCCCTAGTTCTCCTTGTTTAGAAAAAAGATGGGTCATGGCACCTTGCATTGATTTTTGTGTACTTAATCACCTCAAACTCAAGGATAAATTCCCAATCCCTGTTATTGATGAGCTTCATGGTGCTCATTTTTTCACCAAGTTGGATCTTTGCTTTGGATATCACTAGATTTGACTTCATGAGGATGATATCCCTAAGACAGCTGCTCCTTCAACATTCTAGGCATTGATGAAAAAAATATTGTATCCTTACATGTAGAAATTCATTTTGGTCTTCTTCGATGATATCCTCATCTATAGTAAAACATGGTTTGATCATCTCCAACATTTATATCTCACACTGCAACTTCTCTCTGACCATCATCTTTTTGTAAAACAATCAAAATGTACTTTTGGCTAGGATGAAGTGGAGTATCTTGGGCATATTTTTTCAGCCCAAGGGGTTTGGTGGATCCTAAAAAAAACTGCCATGATAAATTGGTTGCATACTCAGACACTCAAGAGCCTCTATGGTTTTTTAGGGCTAACTAAATACTATCATAAGTTTTTCAAGGATTACAAGAAGATTACATATCCACTGATAGTTATGTTGAAAAAGGATGCTTTTTCTTGGACACAAGCTACTGATTATGCATTTGAAAAATTAAAATAATCTAGGTGTACTACACCTATTCTAACTATGCCATATTTTGCCAAGACCTTCACTATGGAGAGTGATGCTTGTGGTAATGTACTTGGTGCTATTTTAATCCAAGAAGGATGACTCATTGCATTCACCAAAAAATCGCTTTTTGGCAAGAATTTATTGCTCTCTACTTATAAGAAAGAAATGATGGCCATTTTGCATGCAGTACAAAAGTGGTAGCTATACCCATTGGAAAATCATTTTTGCATCAAAACTAATCACTAGAGTCTAAAATATATTTTGGAACAATGGGTATCTACCTCATCACAATAGAAATGGGTTAACAAACTCATGGGTTATGACTATGAGATCATTTACAAGAAGGGTAAGGATAATATTATGGTTGATGCTCTGTCTCGCACATTTATGGATCAAGTTTCCCTTTCAACTATTTTCATGCCTATTCAAAATTGGTTGGATGTTGTAAAATAGGGGTATGTCAATGACTCTTCATTATCTCAAATAATTCAACATTATTACACTAACCCCTTGGTTGTACCACATTATTCATGGGATGGTGCTTCTCTATGATATAAGGGTCTTCTGGTGATTCCCCATAGCATAGATCTTTAGCAAGTGGTATTTTATGAAATCCATGCTTCTCCATCCATAGAGAACTCAAGGTTTCTCAAAATTTATGAGTGGGCATGATGCAACTTATTTTATAAGAGAATGAAAAAGGAAATTCAATAGATGGTGGTTGAATGTGATAACTGCCAATGCAATAAAGGTGAAAATAGTGATCCCTTGCACATATCTACTAGGATTTGGATAGATATTTCTATGGATTTCATTGAGGGGCTTTGCAAAACTAGAGTGAAATAGTGATCTTGGTTGTGATTTATTGCCTCTCCAAATATAGTCATTTTTGTGCCCTTAACCATCCTTATACTACCTCCATAGTAGCATAAATTTTCTTGAACCATATTTTCCATCTTCATGGCATTCCTTAATCCATTGTCTTAGATCATGATGCAACCTTCGATAGCCATTTTTAGATGAAACTATTTTGATGCATCGATACCCAAATGAAGATGAGTTTTGGGTATCATCCACAAACATATTGCCAGACTAAAATTATCAACAAATGCTTAGAAAATTTCTTTCATTACTTCATCTCATAACAATAACATTAGTGGGTAAAGTGGCTCCCTCTCACTGAATGGTGGTACAATACCTCCTACCACACTTCAATGAAAATGAATCCATATGAAGTAGTCTATGGTCAAGCACCACTAGTACTCCTTCCATACACTCCTAATAGTTCATCCATTCAAGCGATCGACATGATTCTCCAAAACTAGGATCATATCCTCAGAACCCTAATGGACAATCTTCATATGGCACAAAATTTAATGAAGCAATAGTGGATCGACACCATTTTAATCACAATTTTCAAGTAGGTGATATGGTTTTTCATTTCCTAAAACCATACAAAAAAACCTCCCTAAAACTTAAAGGGCATCATAAGCTAGCTCTTATGTTTTATGGGCACTACAAGGTTCTTTAGAAGATTGGGTTGGTTGCTTATAAGTTAGAGCTCTCACCTTCTTCTCAAGTTCACCTAGTATTTCATGTCTCTTGTTTGAAGATAGTTCTTGGCAAAAAAATTAGAGTGTAGACTATTTTTCTAGAACTTGATAATGACGGATCCATTCTTCTAGAGCTGGAGGCAATCTTGGATAGGTGCACATGCCAACTTTACTCTCACTCCATCACCAAGGTTTTAATTCAATGGTATGGAATGTAACCAGAGGATGAAACATAGGAACCATTATTTTAGACCACATTTGAAGCTTTGAGGACAAAGCTTTTTATAAGAGGGAGGGGATGCTATGAACTTGTGATATCTCTTCTCTTTAATTTGTTAGTCTAGTATTTACTATGGATGCATATGCTTTGTAGGTCATGTTGTGAGCATTTTGTTTTATCCCACATTCATAGGAAGTGGTAGTTATTTAGATTAGAATTCATATATAAGTAAGTGTTGAGGCCAATGAAGGCATCCATGAAATTAGTGTATTAAGCTTGTTCAAAGGAGGTTTCTCCCTTGAAGTGGATTATGATCAATTCAATATTTTCAAGTGTTCTATCAAATTTAATTCATGCTACTAATTCTTTTAATTTTGTGTATTTTTATAAATTATTGTAGGAATATCCTCTCACTCTCAAGCTTTGCATACTTAGGCATTATTGCTTTAGCTGCCATGACCCACTCTCTATATTCTTATGTCTTGATTACCTCCAATTTGAGGGTATTGGTAGCCTCCAATGGTGCCATCAAATTAAAGTGGCCATATACCTTACTAGTGGTATATATAATAAGGATCTTCAACTTATTTTCATATTGTTTCAAATAATTAAATAATTTGGTAGATTTAACTATATGAGGTGATAACTCAGCCCTCATTGTAATAATATCATCTAGGATATTATTCAATCTAGATACTACATTTTACACATCTATTTCTATCTATATGGGAATGTGTATTGTTTGCTTCTGTTCCCTTATTTTCTCTAATTCTTGCTCAAGTTTTTTTTGACCATTTTGGTTCCCTGATGAATTTCAACTAGTGCATCCTTATGGTTTTAAAATATGATTTGAAATACTCAATGTAGAGGGACTACCCCAAATTTATGTTCTTTATTTTAGACAAGGTAAATACCTCTTTTATTTCTTCTAAAATGACCCCCCTTATAGTCTCATCTTCAAGTTTCCTCTAATTTAACCTTTGTACACTCCCTATAGATTTGGCAAATATAGAACTCATTATGGGAAATTTAATAATTGTAAGGTTAGGCCTTTGAGAAGCCTCTATTTGAAAATCAGTTTCCCAATATGGGAGGACCAATTAGGTTTCATATGTGGGTTGAGTGTCTTGAACTCTAGTCTCACCCAACAACTCTCCTGAGGATTGCTTTAAATCCTCTTCAAGTAATGGATCAGGAAGGGAAGGCTAAATTATTTTAAACTAGTCTACTCCACCATATTGAGGTAATGGGTGGATTATTCTTCTTCCCAACCTTCTTCAATGTTACCACAATAGTGTCTTGAGAAGAATTGGGGGGAGACACTGGTAAACCTAAATGAGTGGATGAAACATGAATTTGAGGGCTTGCCACTACTCCTCTACCTTTCTTGGTTGGCTTAATTTTAGTCTTTGGGGGTGTTGGGATAGTGGTGAAAACAACCATAGTAGAAACAAGATGAATGGACATAAAATATACAATTAGAGGAGGTTGAATAGATGGGGGAGTAGGAACAATAGGGGTAAAGGAAGCATCCTCTACCTTTGGGACAAGTAGAGTTGGTTAGGTACTAGGTTGAGAAGAAATAACCTCTATCTTAGGTATCAAAAGGGGAGAGGGACCATTAGGACTAAGAGTCACAAAATAAAAACTAACAGTGAAATGAGAAACACATGACATAATAGGAGTACTAAAAATTGAAGGGGATACTTCCTTACCTGATTTCTATACATGTAGTAGTGTTTTTCCCTTAGTGTCTTAGATTATCAAAATCTTAGCTCTTTTAAGCTCCTCTTACTCATCTATGAATTCAACTTCATCTACCTCTCTTGATGGTTTTTCTAATGATGGGGCCTCAATAGCTAGATTCTATAGAGGGGGGTTAACCCTTGGATTTCTCTTATAATAGATAGTTGTTTTCCCAATTGTCGAAGATGATCCTATGTGGGTGTGGTTGAGATAGCAAAAAAATTAACCTCTTGGATCAATGAAGTAATTGGATGGGTAGGTCCTTCTAGATCTGAAGAATTAAGATAAATGGAATCATCATGTGCTTCCCAGAGTGAAGTATTAGACACTCTAGGCTCCTTCTTTATAACTTATAATGCTATAGGTGGTGTTTATGAGGGTTGACCTTGGTCCTTTGATGGAATAAAGGGCTTTTTTGCCCAAAAATATGAGTTATCCCATCCTCTAATGGGTGGGAACCTAGTACATGCATCTATAATTGAGATAGATGGCTTCCATTGGATGATTTTTAAGAGGTCTTCAGCTAGCCCAACTATTTGTGCCTATTCTTTGACCTGGGAATCATCCTTGGCATTAAGAAACAAGAATTCATGATCATATAGATTGTGATGTTAGGGAATACCATGTCCCTTGATGTTGTTTTTTACTTGGCTATATGGATCCTAATCCCTATGTGGTAGTATGGCTAGTGAGTAGTACTCTCTATACTTTCTAGCCTCATAAAAGTGTTTATGATTTTTATAACACATTATACCAATCATGAGGTGAGAGACATAAAATAATATATTATTATTCTTATGAATATATTCATCTATCCCCCACCATAGTTGGTAGGTGATTTCTTATTCTTCCAGTTTATCAGGAACATATTTAGGGAAGCATAGGGGTGTTACCTTATGGCATGTGATAATAATCACAATGTAGTCTAGGTATAACTAGTGATCTCAGATGATAAAAAATTTATATAAAATGCTCTTAGATATATTAGGTAATGGGAACTCATGAATGGACATCCATACCTGGGGGTAGACATCCTCCATAATGTGTGTGATGTTTTGGGTGTATGCATATATGTGCATGAAGCAATACAAATCACATATACAATTTTTGATAAAGTCTGGAGCTGGGATCCATAGCAAGCCATTATGAACATAAACTATGCCCAACACATCATCAAGAAGATAGGACATAATATATAAATTCCCTCTTTGGGGCCTCTTATCTTTGTGTAATACCTATTCTTACAACCTTGTACTAATTACATCACCCAGAGAGAATGTTAGCTATGAGGTTGTTAGTAAGTCCATCAATGGAACCCACTCATGGTGGAATAATTATATGATGTGGTAGCCATATAATATATTTAGGAGGGCCATCCCAATATATATTTCCATCTTGAATTTGGTCAAAATCACCAACTGCTTCTCCTTTAGATTGATGGTCTCCTCGGGAGCCATCCAACTACTTAATGTTTTATCAATTAATTTCTAATTCTTCCATGAGACTACCCTATGCAAATCATATGTATAATATACAATGGGGAGAGATAGATACCTTTGAAATACATCTCCTGATATGCATATTACACCCATCTTGTGCTACAAATGGTGCAAGAATGGGCCTCTAGTCACCTTCCCAATGAATAACAAGCCTTGTAGGAGGTCTATACACTACATGACATCCAAATTTGCTACTGTAAAGTGTAGTCCTTGGAATTTTAAGGGGAGGAGGTTTATAGCCAATTGTCATTAATATTGAGTTAAGTTTTCCTCTTGAGTGTGCTCTTCAACCTAGTGAATCACCTCCCATAATGCTGAATAATTATTATAGTCATTGTTAAATACTATAAGGTTGAAGACTATGTCTTTATAATATGTCGAATACTTGATAAAAAATCTAGATGGGGATAGGATTCCCTAGAATGTCTTGGATGAGGATGCCATTATTAATTGACTATGTTGACAATGTTCTAGTTTACAAATTAGTAGCTCGGCTCTTCTAGGTACACTATATGCTCAAAACATTGGTAGATAGGGCTTGTTAGCAAGGAAGCAAGTGAGTTTGAAGCTGGATTGTGATTAATAAGCATGTAATTTGTATACAATGATTTGATATAGTTTTGGCATTCGATTTCAGTTCATGTGCTTGTAATTTCCAATGTTTATAAATTTGATTTGTTTGTTCAATTCAAACATTACCACTTCATTTGGTGGTTATGCCATGTAGGCATTTTTGATGCTTAATAGGAGTGCCACATCATTTCCTTTTGCCAAGTATCATTGCATCACTTATTTCACTTTGATTTACTTTACCACAGGGACTCTGAATATTTGAGAGTCAGGATATAATGTTAAAATAGTGTTTTTAAGGTGAACAAATCTCTTGAACAAAAGTTCTAAACACTTTTGTTGAAGACCAAAATGAGTTGGACAAATGTTTCAAACAATTTCCCTAAAGACCTGAATGAGATGAACACTTTTATCGAACAAAAGTTCTGAAGACTAAAATGCTAAAGATCAAAATCCTAAATGTTTTCTTCAAATAATTTCACTGAATTAAATTTTTGAATAATTTTGATAAAGACCAATTTCATGCCAAGTAATTTTACCAAAGACTTTCGTCGAACAAATTCTCTAAAGACCAAAATGAGCTGAAGTGTAAAACTTACAAAAAGTTGATTCCTAAAAACCAAATTGTGATGACTTTAATATATGGTGGATAAAGTTATGAAGGCCCAATCTATAATATAAATTCCTAACAATTATCTCAAATAAAACCTGTGAACAAAAACTATGAAGAGTAACTTCATGCCAAGCTTTATTTATGTAGGTGCAAAGTGCTAAAAACTACTCAAGATAGGATTTTGAATAAATGCTATGAACACTTAACCAAAGACCAAATTCAGCTGAGACCTATTCATAAACAACTTTTGAAGAGCATTAATAGGTTAATCTGGATAAATAAAATATGTTCATATGTTTGCTGAATAGTTAAGTTAGTGTAATACATAAAGCTTTCTCTTTAAAAGACTTTCAAGATAGGCCGAGTCCTTTTCTTTAAATATAGTGGGTCCCTATTCTAGAAAAAGAATGGGGGTATGTTGGGTACAATAGGTTTAGTTTATTTATTTTAGTGAGTCCTTTCTTAGTACAACTATAATTTTTATAATGCAATTGCAAACTTAGATTTGATTTGGCATTGAAAATAAATCAAGAAATGCTTTAGGAACACTTACATTGAACATATCCCTTGGACCAAAAATCATAGCCATGTAATGTCATGTAATATATGATTATTTGAGCTATACTATTTTACTTGGGAGACCATAGATCCATGTCATGCATGTTGTTGCTTTTGCATTTCATAGATGCTTCAAAATTATACATGAGGGAATCATATATACATGTCTCATTTATGATGTATAATTATGATTTTGAAAATGATAGAGCCTAGTGATATTTATATACCACACTTAGACACATATCAACCATCAATTAGGGCACCCTCACAAGTTTTTCCAATTGAATAATTAACCACATTTAAGTGGGGTGAAATTAGTAAAACCCATGAGTATAAGGCCATTCAAACTAATAGTAGGGGCACATAGTTATCAAAGCTTAAATTTACACCAATTGGACTTGAGGAATATAAATATGACATCAACACCTTTGACATTAGTCCACTTTATAATTCCCCATAAGACTATGACCAAACTATATAATCATCCATGCTTATTAATATGCCTTCCTTAGATGATAAATGTAAACTACATATAGTGGAAAATGTTGAAATACTAATAAGCTAAAATAACCTCTAGTTGGGATCAAAATAATTTAGAAAATAATGGATTTGAATTGTAATATGTATATAAAATGGGATATAAATCAAGGGTTTAGGTAAACATGAGCAAGGCATAAAAAAACCTATCATTCCAACTACTCATATCCTAAAATAAGGTACTGGATACTCTGGAGTGAAATATATAACCAGTCAAGAGGATAATGTATACTTAGGAGCTCATAACAATGAGAGCACTATATAAGGTAAATATCTCCACAACCAGTTTTCCAAGTCCAACATGAATTATTTTCAAAAAATAAAACATGTCATGACCATACAATGTGTACATCTAGAGTTAATTGTCAATGATACTTCACTAGAGATTATCCACTTTCATGCTTTCTCTAATGATGAATCTTTTCAAGAAACTTTTGGAATAAATGTATAAATATTGTCTTACCATAATAATAATAGATTTCTTTATGATTTAAATAATCAAGCATATTTTTGGGTATGTGAGGCCTCACATATTGATGAGAATACTCCATTAGATAGTTTAGAAAAATTACCAATTGTACCATATTTTGAAGATTGATCAACATTATTGAATGAAGGCACAACTGAATTTAAATTTGGTACTAAGGAGGACCCTAAGCTTGTATTATCAGAGGCCTTTACGAATCCTAAAGAAAAACAAATTCACACTAAAATATTGCAAGAATTTTTTGTTTTATTTGCTTAATCCTATGCCAATATGCTTGGTATTGATGCATTAGTTGTGGTTTTTTAATTTAGATATCCATCTTAATGATAAAAAAATGAAACAAAAGTTTAGAAAGATGAGTCCTAAAATTGAATTATTGCTTAAATAAGAAATATATAAGTTACTAGATGTTGGTTTTATACTACTTATCAATTATTTATAATGGATTTCCAACATTATCCAAGTTTCCAAACCTGAATGGGGGCATTATGGTTTTTAGTTACTTTAGAAAGATGAATGAAACATGTCCCAAGGATGATTTACCATTATCAAATATCAATATGATAATTGATTCTGTATCTAGGTATGAGATGTTCTCATTTATAGAAATTTTTTCAGTTATAATCAAATCAATTTTTTTCTTAGTGACCGATGCAAAATCACATTTAAAACCCCCTGGGGAACATTTCATTATGTTGTTATGCCTTTTTTTATCTCAAAAATGTAAGGACCCACTATCAAAGGGATATGCCACATATATTCCATGATTACATTCGTGATATTTTAGAGGACCATGTTGATGACATTCTAGGAAAATATAAAAGTGTGAAAACCATCCCTATGATTTATCAAAGATATTTGAAAGGTTAATAAAATATAATGTTAAAATAAATTCTAAGAAATGTGTTTTCAAAGTTACACTAGGAAAATTATTATGCTACACTATTTTCTGGAGATGTATAAAAGTTAATCCTAAAACCATACAATACATTGTTGAAATACCTCCTTTTAAATATCTTAATAATCTAAGAAGTTTAAAAGGAAAAGTTCAATCCATTAAATGATTTTTTGATTATTTATTCAAGAAAACCCAACCATTTTCAAGACTATTGCATAAATAAACTAAATTTGAATGGAATGAACAATGTTAAAAGGATTTTTATGCAATTAAAAAATATCCAACTAATCCTCATATTACGATTCCAGTCAATCCCAACTAGCCCTTGTTAATATACATTTACATCATTGAATTGGCTACTTTAGGAAACCTACTTTCACAATATGATGTTGATAAAAAATAACACACTATTTATTACATCAATATTGTAACATTGGTTGATTATGAAAATAATTAAAACTTACTAGAAAATTTATGCTTAACTATTGTGTTTGTGATACATAAACTTAGACACTACATGCTTAACAATGCAACTCAAGCCATCTCCAAGATGGATCATTTGAAATATATGATTTCTAAGCAATATATCTCCAAATGAATAACTAAGTGGGTCATACTACTCATAGATTTTGATATTATGTTTGTATCCCATATCAATTAAAAGGAAAGCCATATTTGACTAATTAGCTAAGGTTCCCTTCATAGACCACATTACTATACATGACACTTTTTGAGATGAGTTTTCTTTGTGTAACAATAAAATTAAGATTTAAACCATGTACTTTGATGCGTCCAAATGTGCTTTAGGTACCAAAAGCAACATTGTATTGATTACTCCCCATGGTTAGACTGTGATATTAGCATAATGATTGAGATTTTCATGTATTGATAATATAACAAAATATGAGGCTTTGATTCTAGGGATATATGTTGTACATGATTTAAATATTAAATACTTCAAAGAGTATTCAAATTTTTTTCAACCAAGTAATGGGTGCCTATCAAATGAAGGAAGATAAATTGATACCATATCCTAATTTAGTTCTCAATTTGATCACCTACTTAGATGAGTTTGATATTGCTAACATTAATATAAGTAATAACAACCACATGGATGCTATGGATATTGTTGCTTCCCTTATTCCTAATGACATGATATATTATATTTACATATTGACTATTAAGCGATTACAACAACCTACTATAGAATTACCAAATTTAGATGCTTTAGATATTTTTATAATTGAAAGTGCTACCAAAAAATTAGAATGGTATGTAAATATTTATAATTTTTTTTTGGAAGGAATTACCACCCCTCACTTTATAAAAATGATAAAAAAAATGAAGAGATGCCGTTAAGTAAAGTTATGATTAGGGATGCCTTTTTAAAAAGGTCATTTGATAGACAATTTCTTAGATGCCTTGGACATGAAGAAGCTAACTAATGTTACAATAAGTTCATGATAGTGATTGTGGCAGACACTTTAGTGGCAAAGAAATGTCATATAAATTGATAATAATGGGTTATTATTGGCTTATAATGGGACATGAATGCCAAGAGTACATAAAAATATAAAAAAATGTCAAAGATAATAATTTAACACAAATACCATTTAGATAATTGTAACAAGATTTAATGTAGTATGTATATTTAACCCTCCATCATTAGAAGGTCACAAAATTAATATTATAACTACTGAATATTTTAAAAAATGGTTTGAAGCTATACTTTTAGAATCCACTAGGTGAAGATATATTTTGATTCCTTATGACTCATATTATATTTCTATTTGGTCTATTAGCTTATATTACTACATGAAATGAAAAATATTTTAGGAATAATATGTTGAAGAAGTTTTTTTCTACATACAAGATTTATCATACATTTTCAACTCCTTATTATTTCTAATAGAATGACCAAACTGAGGCTACCAATAATAAGATTATTAATATTTTATGCAATATAGTGAGTAAACATGGGGAAAATTTACATAACCAAATAGCATATGCATTATGGACATTTATAAAAAGTGTAGGGATATTTATAAGACCCACTCTCAATTACATAGTTGTATATAATCATTAAGTGCTTGAAAATGTTTTAATCTTGACATCCTTACCCTTACTTGGTCTATTCTCTATTACGTTAAACTAAAATATCTATGAGATAATTCACCATTCTATTCACTATCTTAAAACTAATCAAAACATCATTAAGACATCTCTATTCTATTTACAAACTCCTGTCAACTAGATCCTAGTAGTTTCTATCCTTCAAGATAAGACTACACTAGGAAAACAAGGTTGCACTACAACTTTTTCCACTAATGCAACCTTGTCCACTAATGTGAACTTGTCCCCTGTGCTCCAATGGTAATTTTTAAAATTTGAGACATCGAATTTTACCCCTCATACACTTTTAATAAGGTCAGTTCATGGAAATGTTTGAAATATTCCTCTATATAAGCACATTAAAGTCATTAAAAATACATATAGAATCACCTGACAATTCTACTCCACATTGAGAAAAAAATCAATAATTCTTCTAATTCAAATTCTTGGAGCATTCTAATAGTCATAGGCCAAATTTAATTTTTTTGGTAGGTCAAGTGAACTCATTATTAAACATTCAAATCAATCTATCTATTTGCATTCATATATGAAATATTAAGATTCACACACTCTCTCTAGCAGGGAGAACTACATTGGTTTGAGGCCCTTTTGGGCTATGTAGACAAAAATCAGAATACATAGGATTTTTTGAGAATAGTTTAGATATTCCTCTTGCCCATTTCCTCATTTTTAGATGATTTCAATTGTGTTTATTGCTCAAGAACTAGGATTTATATTTTTAAGGTCTTATGTGTATCAAATTGGCACATGCAGTTGAACAATAAATCCTCACAGATAGTTACAAGTAACCAAATCATAAAATTAGTGGCACTATCATTTAGGATGCAACCATAGTCAATAAACAAGGCTGCAATGCAATGTTGTCCTCCTATTTTAGCCTTATCCTAACATAGTTTTAAATTCTATTTTTAGATGTGACACAGTTCAAGTCTTTTCAGTCAGTTTCCATCCATAATTAGCCTGCATAATTAGCAATAAATCAAATCCAAGATAGGTTTTCATGATATTTTTTAGTTTTCAATTAATAACTCATTTCCAATTTTATAAATTATTGTATTTCAATTTCATATCTCTATATTTGATATATCTAAATTAGTTTTTAGCATTTTATTTTTTATTATCATTTCATTATTAAATTAAAAATAATATTAATCATTTTGGTGAACCCATATTTTATTTGGAACACTACTTGCTATTTACTTATTTTATGTCCTAGGATTTCCTACAATTTTTTGTAAATTCCTTACACTACAACAAAACAAAATTCAACCTTAGATATACATTTGAAACCATGAGTCAATCTTCTTCAACCTTGGATTTAATCTGACACTAAAAAAATTGTATTGTAACTTTGGATAACATCTGAAATTAAAGTTCTTTATTTAGACCTTGGGTTAAAATTTATTGATATCTATACACAAATATTTTTATTTTATTTTCCCTTTATTTTCTATTTTCTTGTTAGAAATTATGTTTCAATAGTTTTAAAACTAATTTATGACTATCATTATGGGTTAAATGGTTATTTGTTTTGTAGACACCATGGTATGAGGGGTACTTCCCCAATAATCAAGTCATTATACAACACTAAAAATTGATTTAAGTTTCCCATACCTCAAAATATATTGGAAATGCCTAGGGTCCCTTATCTACACCATAGGAATCCTCTTTTATCCATTTTATTTGTGGTGAACTAAGAGGATTGTATCACCTAAGGAATTTACACTCACTGTACCCTCAAATATAAGACAATGGTCTATAGGCACAAATTTTCCTCTATAGTTAGTGATTTGAAATGTTGGGCCAACACTATTATATTAATGAGTAAATATATTTGAGAGGCTACCCAGTCATTCAAATCCTTGCCTTGGTCACCCTTTATACCTTGATTTTTGATTATATTATATTCATAATGGGGTCAATGAGCAAAATTTTCTCTCATATGTTACACAGGATTATAAAATTCATTGCTACATATTGTATTTGATTTCAACATATAATTCATTATGTTCAAGCATGGATACAATATAAATAAAATCAAGAGGATAACATGTATGCTATATAACCTCAATTAGTTTTAAATTCCTATTGTTATAATGTTACATCCTATAATAATTATCCCAAAATCTTACCATCATCAAAAGATACTTTTGGCACCATTTAGGGGAATAATGCATAGACATTTCACATAATATTGAAATATGAGGTCTTGAATACAAATAAGAGTCTGTGATCTAGGAATTTGACTCAAGAGAGGATGGTTAGTATGGTGTTAGTTCCAAAATGAAAATAAAATGAAAGAAACACAATAATAACATAACATCTCTAGGCCTAGACACTAGGGAGAGCTTAGTTAACAAACATGAATAAAACACACAATTAAAATGCAAAAGAAACTCTCTTTTACCTTCCTTGGATGCTAAAAAATGCTTATTTTAGTGGTTTGCTTAGCTTGTGCTCATGAAGTCCTTGGCAATGGAAGCTTGGCTACCTCCATATCTCCTTGGTACCTTTGGCTTGTGGCTTGGCTTGGATTGGCTTGAAATCAATATGACATGGTAATAATAGTTGTAATGGCTCCTTAAAGATATTTTTGCATTATAACTTTTCACCAAAATAGCTTGGAAATGATGTTCATGGCCTCTTTATTTATAAGTTTTTGGATTTGTCTAGAATCAACCTGAACCATCCATCCTGAGATTGAGATGTGTGGTTAAGGATTAATTCAATTTTTGGAATTAAGTTTGTAATTATCCTAATCATGAAATTGGAAGAAGGGAAAATTAAGAGGCATGGAGGGCATGAATCCTGATATTTATGGCATTTATGGCCCAGGGATGTCTTCCCAATAAATGAGGTCACCTGATGATGCAGATATTCAATATTCATTTCCAAAAATAAGTTTTCAAAAAGTTTCCATGGAATTCTTAATTATGCCTTGATTTGGGTTAATTATCTCTTAATCATGATTAAGTATTTTGTGCACAAATTACTCAAATTGATTAGAATGCCTTGTTATTAGTCTAAAATTTGACTGGATTGAAATTAGAAGGTGATGTTAGATGCATTAGATCTTTTATCCCACTTAGGATGTTGTCAACAATAAATAATAAAGGCATGCATCTTGTGCAAAAGATTTGATAGGAAAGAGCAATCTAGAGCACCTAGGTGCAAAATTGACAGTTTGACTCAAAATGATCTAATCAAAGTTAGCTGGCCCATAAATTGCATTACCCCTTTTAGTGATACCCTAGCCAAAATTAGCACTTGAATATGTCATTTTCAAATCATTTAGCATGTTTCAGTGTTTTTAGGCCAAATTATGCATTTTGGGTGGAAATTGGTCAAAAGCCTAATTAGGGGTTATCGGTGGTCAATTTTAGGTGTTTACAGTTTGCCCGTATTTGGGGAGATGTTCAAAACCATAGGCAAAGAAATGTCTTCAAAAATAATGAGAGATGGCCTGTATGCCAAAAAGAAGATGATGGTTAAAAAAAAAAGATCCAAATAGTTTTGGGAAGCCTATGATGATGCCCCCTTGAGGGAGTGGCCATCACATTTTTTGATGGATGGTCCCTCGAAAATAAATAAGAAGAAAGGTAGAATTAACCCATGGTTAAGATTAGTCCAAATGAGAAAATGATTACATGCATTGATGTAAAAAGGATTCTAATTTGTCCAAAGGTGGTTATAATCAAGAATAAAATTCAAAATAATGATTTTCCCATACGTGGTTATAATCATGAAGATGACCTGGATTGTCTAAAACTGATGGTTGTGCCCTAGTTAGGGCTTATTAGCAAGCATAACCCAAGGATATAACTTGGACTATAGATTACAGATGAGTGGGTGCAAAGTGATAAAAGAGATGGATAGAGGAATAAGATTGATCTTTAGAAATGATTCAGTTGTACCTGCCAATGAGGAGATGCTCATCCTAATTAGTAATGATACAACTAGAATGATCAAATGAGTTATATTAATCAAGGTGGGTGGAAGGATTTTCCAAGGTGCCAAAGAGAAAATTTTGTAGCTCCATTGATTATAGACCTTCCTAAAGCTATTTTTTGCTGTAGCATATGATGGTAGGATTTATGATAGAACACCATGAAGACTATCCAAAAATATGCATAAGGACTGAATCATGATCCAATAAACACTCAAAAATAATGCACCAATGAGAAAAACTATGATGAAAATGTTAATGAATAAATATGGATGGACTCAAGAATAATGTGCTCAAGGAATCACCCAATGAACACATATAGATTGAGTCAAGGCAACAATACTAAAAGCAAACAAATAGGCAAGCAAACAAACAACTTGAAATAAACAAACAAATAGAAAGCTTGAAAATAAAAACAAAAAAGCATCCTAATAATGATAATGCCCTAGTAAGGCATATCAAGGATAATTGACTAGGCTTAGATAGGACAAATATTTTTGGATTTTTGAAATGTTATGAATGTTTTTAACATTTTGAGGTATCTTAACTCATTAGAGAATGAAAAGATACATGCTCACAAAATGGTGAGAGCGTTTGGCTTAGGTTTCTCACAAAATGACAAGAACATATGGAAAGGGGGATTGAGGTGACCTCAACATGAATTGAGTATGACCCACATAGTCCTAAAATGACCTCAAGTCACAGTAATTCCATCCACACAAAAGGTGAGGAAAAACCAACTAGGTCCCAACAAGTTCTCAAATCTGGCAAATGGTTAGTCAAATTAAAATAGTAATGGCAAGGTGATGTAGTAATGCATGATAAACAAGTGTTGACCCTAGTTTTCCTATAGGTAGTTATAAATATGATACAATGGCATATGTCAATGATACTAATTTTCCCATAGGTGGTTATAATTAGTAGCAAGACTGGTGAAACACTGATTTGCCCACATGCGGTTATAATTAAGCTCACATAAATAAACCTGATAGGATGAAAGATATCTTGCCAGATCAACTATCACACTAATTTCATAGACTATCATTGAAACATGGATTGAATTAATTGTTAAAACTTGATTGTAATCCCCTTTAAAAAAGTGCAAGAAGAACCAAATGAACCAAAATTAAAATAGGATAGGGTAGGATGACTAAAAGTAGGCTTTGGTCTAGATAGGAATGAAATGATAGGATGGAATGGCATTACTTTAGGATAATGGTTCATTGGATAGATTAGATAAAATGGTAAGAGGTTTTTCCCCTAGGAGATGGGGTAAACAGCTAGGATCTTAAAAAATGGCAAATGGATATGTAACATCAACAATGGCATGGCAATGAAATGGTATGGTACATATTGTTGGCCTAGGTGTGGTTTTTAATTTTATTGTTCTTGATGATGGGGAGATGCATGTCCTAATCAAAAAATGATAAAAATAAAATAATCAAACATGTTAATTGCTATCTCACACCTCATTTGAATAGCTACTCTATCAAAAATGGCGTACAGATTTGGTTATCAAGAATGCTTTTGTGATCTTTGTTGGTTATTGATTTTGATTCTTTCAAACACTGAGATAAGGTATCTTTGTAGCCTCTATAAAGGAAAGTGCAACCATGGGTGGTAAATATGGACAAATAATGGATGGTAGGTTTGATTATAAACTAGAATGGTAGATGATAATGGAATATGGAATGGTGGGGAAACAAACGTAGATCAGGACTTTCAATCACACGTAATGTTGTTAATGTTAGATTCAACATAACTTTGGTTGTGGTGGGGCCTAAGACTTGTTCTCTTGATAAGACCACTAAATTTTTATATTTTTTGATTTTGAGAGTAGCTACCATCTGATTAGGCTATAGATTGGAAGCTATTTGATTTGATCTTTGATTTTTTCTTCATCAAGTAGTGATGAACTTTTATGCTCAGCTATTGGTGCCTTAAAGAGGTTTTCATGAATGAAGTTGTCTTGATTGTCTAATAGCACATTTGAGAAGGTTTCACTAAGGAATTTTGACTTTTGACTTTGATTGTCTTCTAGCATTTCCAAAAAAGTTTCACTAGAAGATGCTAAGTTCTAACTTTGATTATATCCTAGTGCCTCTGAAAAGGTTTTACTAGGAGAGTGTTCTTCTACTATATGAATTTGGTCTTCACCTCCTTTCTCTTCTTCAACTAATATGTCACCATGGATGTATTTCAATAAAGTGTGATTTTGTCGATCCCAATCAACACTTGTGGGAGATGGAATGTCAATGATATGGATATTTTGGTTGATGGTAGTGGCCTATAAAATGGTAATGGAATGGGAAGAGGCTGCATAATCTTCATAGAAGATACTAGGATAACTTGTTTCAAAGATAAAGTACTCATCCTCAAAAAATGTAGAAGGATAAAAAATGTATTCAAACTGATCTATGGGGCATGCATAACCAATGTTGTAACATCCACAAACATATTCTTCTTCTAAATCTAATTCTAACTCAAGGGAGTCTAAATCTGATGTTGAGACTGATGTTGATTCTAATTTTGATACTAAATCTGATGTTGGTTCAATTGAGTATAGAACTTGACTCTGATTTTGATTCTTCATCTGATGGGTACACTATTACAAGGATATCTTGTTGAATATTTGGTTTTGGACAAGTAACGACCTATGATGGCATAATGGGCTCCATAAGAATTGGTTTTTCAAAGTGAAACTTTTATAAGATGGGAAATAGGTCAAGAGATAATTCCTCAGAGACTAGTTTGTCAAAAGGTGGCTCTTGAAAAATAGGCACATGATCGAGGTAATGATTTGCCCAAAGGTAGTTAAAGGCATTAAGAAGTGACTCAGGAAAGACTGGTTCATCAGAGTGAGACTCCTTGACAACTGGTATAGGATCAATAGGTGATTCATCATAGGCTAACTTATCAAAAATAGTTGATTCAATAGAAACATCTTAGATTGGTTTATTCTCTTGGCCTTGGTTTCTAATGAGTTAGAAAATACTAGTTTTGATCACAGCTTAGTCTTCAAATGATTGGATTAGTTGAGGTTTGGATGGGATTGGTACTGGATGAGGAATGACTTGTGGTTGGATAATGGTAGGG
This sequence comes from Torreya grandis, assembly GCA_037957365.1. Taxonomy (NCBI): domain Eukaryota; kingdom Viridiplantae; phylum Streptophyta; class Pinopsida; order Cupressales; family Taxaceae; genus Torreya; species Torreya grandis. The sequence goes on from JARHVA010002614.1 coordinate 1,466,590, forward strand.
AAATAGGGAGCATGATTACTTACATGAGCTAAAAGATGAAGTCCTAAAATGGTAATAATAGAGCATTGTGGGGCTTGATTGCTCACATAAGTCAAATGACTAGGTTTTGGAATGATGAAGGGGCATTGTGGTGGATCCTAATTACTCACAAAGCCAAAGAATCCAAGTATTCCTCATAAATCATATCATCCTAGTTGTGAGTTGGCTCATAAGCTAGTTCTTGACTGTGTTCCACATACTGATTATTGAAAAGAGGGTATGGATTCATATCCCAAACAACATTGTCTATAGTTGGGTCTTCAAAGTCCTCTTCACAGTCCTTTCATACCAATCAAGGTCCCATGTTGGATCGTAAGTTGTTTCATGACTTTGTTCTCATGAATGATTAATATAAGGCAGATATAAATCTATCTCACAAACCATATTAACATCATTGGGGTCTTGACTAAAGCCATGAAAGTCATTTTGTGTGGCCATTCTATCATAAGTTGGATTGTATGTCACTCCACCATAAGTGTATATAGACATATTTGTATAAATGATGAAAGCTCCAAAACAAAAAGGCTTAGAGTTTTACAAACTCTGAAAAACTATGTCCAAAGGACAAATGGTTCAAGATTAGTCTAACTTGGTCAAAAGGTGGAGCTATATCTCTAATGTGGTTTGAAAGTGGAGCTGTATCTCCAAAATGATTTGTGCTAAAACTTGGCATAAAATAGTCTAACATCAAATGTCTAATGTCAAATGTCATATGCATAAAAGGTCAATCATCTAGATAATAATCGACATGTCAAAGGTCTAGGTCCAAGTGTTCCAAACAAGGTCTAAACTAGGAAAGAGAAAAGTTGAGTTAATAGGTCTTTTGTCCAAACATGGAGTCAAAAGATAGGCTCAAACAAATAGGCATGTTGTGATTTGATTTAATCTAACAAGTTTGGAAACAACTTTGACATAAACCTGGCACATAGAATCAATCATAAACATGATTAGTTGGCATAAGGCATAAGACAAAAGGCTCTTTGAAGAAAGACTATGTTTTCCCAAATAAAGGCACAAACAATGATGATGATAAGAATTAAACAAATAAACTATCAATAGTTTTTAAATTTAAGTAATTGATTAACTGAAGTTATGCAATCCAAAATAGAAAGATCTATGTATTAGCCCCATGACTTAATGCCTAAACAAAAATCAATCAATATTTGGATCCAAACTTGACGAGGCTAATTGAAAACTCATCATTGAAAATTAGGATTTTACTAAACAAGCTAGATAAGATTGGATAGCATGACGACACAAGACAAAGGTCTAAATGGTTTACATGACATGGTTTGAAACAAATGGTTTTTGATGCAAGATGAAACAAGTCTTGCAACAAATTGAGCAGCCTAACGACATAAACATGCTCAAATGATGCGATCTATGTTATGTTTCAAAGACTTAAAATGCTCAAAATGTTTTGACATGATTTGGGTAGCATAATGCTACCCTTTGCAACTCAAGTGACACACACACAAACAAGTTTGGCAAAAATTTCAAGGCACAAGTGTGGTGTAAAATGGCCAGCATAACACCTCTTTAGATAAAAGAGTGACATATATACAAATTGGTTTTGAAATGGCTTTATGAACAAATAAACAATTTTTAGTCTAAAAACATACCAAGAAAAAATGACCAAAATACACTAAGTATAATCATCCAAATCCTAACAAGGGTATGGAAAAATGGGGTTGACTAAAACTAGTAAGGTTTTGATCAATCTAGGGGAATCAATTGCATAATAAATTTCACACCAAACAATGCAAAAGAAAAATATAGAAATTAGGTGACCATGGCATTGGCTAGTTATAAAAAGGTCTAGTCCTATTTACAACCACTACATCCTGTTGTTCGCTCAGTGTAGTGCAATGTCTAAATGTAGATACGTCCCATATGTAATTTTAAAGGAGTTAGTAAAGTCAATGCTGAGACATGAAACCCTAGGTCAAATCTTCCCTAAATAACTTGTGGGAGGTGATGAAGTCCCCCTCATAAGTCAGGTTTGCATAAAAATAAGGAAAACATGAAAACAAAAGAATTTAGGATCATTTTCAAGGTCACCCAAACTTTGAATGAGTTTTTGGGGAGTGCTTTAGATGAATTTCCTTCTAAGCCTTGGACTAGGCTACTTGTAATAGGAATGGTACTTTTGATTCCAAGGGTTGCCTAAAGGGGAGAAATGGAAGAGCATACACGCAACATTCCTCTTTTTGCCAAACAAAATCTAATTAAACAAGTATTGCAAACAAAAATTGACAAGTGTGTTCAATTTTAAGCCAAAATGAAAGATTTGGTGGTGTTCATTTGACCTCTTGGTCTTAATATTCTGAACTTTGAAAACATTCATTTAAGCAGCTAAATTTCTCATTTAAACACCAAAATAAAGTTCCTAATTGATTTTTAAACATGCAAAAGGTGATTTAAAACATGTTTTTAGCAAATGTCAAGCTTGGTCCTGTACCAAAAATGTCAGCATGTCCTTTAGATTTGAAGCTATTTTTGGTTTGAAACAATAAACTTTAGAAAAAGAGGTCTTAGGTCTATGTTTTAAGAAAAACACAGTGACCAACGTTGATTTATATAATCGACAATGGTTACATTTTCTAACTGATGTCAGTTATCTAACCTACATTAGTTATACTAATGTGACCAAAGATAGGTATACAATTGATGTTGATTTCACTAACCGATGTTGGTTAAGATATACAACAGATGTTGATCTTACTTGCCAATGTCAGTTACTGTGTAAAACTATGACAAATAAAAATGGCAAAATAAAGTTAGAAAACCAATTTGCAATAGTTTTAAAGGTCTAAATAAATATTTTAAAGTTGAAAAATGATCTTCTTCAGGTGTGAGATGCATCTAGTCCCACCAGGCGTGCCATAATGTGATCTAGGAATTTGACTCAAGAGAGAATGGTTAGTATGGTGTTAGTTCCAAAATGAAAACAAATGAAAGAAACACACTAATAGCATAACATCTCTAGGCTTAGACACTAGGGAGAGATTAGTTAACAAAAACAAATGACAAACACAACTAAAAATTAAGGAAATAAAACACAAGAATTCCTTCACCTTCCTTGGATGCTCCAAATGCCTTTGTAGTAGTGGCTTGCTTGGTTTTGTGCTCATGAAGTCCTCAGCAATGGAAGCTTGGCTACCTCCATCTCTCCTTGGCACCTTTGGCTTGTGGCTTGGCTTAGCTTGGAATCAATTTGGCATGGTAACACTAGTTGCAATGGCTCTTTGAAGATATTTGTGCATTATAACTTTGCACCAAAATAACTTGGAAATGATGTTCATGGCCTCTCTATTTATAAATTATTGGATTTGTCTAGAATCAACTTGAACTCTCCATCCTTAGATTGAGATGTGTGGTTGAGAATTAATTCAATTTTTGGAATTAAGTTTGTAATTATCCTCATCATGAAATTGGAAGAAGGGGAAATTAAGAGGCATGGAAGGCATCATGAAAGGCATTGATGAGGCATGGAGGGCATGAATCCTGATATTTGTGGCATTTATGGCCTAGGGATGTCTTTCCAAGAAATGAGGTCACCTGATGATGTAGATATTCAATATTCATTTCCAAGAATTAGTTTTCAACAAGTTTCCTTGGAATTATTAATTATGCCTTGATTTGGGTTAATTAGATCTTAAGCAAGATTAATAATTTTTTGCACAAATTACTCAAATTGATCATAATGCCTTGTTATTGGTCAAAAATTTGACTAGATTGGAATTGGAAGGTGATGTTAGATGCGTTGGATATGTTATCCCATTTAGGATGTTATCAATAGCAAATAACAAAGGCACACATCTTGTGTAGAATATTTGATAGGAAAGAGCAATCTAGAGCACCCAGGTGCATAATTGACATGTTAACTCAAAATGATCTAATCAAAGTTAGCTGGTCCATAAATTACATTGCCCCATTTAGAGATACCTTGGCCAAAATCGGCACTTGAATATGTCAGTTTGACATCATTTAGCATGTTTTAGTGTTTTTAGGCCAAATTGTTGATTTTGGGTCAAAATTGGTCAAAAACTTGGTTGGGGGTTATCGGTGGCCAGTTTCAGGTGTCTACAGAGTCTTACCTCTTGTGGACAAATCCAACCTATACCCTCTCCTAAGATTATACTTATTGATAATACCTATTGTTATAACATCTGATCTGAGTTACTTCCTATCACAACTAGGTGTCAAAGATCACATGAAAACCCTTTTTTTGTTCTTCTTCCCCATCCCTATTATGCTTATATTCATTGATATATTTTAAGTATTTATCCAAGGTTCATATTATATTCACATATTCATATTTTTCAAACTAGAAGAGGATGACCACCATTACCTCCTTAACCCAATCTTGCTAATCACAATGTTCCTCCTCCTCCACCTCCTCCACCTCCTTCAAGGCAAGTTTCTCAACCCAAGGGATATGATCTCATTGAAAAACTACATAATACTCTGGCTAAAATTTATATTCTAGATCTATTAAAGAAATCACCAACTTACAAGGACATATTATATGCCCTGTTGTAAGTAACCACTTTTTTCAAGCATACACAAATAAATTCATTTAATTCTATTATGAATTCCTTCAGGGATATTGAAAATACTATTAATTTTGATAAGAAAGATATACCTCCCAAGCATATCATTGAATAAAATCTTCCATCATTTATTCAAATTTAAATACATGGAAAATTAGTCAAGTGTGCATTGGGTGACAATGGTTCTAGGATACATATTTACAGCTATAAATTCATAGATAAAATGAAAGGATAATCATAAAAAACCTAAGCAACCTATACATGGATTTGATAACATTCCCAAAAAAATATTGGGAACTATCACGTTGGATTTACTACTAGGCCCAAAAATGGTATCTACTATTTTTCAAGTCATACATGATCAATTACAATTTAATCTACTCTTGGGTTGGCCTTGGATTCATACAATGGAAGATATACCTTTTACATTTCATAAATGCATAATTTTTTTACATCATATGCATGAATATATAATTCTAGTTGATGATTCACCTTTTTGCTATAACAAACTAAGACAATCACAATTCAATAAGGTCTATATATTACAACCTAAACGTCCAATTCCAATAGCACAAATGCATACTTATGAAGTGGGTGAATCAAGTAATGTAAATGATATCCCATAGGTTATTAAAATTACTAAGAAAATAGAGGAACATATCAAGGAATTTATGTAAAAATTATAATTTTTTACACAAATAGAAGAACCTATCAAAGAATAAAAACAAGTGATAATTTATACAAAAATACAAGATCCTATTCTAGAACTACCATTATTGGTAAATTTATAAAATTCTTCTATAATTTAAAAATACTATAGTAATGAAGATGAGGATACACAAGAACTTACAAATGATGAATTGTGAAACTTAAATTTAAATCCCATTGATGAAGATGACTACTTATCTCATTCTTTATTTACATATGCTAGAGTGGGTGAATATAGAGATATATCTTTTATACAAAATAAAGGAAAAACACCAATTTCCAATTAAGTGGATTCATAAAATACTTCAAACAAATATAATACTATTTAGTAATTAGTTGACTCTAACACATATAATATAGTGGTCACATCCCCCGATAAAAAGGTACAAAGAGAACAATTAAAGACTCACATAAATCTACATTCAGAGGCACAATTACCAAAGAAAATCTTAAGTATTTTTGAAAAGTATTTATTAATAAAGGGTGCATTAGGAAAGGGGTTGATAGACCTTAGGTGCTTCATAGGATTGTTGGTCCATATACCATTACCTAAAACTACTACAAGCTACTTTTATCTAACTCCTTAAGTAATTAGAACTTGATTATACATTTGCCTAAGTAATTCACCTTCCTAAATATCCCATACCTAAACATACACCACTTTTTATGATTACATCATCTTGTTTGATCTTGTTGAGAATTCAATGTAAGTTATGGAATTTTATCGGCCTAATTGACTTAGTCTAAGGCCAAACGACTCTGTTTCCCTCCAAAAAAGATTGACCTAACCAACCTTGTTAGATAAATTCTTGCGAGGGTTTAAGGTCAATCTTTGGATATAAATACCCCATTCAATTCATTCATAAAGAAAGGATCATTCATTTTCACACCATTATAGTTCATAAATATGATTATACTATCATTTTAAGATTTCATTACTTAGGGTTTTACCTTGGACTAGTAACATTCATATTATAGAGGTCTTGGATGCATAGGATAATTCTTATAGCCTAGAGTTGATCTATCCTTGTGATCCTTACAAACCAAAAAAACCTCTTGAAAAACACCATTGACCAATGGAGAGATTGAGGCACGATGGGTTCACTCCAATAAGGTAAGTATTCCTAGCTCTTCAATTTGATAGGTAGATATTTCACAACTAATGGATTGAATTGTATCTCTCCTTGCTTAGATTACATCTATATTATCTTGAATATAATTATATTTTATTGTTATATGTCTATTATACTCCCCTATTTGTGCCATAAGATTTGGTGAGTACTAGATAAGCTTGTATGTTTATTTACTAGATTAGCTTGTATGTTCATTTAGTATATTAGATAATTACCTTTGATTACATTACAAGACCTAGTTATGGTTATTGCATAATGTCATCTAATTAGAGGCCTTGTAAACCTCTCCTTTGGTATTATGTAGTAATATATCCCTTAGTTAAGTTTAGTGGATCCATAATTGGTCATGACCCTGATATAACAAAGTATTTCTAGTGGATTGCTAGTTGATTACCTTCTCCGAGCTTGGATATGACTAAGTAGGATAAGTTGTAGATCTATCTTATTTCATTTGCATACATTCTGGTGAACCTAATGTGAATATAACCTTTGTAATTTTAAATTTTCATTTACACTCAACTATATCAAGCCTATCGATCTATTTTCATATACTATGTGTAGGTTTTTAAACTTCATCAAGCATATCGACCTAGTTTTACTTTTTATGTGCAGTCTTTTTAACTTTGTTGAGCCTGTTGACCTAGTTCAAAATTTTGTGCACAAGTTTATCAAATTAATTAATCTTGTTGACTTAGTTAATATTTATATTTGTAGGGTTTCTAACTTCATTGAGCCTATTGACCTAATTCTATCTTTTTTGAAGGGTTTTCATTCTTAAAAAATTGGATCAAACTAATCGATCCGATCATTTTAATGCCTTTTGTACCTAACTAAATTGACCAACTTGATTCTATTCATTTATGTATTTCATTCTTAGATAACTCAATCAATCTAATCTATCTATCTTTATTTTCTTATTTATATCAAATTTATCTAAACTAGATTGACTAACTTAATTTTGTTCAATAATACTATTTTTTATTTTTTTAGGATCAGAAACTCATCTAGATGACCCAGTCAAACAACAAATCAATAATCTTAGAAAAAGATACTACATCAACCTAGTCAATCTTATTATATCTACTAGGTTTACTCTAAATAGTAAAGTATTTACACTTTGTCAAAATTTAAGCAAAATTTATTTTCTCACCTTTTAGTTAAAATTCAATTTCTATTCTATTTTTATCAATTTTTTAGTTCTATAAAACTACACCTACATAGTCAACTAGATTAATGGCTTGACCTAGTTTTTTGCCTATTTTTTTCTAAGAAAACTATGTCAACTTGCCCAACTTTGTTTATTCTAGCCTATTTTTATAATAGACTAAGTCGATCAACACATCTTCATTCTATCCTACTTGTCCAGCTTTATCGACCTACTCAATCTTGTTCTGTGTGTTTCAATTTCTAGCTTAAGCAAAGGAAATTAACCTATATTTGATAGTAATTATAATCACTTTAATTTTTAGCTGGTTGATTATTTATTACTTTGAAAAAATTGTAACTTGGCTTTCAAAATATTTATTTTCACCTTTATTTTTCACTTTGTTTGGCTTTTCCTAAAAATTGTATATCAGTAGTTTTAAAACTACTTAGCTACTATTGTGAAGGGCTATGCAATATTATGTTTATGGTCCTTGTTTATCATTTATAGATATCATAGAATGAGGGACTTTCCCTAATACTCATATATATAGTACAAAGGTAAACACTATCTTTATTTTCCACATACCTCATGGTATTTTAAAAATGCCTAAGATTTCTCTTTATATTGAGTCTTAGGAATCCAACCATCCATTTGATTGTGTGGTGCATCGGTTAGTGTTTATAACTAAGAATTTAATTCTATATTACCCTTGAAATTAGGTTTAGTAGGATATGGAAATGACACTTCCTCCATAGTTAGAACTTTGAAATATTGGGTCGACACTATCCAATAAACAAGTAAGTATATTTAGAATCCTACACTATCAATCACAACCTTTAGTTAAACTTCCTAATCTTATTTTTGAATAATTAATTAAAATCTAAAGTATATTTTTATTCTTGTTTTTTTACATTCTATGTTATATTGTAGACTATATTATCTAATATTGATACAAGTTTTGTGATGTGTGTTTCAACTAGATCAACCAACTCAACCTAATTACCTATGTGCTCAACTTTCATTTCAGCATTTAAAACTAAATCATCCAAAATTAGACCATTAATTTATTTTACAAACTATAGAATTAAATCAACCATCTCAACCTAGTCTATTTAGAGACTATGTTTTCCCCTACTTTTCTAAGTCAATCGACCAACTTGACTATTCTATTGTCCTACTTTTCCATCTCAATCCACTAGTTCGATCGAGTCTATTTACATACTATTATATTTTCCTATTTTTCCAAATTAGTCAACCAACTTGACTTAGTTAGGATACATATTTTTTTATTTTTCTATTCTTCTAAGTAGGTTGACCAACTCGACATAGTCAGCTTACAGACTATTCTATTTTTCTTATTTTTACAATGAGATCAATCAGTCTGACCTAGTGCACTTTTATATTTTTATATTATCTCACATTTTTCAACTAGATAAACCAACTTCACCTAGTTATATTACATATTTTTTTATCAACTTGTTTGTCTAACCAAATCGATTAGATCTATCTCATTCATTTTCAACTTCTAGATTTTCATTTCCTTAGTAAGTGTCTAAATTAGTTTTTCATCATGCAACATCTATTTGATAAAGCTACACAAAAAATCAAACTAACATTATGAGCTTTACTAATCCTCATAAATACTCTAAAACACATTTACCATATCATACAATAGCTAATTTAGATCTTAGCAATATCCATGTTAGTACTAAAACTACCAACTATGGGACTCCTCCCTATTCCACTACCCTTAATACTTTATTCTTAAAAATAATAGAGGATGAAAGTGACCTTGAGTATACATATGAAATGATCCTATTTATCTATGAAAACCCTAAACATCAGCCATAGTCATTTACAACCTCAGGATGAAACCTCATAGTAGAGAACCTTGTTTACCTTTACCTAGGTTTTTTACAGTATTTATGGCAAGTCATCCTATGACTTCTATCACACCCTTCTCCTCTCTCATACCTCCATATACTAGTATGACATCATCTTCCATGCCTTCTTCATCCTCAATGCCAACCATTTCTACAAACATGAAAGGTGTGACTTTTAGTGGGTCTAGTAAAAATGCCCACACTAATGCTCAATTCTATATGACTACTAGTACATCTCAAACTACTAGTGCATATTAAATTACTAGTTCCTATCAAACCATTACTACCTCCCATAATGCAAATGCATCCCATGTTACTTCTACTAGTCAAAATACCATTAAAACTAATTGATTATTACTATAAACTTTAAATTAAATGGCTATTTATAAAACTAATAATGCCAACCAAATGATGCAAATATAAAACTAGTTAATGCATTTCCAAAACCAACCTCAACCTACTCAATGGGGACCATAAAATATTAATGCCCCCACCCCATAGAGTTGAACATGGTAACATTATAAAAAAATATCCACTTATTAACAAGGCTATCAAACACTTACAAAATTAAACTCTACTATCTCAAATTGAAATCATTGACATAGGTGGCATAGTTCCCACTATCACTTATAATGTATTTGCTGATCCAACCTTGAATTTGAATACTTTTGGAAATTTAAGTAAATATTGGGTTAAACATAATACTTTCACCACCACCAAGATATTAGCTAAAACCTTTTCAAGTGATGCTTTATATTGATATAATAAACTTAAAACTCATTTTATAAATAGCTTGGAAGATTTAGTCAATGCATTAGTTTAATAATTCCAAATGAATGATCTTCCCAAAAGTTACCTAGCTTATTTTATCAATTGAAAATAATTAAAATATGAAAAAACACAAATCTTCATAAAATGATGGAAAACATTGTCTAAAAAACTTGTTCATAACATGTCTAATGATAATATATTTCATTTATTTACTAATGCTCTTCACTCCAAATTACAATATCGTGTGATTACTCTTTCTCCAAAATCATTAAAAGAATACCTTGACCAAGATAAACATTAAGATTTACTTATAATATAATTTGAGCCTTCACACCCTCCAAAAATAACTTAAATGCTTATGAAATCTAAAAATCAAGATGCAACTAATGATGACGTTATAGATACCTATGATTCCATAAACACCATTTAATACATTACTCCAAATAATCCCATAGAGTGTAATACTTCATTGTCACTTTCCAATAATTCTCATCCTAGTTTTGAATTTTATTAAGTACATTATGTAAATGTACATAAACCTATTTCCTTAGTAGAGATTTAAAAGCATCTTCCTCAACCTTCACCATGATATCTCGATCCTACTCACTCTAATAAACATTGGTATGATCCACACAATTTTTTTTGGTTTCATGTAAGTTGGGGCCATTCTCATGAAACTTGTCACCAACTAAGAAAATTTGCTATGGATTATCTCCTTGGACCTAATATTGATCATGAATCACTCATAGATACATGTCAACAAGATAATGAAGTAACAACTAAGGCCCATGAAACAAAAACTAAACATGAATACTTGAATCAAGAAAATACTCATTTAGCTATTTATAAATATCCCCTTCCTAATCATCAAGCTAACACTAACCAAAATCCTATTACCAATAATGTCAAAAGATATGTGGATACTAACATGAATGATGAGAATGTTGTTAATATGAATAGTATGAGGAGAGTAGTTTCCTATATCGATCATTATCTAACTTCTAACTATAACAATTTTCCAAAGTTTGACACTGTGTAAGATTCTTACCCATTTCATCTCATAGAATTGGGGCATTCGAAAATGAATTCGCTAAATTCTACAAAATCACAAGTGTCAAATCCAACGATACAATTATACACTACCTCACATATCATTGATACAAGTTCTCCTCTTTCAACTAAGACATCTCACTCAAAAATCCCACAACCGCCTATCATTGGTACTTCTTCTCAAACACAATAAATAACCAAAAATTAAACCACATCCTCTAAGAAAAAAACAATTAGATAAAATTAGTCATCACACATTATCCAAATCTAAAATAAACACACCTTACCAACATAAATTTCAATGCACTTTTACTACACCCTTAAAGGTGTTACTGTAACACTATGCAACCTTATCTGATAAAATTATAATAGGATATGATGAATGGGATCCTATAGCCAAAATTTTACATCTCCCATCTCAAATTACTTTCTTATAACTCATGAGAATTTCTCCTCATCATCTTAATCATATAATGCAACTCTTATTTGAAATGAACATCCCTCATTCCACAACTATGGGATAAGAAACTACTTTGTCAGGATCTGAAGATAACATCCTTCAACAATGTGAATAAATATCTATCCACATTGATGAAATGGTATAAACTTATTTTTCACTCAAATTACCTATCTCTTCCATGATTCTTGATGAGATATTTCTTCGTTTAGATGATCCTCCATTTTTCATTAGCCTCCAAATAAGATACACTCAATTTAAACATCCATTAATTTATGAAGGTTCAAGCACTTACATGGCTTACCTTGATTTTATTAAAGCACTTGGATATTTTGAATGCAATCTCAAATATACTCAAAGGACATGTCAATGATATGATATAAGATAAATTCCTCCTTTAGGGTGTGTTTGGATTCCTATCATAGTTCCCCCTGTCACAGTATGTGTCAAAGTCATGATATTTAACTTTCCACTTTATTATAAAATTTTACTCGGTTGAACTTGGACACACTACATAACAACAATATCCTCATCAATATGACAATGTGTTAAGTTTACTTATAAGGGTGTTATATACAAGATTCAAGTAGATACCAATCCTTGGAATTTAGAACAATTCTAAGAATGAGGTGTTTTTAAAATAACTACCCTAAAACCTTTACTAGCATTCCTTTTCATGAATCACAACACTTTAATTATCACATTAACTCTAATAGAGGTTAAAATAACCATATTGAATTAATAGGAAATATAAAACCTAATATTTTAGATTCAAACAATGATAAACTATATGATATTAGTTTGAAAATCAAAATATGTGATCTCTCTCTTAACATAATTTATCAATTACCTCCTATCTAACCTCAGTCTCATAAAAAACCATTAGACAAAATTTTGATGACTCTAAAAAAACTAAACACTCCATTCATCATGCATCTTCAACCAATGAAATCATTGATGCATGTAATATTAACCTTCACACTCAAAATTATGATGATGGATATTACTTAGATGATCCATTTTTAACTAGCTTTACCCAAGGTAAAAATGTAGAGATACTTAGATACCATTCCTATTTATAGAATTCTCTTAGTTCTAGTCATGTAGTTCCTTATCCTTTTATAGTTATTGATATTATTTTTTATTTTGATGTTCATAGGTATGAGATGGATCAGAAACACACTACTTATCTAATTACTATTGAGCCTTTTTAGAGTATGATTCTTGACCATGCTATGATAGGACCATACCAGTTGGCTAGATACCATGACCCTTATAACTTATTTCCTCTAGAGATGTTGTCTACACTATGTTGACCTACTATGAGCTCATATTGTGATGAAACCCAAGATAGTCATGATGATATTCCAAGTTCTCCTCCTATTGGTGATGGTATACTACATTTGCCTAAGCTTGACACTCTACCATGATGATGGGAAGATGAGCTATATTGTGATATCCATAGAGCTACTGGTCATTGGGCCAAGGATTGTTGTGCACATTAGTAGCAACAATATTTAGGCTCTACTTACATTATAGATAGATACCCTTTATAATCTTATTCTATATATACTTGTTGATTTCATGGTACACATAATCATTCTTTTACTCATTGCTGGTAGCTTTAATAATACATTAAATACACTTCATCCATAGAAGGCATAATATACAAATAAGAACCTACCACCTCCTAAGATACTTCCAAGATACATACCTAAATATGGGGAAGTTTATTGTCTTTGGAATCAATGTGATACATACCATATAGATAGATGTAGAGTGCTATAACAACATTTTCATGATTTTACATGGCCTATGCCTTCACCAATTTAGTTGCATTCTCTAGGACATTCATGGACAAAGGATTAGCCTTCTCCACAACCCACATTTACTCACATATCTAAGGATGTTCATCACAATTTGACATCAACTCCTTGCATTTAGTATACCTCATAGGGATTTCCCCATGAACATCATTCTTCTTCTAGAATACCAACTTTTTTAGTAGAGATAATGCATTAGGAAGTCTTTTCATGACTCTCTACAAAGATTGATGAGACTTTGATTAAAGTTAAAATATAGTTACACAAGGATGTATCAGATGTTATGGATAATGTTTACCACATATTTTATCAGTATTTATGAACACATCATAGTTTTTCAACACATCATTTATCATAGTTTCCTATGATTTGGATTTGATTTATGAGCATCTATGGATCTTCTATTTTACTTATCACTTAGAAATGCTTCATGGATTAATTTCATTATAATTTTTTTATCCCCTATTTTATTTAGGATGATTTATATTTTATGCTTATTATGTCATTTTGTTTAAATAAAGGTAGTTATCATTATCACATGGTTCTAAATCTACACCTCTTTACTATCCTATCTTTACCATATGATCAATTATCAAGCATATCTCTCATTGTATCATTATGTACATAGAACTCTTCAAAATCCATTTCCCCCTTATATTTCCTTCATACTAAGCACACATATGGTTAGTATTGATATCATATATTTATAGGAAAGCTTAATTATTTATCAACATGACAAAAACTCTAGGTATTTTTTATCCTATAACCAAAGCCTAAAGATTATCAATTTCTGTCACTTTGATCACTCATGTTTGGTTATCCTAAATCTGTATGGAGGAAGAATAGAAAAACCATAAAAATTTAAAATTTAAATTATTTAAATAAAAGGTAAAAATAAAAATTCAAAATTCAAAATCACACCAAAAGGTGTGATTCATATCTTAGCACATCTCCTATTCCTAGTCGAAGCTCAAACTCCATAGTTGGCCTCATGATAGAGTCAAGGTCTATTGGGGGTGTGATAGGCTAGTAGATTGGGATAGGAGATATAAAAATTCTATCTAGTACTACCTAATTTATTATGTAGGTACCTGATCTTCATAGTAGACTAATGTCTCTGTAAGGGGTCCTGAGGAATGGGGAACACATTTTGGGAAGGCAGGTCCATTTTATGTTTCTTGTATATGTAACCTTCATGAGATGATCTTAGTACTACACTTATTCACACATAAAATTTTGTGTTTATTGCAAACAAATATTTTTTGAATTTGGCATCCAGTAAATTATTTGATATTATTTATTTAATTAGTATGCCTCATGCCTACTAAAGTTTATTCCAAACACCTATGTCATGCTTTATTCATTCCCTATTTCATTACAACATTCTCAATATTCCTCCTTGATGAATATTATTTGTTAGCTGATCATACCCATTTGATTTTCCTTTTGTGAGTTGAAATGTAAGACCTTGGATAGGACTAGGTTTTCCTAAAAACCACCTCCTTATCATCCATTAGTATTTCCCATTATTATTAACTTCATTATTTTACCCTTTGATATTTTTAATGTAAGACCTTGATATGATCAAATTTTCCTCACAAAGTATACTCAAAGCTTCATACCATGATTAGTCAAAAAATATAACTATACTTATTGACATTAATATTATTTTTATTGATATACATTTTCAAACTACTAATTAACACAAACCCTAAATGGGCTAGAGCAGAGGCAGGGGTTCCAAAATGGGTGACATGTAGGAATTACCTGGTAAGGATGAAGGAAGAGGGGATGATGAGGATGATGGAGACCAAAATCAACTGGTATTCCTCCTAGTATGGTGTGGGACTTTAGAAACTGATGGACATAACTCATTGGCATATCCTATAACTGGTTTCACATGGCATGAGTGTTAGGCAGTTGAAGATTCTGGGGGTTATACCAGGACTTGAAAAAACCACCCCTCAACTCATCTAAAAAGATTGTGGTGTCAGTTAGATGTGCAATTCAATGGTTTGGGTTGGGTCTTAAAAATTTAGAAACCATGTTGGTGGCTAGATAGGTGGCTGAGGAGGATAAACCTGATTCAAACTTATTTCATCTGGTAGTGGATGGGGACACAAATACCTACAAGTTCAAGCCATTATTGAGGGTTTATATCTTGAGATTGATACAAGTGGTAGAAGTGAAGGTTTTTCTATTTCATAATGTGGGAATCATGATATGACATGGGGCCCAAATCTACTTCAATATTGACTGGTGCAGGTGTTCAATGTTCTAAAATTTTGGTTGGATTTTACAAGAACCCTAGCTCACACATAAAATGGGTTATTTAGGGTTGCTCAAGTAAAGAATCAAATGCTGTAGCGGTCAATTCTAAGGTAGATTTGAAGGGAATGGAGCCCCTTATTACCTAAACAAGGGAGGATAATAGAGGTCTTGCACCAGGTTCAAAATTGAATGTGGGATTCCATTTTATTGTCCCTCTAGATTGTGTGGAAGATAGAGGCATCCACAGAGTGGCTACCTTTACCTATGTTGATGGTAGAGGAACCCATGAGGTGATTGTTTGGGGATTTCAACCCCTTATTTAAGGGGAAGTATGGATGTTAGAATATTCCATACTACTTTCTTTTATGGTCTAATGGATGATAGAGGTGTCCATTTGATCTCTACGAGCACTAGGAGTGATTTGTTTGTTAAAGTTTAGTTTCAAAGGAGGTTCCAACATGGTAGAATAAATGATGATTCCCACACCTTTACAAGGTTATATGGTGTCTTGTTGAAGACCAAACCTATAGGGGAGTAGACTCAGCTCTAGTCAGTTTTTATTGTGATGAATGTTATAACAGATATGGAAGGAATGAATCTTTTTAACAGAAGAGGAAATGACATGTTGTTACCCAAATAGTTTAAATATTCCAAGCTAATGGGGATGATAGAGGATTCCTCACAAGATCTTATGGAATCTAATCTAATATTGGTAAACCCTATTTATGGATTGCATTTTCACTGAGTAGATATACAAGCTTTTTTATTGCACTTAGGATCCACAATGGATGAATGGAATCTTTGCTGAAGACCAGATCTATAGGGAACTATATTTAGTATTGGTCAGTTTTGATTTTGGTGGATAAAGGAAACCAAATCAAAACTAGTCTTATCAAAGTGGATGATAGAGGATTCCACCTTTTTATTCTTTGGGTTCCATGGTTTGCCTTAGAATCTACATATTTTATTCATGTTTGGCTGAAAAACCCTATTTTGTTTCAAGTTGTAGCCAAATTACTGAGGATGAGTTGGATAGGTCCTTCCTATGATTTAGCCGTTAATAGATTCAGTGGGAGGAAAATCCCACTTATTGTGTCTCAGTTAGGCAGAGGTTATGTAGAAGTCCTAGGTGGTAGAAGACCTTCTGCTCCTAGCAGGCTCTTGTTCTACAGTTTAAGTTTTAGGGAAGTCCTATTGAAGGGTGTCAGCTTTTCAAGTTTCACTAATTTGTAACATCCTTTTTTGTACTAAGGTTGTGGGAACCTTAAAACTCTCATGTTATGATTGTGGGATTCTTAAAATCCTCTTGTTTATTTCACCTATGTTGTGGGATCCTCTATACCCTCTTGCTGTGCTTGTTATGGTTGTGGGATCCTTTAAACCCTCTACTTATCCTTGTAAAGGTTGGGGGAGCCTCCAAACCCTCTTGGTTATGGGTCCATCTGTCAAAACCCTCTCTCTAGTTATGGGTCCAATTATCAAAACCCTCACTTGTTTAGTTCACAACTTTGGCTTCAAAAGAGTTCACCTTATTAAATAAAAAAAGATATTATTTTTATTTGTATCTCATTTAATTACATTTTACATGCTTCTCAACTAGATTTATTATGTTTTACATTTCATTATTTCAATTCATTTACATTTTACACACTTCTCAGCTTGATTTAGTGTGTTTTAAATTTCATTCTATTTTATCATTTACTTATGTCATACACACTGATCAACATGATTTAGTGTGTTTTATATTTTCTCATTTACTTTTGACTTACATAATTTTCAAACTTGATTTAGTGTGTTTTACAAATTATTTTATTTAAAATTTTACACACTTCCCAACATGATTTAGTGTGTTTTACATTTTACTTATTTTTACATAAGATCTAATATACATTACACTTTTATGTATTTACATTTCTTTTCTTATCATTATTTTTAACAATGCATTTATTCACAACTAAAATAAAATAATCCAACATACTTCATGTTAGTAATTTGAGGTTAATTTTCTCTTAATATTCCACATATGAGCATGCCAAAGGAGTTAGCAAATAAGATAATTGATTTCTCAACCATTGATCTTGCAAGATAACATGTGATGTACCATTATCCATCTCATCATGAGAGTGAATTGTCAAATTTTCCTTTTAATACAGGTGGATCAGCAAGTTGGAGGTTAGTTTATACATAATAGACTCCTTGTTTTTCATTTCTCTAAGTGCATATCTGCACATGATTTCAGTGTTGTTTTTCCCTTTCCAAGTTGTTGTTTTTTGTTTCTTTAAGTGCATATGTGCACATGTTTGTTGTTGTTTGTGTTAGTTGTCTTGTTTGTGTCTTTATCGACAAAAGATCTTCCAATATTCAATGTTTATCCCATTTTTTCATACTCAAAGTTTCTGAGTTATTTGACTATCAGGTTGGTAAACCCTTGAAATTTTTCAAATTTTTTAGTAATTTGACCTGTCAAAGTCAAATTACTACGTGTATTATTCAAAACTTTCCTAAATCTCGCCAATATCCCTTTGCAGCAAGTTAAACTGATCAATTGTGTCATAAAAACATTAATTTTGGTAAAAAATGTCAAAAATGGATTGTAAATGGGTCATTATCATTTCAAAATAACAATGTCAAGTTTAAATATGCTGATAATCAATGCATAAGGATCAATTTTGAGAGTAAATTGAACTTTTTGGGGGCTACAGGTGGTTTTAGGACCCCAAATTTTGTACACAAGGTCATCAAGAGTTATAAAGCCTTATGAAAATTTTTCATGTCTATTGGATGAGTGGGTATACTACCTATTTTTTAACATTCCTTAGCATGTCTGTTGGAGGTCACCATTGGAGCAGGCATTGTTCTGTAGTGCCACATAGGTTTCTAAGTCTAGGTAAAGTTTGACAAGCATGAAATGATGTTTTTACATCATAATAAGACATTTAAAGAGTGTAAAAACTCCAAATTTTAAGCAAAACATGCTTGTAAAGGCTTTTGCAAGCAAATAGACATATAAGCCAAAAAGGGGTCTTTTTTGACTTTTCAAGAAAAATATGCATTGAGAATATTTTAATAGCATGGTAAAGGCTCCATGATGATGTTTTAAGGCATTGTAAAGTAGGTGAAGAGTTATTTTAATTTTTATGAATTTTTCATATTTCATAGTTCTAGGCACCCTTCCAAGCCTCCTGTTTAGCTACTCATATCTTTCACCACATGTGGAGTTTAGATGAATAATCTTATTATGTTTTTAATACCAATATTTAATTATTATTAATGAAAAATTGAGACCATTTAAGTTGATTTTCTTTATGAAAAATCATTAAGAGTGTAAGTAGCTTAGAATGTAGTTAAAACCCCACAAGCAAATTTCTCCATGTGATAAATTTTCATATATTTAGAATGGGAACTCAATATTTTTAGGGATTTTAGGGGGGTTATTTTAAGACACATAAATGGAAATATTTTTGGATTTTTAGGTCTGTACTTTATGAACCATCATTTTTAAAATAGAGCTTCAAAGCCTGCCTAAACCTTCAAAAAATTAGTTTTGAAAAAATTTGATTTTAAATCCATCAAATCATCTTGGATCAGCCTAAATTTTTTTCAAATGTCAATTAAACTTATAAATGATTCTATAAATGTTAATTTTATGCATGGAGATGTATGGATGAGGGCAAAAATCATGTTTTTTGTGGAAAAAAACATGTAAATGAAGTACATAACACTTAAATGAAATCCAATCAATGAATCTCAAACACTAAGACTTTTTATTCATCTTAGAATTTTAATTTGGTCATTAATCATCCCATAAGTGTCCCAAATAGCTTGATCAAAATGGCTAGTCTGTTAGAAAATGGCACAAAATGGGCCTAGTAAACCCTATTGACTAAATGGCGAAGGTTTTTGCATAAAAATAAATTTTTTGGTGATAAATAATTTTTTATAAAGTTTAATTTGTTGTTTTTTCAGGTTTCATGGCTTCTTGTTGAAGGTTTAATGGAGTTCAAATTCATAGATTGGCTTTTAGGCCTATTTGGTGTAATAGGCCTAGTTGGTCAAATGGTTAACTTGAAGAATGGCATTAAAAATATATTAAATGAATTAAGTTTAGATTTAACACATGCCATATCTATATTTAAATTGGATATATCATTCTCAAGTCAATCCAAAAGTTCCAATTCTTGCAAGTTGAGCTCAATTTTAGTTAACTAGTCCTTAAGGGTCAAGTTCCAATACATACAAGGAGGGGCTTTATTATGTTCCAAAACATGTTCAAAAACTCAAGTGGAGTTCCCTTTTGAATATTGGTGTGGAATTTCATGCATGAAACAATTTTGAATTGTCAAATGGGTCCCACCACTTTCCTTCCATGCCAAAATTTGAAGATTATGCAAATTTTTTAAAGTTTGGAGATTTTGATGAATTATTTTGTATTGTGAAAGGATTAGGTATTTAGTTAACTAACCAAGACTATTAATTATCTAAAATCAACTCCACTTTGGACTTATGTTAGTTTTAAACATATATATTGGCTTTTTCAAGCCATTTTCATTAATTCCTGAAGTAGAGAAGAAATCATAATTGACATCATTTTTTATCAAATAAAAGAAGATTTTTTTGCATATGGTTTTAGATCAAAATAGACTGTAATTTGAATTTGTACTAGCATAAAAGTGGCATATAATTTCCATTTTTTAAGGTCCTTTACACAACTACTATGAAAATATCATCCTCAATAGGTCATTTGAAGAGATAGAAATAGAATTTTGCTATCCAAAATCTTTTTTATCCTTCATCTAAAATATTTATGTTTAGGAGCAATCTGAAGAATTCTTATTGATTTATATGTGTGCCTTAATTTTAATAGATTATAGAGAATACCAATCATTCAAGTGCATCACCCCCTTAATTAGGATTTCCTTTCAATTTTCTCTTATCCCTTTCATCCCAAAAAACCATAGTAGTTCAGATATAATTGATAAATCTAAAGGGAACCATCCCTCTTTGGAGGTTCTTCTCAGTACAGAGTCACCCACACTCTGAGAAGATCCATTATATTTTCTAAAGTGAGGGTGTTTTTTTTTTCATATCTTAAAATAGGGTGCACTCTAGAGTGATAACACATCATACATTTTATCATAAGCATATATAAGAAATTAAACATGTGCTAAAAATAAAATACATACATCCATAACATCCATGAGTCATAACAATAAATATAGATCTATATATATCATTGGATCAAATGTTTCATAAAATATAACAACATGATATGGGAATAATACAATAAAAACTCTATGGTTATTGTATACCCTACCCATTTAGTGGATGGGCCACACTACCCATCGATGCCTGAGACTATCCCCTCTGAATGGTGCACTTTAGTGACTCTGTTTGTGAATGTAGGTCCTCTAGTTGTCCCTATAAATTGACCACCTTGGCTTGTACATTTCCCAACTATCTAGATGTATCCATATGATCATCCCACTCTTTATCTACTATTTTACATGCCCAAAAATCTCCATCACCCACTCCTAGTGGTAAATGTGTTGTATCTCCTCATCTTTATAACTCTCATGTTGCCTCACTGACCAATCAAAACTAACTAGCAGAATATGGGGAAAAGGGTACATTAGGATAAATCATATCAATAATATCATGATGCAATAATGCATCATCAAAAATATCATGGTGTGCTACTCACATTACCATAGACCATATGAACTCCTCTAAAGTATTTGTAAAACACAAAACTAAATGTACATTATATATCATGTATATAATATATCAAAATCATATAGAAAAATAAATATATATCTAAGATATCAACATAATCAACATCAACATCAACTACATAACAAAAAAAAAAAAACATACCAACAATAGTCTCTCCATCGACACATCAACCAAGTACCTCCAATGGAGCATGCCTCTAGGGTGCTATAAAAATAAGTTGAAAAATATGAGCTTGTCGCGGTCCACTACAAATCCATAACAATAACCCACACTTATAATAATCATAAATATAAAAAATATAATGTGGATAAACACAATAAAAGATATGTTGGTGGGCCAAAATGCCTGAATATTCAATATATGCAAAAATAGAATAATACCCTTAAGGTAGGACAATACCATATAATACTCCTTTAGAGAGGAATAACTCCACAATTCCACTTTGAGGGGACAACCTCTAATATCCTTATACCAATTATTATACTCCACACTTGATTGATATCATTTACAATGACATTCATATCTTTTATATAAACATAAACATATACATATCTAATAATGGATAGGTAACCTCCTAATCCCAATGTTGGCCAACCATTACCTAATGTATTAATTCCAAAAGTTACTCATATATATTAATATATTAGACCCATATAATTAACTAAGGTGGATGTGTGACACATGTTTTCATCTCGTCACTCTATAGAGCATCTCTCTGTAGGTTTTTCTATAGGATCTCCATGCTCAGTTACCTCTGCCTACAACTCTTCTTCCACCTGCATCCGCACCTGCTGATGTCTACATCATTATGGTGCCCATGTTAGTAATTTTAAATACTAATATGGTGTAATAATAGTCACATCAACATCCTCCTCCACTACCAATGCTACCTCATCCTCAACCAAGTTAGCCTCTCTATGATGTTTTTGTCATCATCTCACCCAAGGTCCATCTCGATGTGTCTGAATGACATGCACATCCACATGCACTCCTACACATCTATTTTCCCTACACTCCCTCACATGTTATGCCCAATATCTAAGAACTAATATAGGTATCATTAGATGAGGAAACCCTAGCTAACTAGGTAAATGGGAAATGAGATATGGCTCCACCCACCATGTATAATTTATAGTATTATAAACATAGTCTAGTCCATGAGAAATAGTTGGCTAATAAGGCCAACTAGCTACAATATCTACATATGACTACCAAATAATACCTCCTTGTATGACATTCTAAAATTCTGGGATATGAGGTATAAACCATAACAAATTTTCTTTTTTGTCATATCAAAACATGAGGTAAATTGTCATCTATAGCATGGGACAACCCAACTATTTGATACATAGGAAATATATCATAAATATAGCTACTAATTAAAATTATAGGGCCCATAGTCATTTTACCACATGAAGAAATGCTATACATATCTTTTACCAACTATACCTAAATAATTGATCCTATGTCATACATAGTACCCTGATCTAGTGTATAATGACACAAGGCAACCATGTATAGTGGCACCTTCCCATCTGACTTGTGACAGATCACACGAGATTTTATAAGTCAAACAAAAGATTTTTAGATATATAGAATGATTGATACATAAACATAAAATAGATGCACTTGCAAGCCATCAAAATACCTCTTTGAACCAATCACCCATAGGGATAGGTCTCATGTCTCAAGATCTATATCTAGGGTATTACAAATCATAGGTGTCCCTACAATAGGAAGTCATAATATAACATAGACATCCTCTAGGGTGATACCCACCTCAATGGTATCCCCATCCACCACCCACCTAAAATTGTTGGTAAGTCACTCCCATGTCCTTAAGAATATGGTGACTAAGTCAAAACTCAATGGGATACGATGCATCTACATGATCCCTCCATAACCCAACATCATCAAGCATGTAAAATTATTGGTTGTCAATCTATCTAACAAGTTTGGTAACTACATCTACTAAACACTAGAGTCTCTTTCACCTTTATAAAATATCAAAAAATAAATCACATATTAGTGCTCAATATCAGATAATCATCAAATTACATTATAAAAATTAACAATACATACATTTACATCAAAACTAACTACTTTATCAACCTATTTTAACATTTTCTTTACATTTTATACTACATCAACCACATGACTAACTATGTTAACCAAAAACAAACTTTTATACTAAATTGAACATGAATCTAACTACATTAGCCACTTTTAAATTCAAACTAAATTGGCCACTTTATACAAAGTTGGCCATCTAACGTAACTATATTGGTCACTCAATACATAGTTGGATATGTAATCCCACTATATTAACCAATTTAAATGAAGTTAAACACCCCTTGAAACTACATCAACCACCTACATACATCACTGCATTGAACATGCTGTACGTAGTTAGCCCACTATAAATTATTGAACTAGATTGGCCTATCTATTCACAGTCAGACAACTAATGGAAAACTAGATCAACCTATTGCTACATAATTGCCCACCCTCTTTAACCTATTAATTTTTAACTACATTAACATAATTGATCCTATTTAGTTATTATGATAAATTTTCAACCATTTATCATTAATGCCTTAATAATTAATGACCCTCTTCACCCCTTACCCATTGACTATCTCAATTCTTAATCTATCCTAAAACTTTCTAGGGCATATTCTACTACACAAATTTTACCCAGTACCTAATTTTTCAAATCTAACTCATTTTATAATTAAAATTGACAAAAATTAATGTTTAATACATTCCATACCTGGATCATGCTACCAACTAATGTTATGCATCCTCCACCTCATACTCATCATCCCCATGCCATAGTCTCTCTCATCACTCTCTCAGGTCACAGAAATCTCTAGTTTCTCAAAATAGTAAATTTATAAATGAATAGTTAAAATACTATTTATATTTAAAATTTAATAATTCTTTAGCTACCAATTATTTACTAAAAGATTTCATTTTTTTATCATAAGTATATTTCTACAATCTCTTTTTCCAAACCATAAAAAGTTTAGGAATCTTGAAAGCATAGAGAATTTTTCTATACTTAACCCATATTTTTACAAAAAAAATTAATTTTATCTTATTTTTCAGGCCCACTTACTGTTCCACACATTTGATGCCTCTTCCTTCTCACACAACTTATATTCTACAAGGTAAGTAAAGGTATGAATTTTTTTAATTATTTATTTTCATTTATTTCCATCTATTTACTACAATTTATTATCTCAATGTTGTGTGTTGCTACATCCTTTCTCAAAGCACCATTCCATGTTACAACTGCATGACACGTGATGATATTTAAGTGGGTTATATGTAAACACAATAGTTTTAACTTTATCATTTATTGACACTTTCTCTCTTGTAGGAACCTATTGAGTCTTAATATCTTTGAGTGCATGGGGTACACTGGGAAAGGGGTTAACAAACTTTTTATGCTTCACAAGATTGTTGGTCCGTATACCATTACCTAAAACCACTACAAGCTAATTTTATCCATCTCTATAAATAATTAAAATCCACTTATACACTCCCATAAATAATTGACCTTCATAAATACCCTCTACCTAAGCATACAACACTTTTCTTTATTTTATGACTATGTTAGCCTAGTCGATCTTGTTGGGAATTCAACACATGTTACAAAACTCCATCAGCCCAATCGACTTCATTTGAGGCCTAATGGCTATATCTCCCACCAAATAATATTGACCTATCTGATCTTGCTGGATAAATTCCCAAGAGGGTTTAGGGTCAATCATTGGCTATAAATACCCCCTTCACTTCATTTCTAAAGAGAGGATCATTGATTCACACATCATTACAATTCACAAATCTACTTATACTATCATTTGAAGATTTCATTTCTTAGGGTTTTGCCTTGGAGTAGTATAATTCATCTTGTGGAGGTTGTGGATGCATAGGAGAATTATTATAGCATAGAGATGATATATCCTTGTGATCCAAACCAAAACAACCTATTATAGATCACCATTGTCCAAGGGAGAGATTGAGGCACGATGGGTTCACTCCAATAAGGTAAGTATTCCTAACTCTTCATTTTGATAGGTAGTTATTACACAACTAATGGATTGAATTGTATCTCTCCTTGCTTAGATTAATTATATATTGTCTTGAATAGAATTATATTTGCTTATTATATTCCCCTCTTTATGCCACAAGCTTTGGTGAGCACCATATTAGCTTGTATATTCATTTACTATATTATTTATTTTTCTTTCATTACATTATAAGACCTAGATAGGATTATTGCACAATGTCATTTGAATAGAAGCCTTGAAAACCTCTCCTTTGGTATTGTGTAGTAATAGATCCCTTAGTTAGGTTTAGCAGATGCATAATTGGTCATGACCCCAATATAACAAAGTATTATTAGCATATTTTTACTTTATTACCTTCACTAATCTTGGATATTATAGAGTAAGATAAGTTGTAGATCTATAATATTTCACTTGCATACAATTTCCATCCATAGTCAGCTTGCATAGTCAATAATAAATCAAATCTAAACTAGGTTAACATATATTTTGTAATTTACTATTTGTAACTCATTTCTAATTTTGTAAATTACTATATTTCACATTTAGATTTGTGTAAACAACCTAATTTGGTCAAGAAGCCATAAGTACTATGTCTTTTATTACTCTTACACACAAAGGGTCTTAGTGTTGGTTATAGTCCTTGTTTGTGTGGTCACCTTGTGTTTTTTGATATTTATTATGCCTTTTTATCACTATTTTTGACACCCCCAATAGTCACTGGTCACCTTTTCCCAATCCTAGGTGACCTTAGCCTATCATCCTTAATATTTTCTTTATTTTGAGCCTTTGGAAATTAGTGCCTTTTTCAAGATAGTAACACCATTTGGTAATACTATCCACTTTTGCCTTCAATTTACAATAGGCCCTTTTACCTGTGTTTGAGCCCTAACCCCTTCATGATCCTTCTCTTATGTTTTTTATATATTTTTCATGACTTGTCAGTCTGTTGTCCCCAAAAAATGCCACTCATTTTTGGGACAACCTACGGACTATTTGGCCTTGCACAGACCAAAATTTCTCTCTTCCCTTCTCAAAATTTGTTTTGAGCTTTCAGATTCCTCATTTTAAAGCTTTTTTCGTAAAGGGATTCACAAGTTCAATAGGTTAAAGAAGCTTTTGCAGGTGAGTTCAGTCAAAAGAACAAGCTTCTAACACTCAGTGGTTTCCAAGATTGGTTCAGTGCCTCATTTCAATCAGTAAATGATAAAGATAAAGGCTTAAACCATTGAACTTTGAACCACTTTGGTTCAAAGGTTTAATGGGTTCAATGACCAAGATTGGTTCAATGTGCTTGGTGTAAAAGATCAAAAGGACTTAGCCAAATAATGAAGAATGAGCTGATTGAATGATTGAAACATTGAACCAAAGTTGGTTCAATCGGCAGGTTCAAGGGGCTGCCCCAAAGTGAAAAAGGCAAGTGCCCTTGTGGAGGGTAGGCAGCATTGGTTCGAAGGTCAAAGAAAAGATAGAATTCCTTCGAATTTGTTCAAAGGCCCAAAAAGGAACAATTCCTTTGGAATTTTTGTCTGATGGAAATGGCTAAGTCCAAGAGGCTGAAAGAATTCTCTTAGGAAGATTTTCTCAAAAAAATGTTAAGGCAAAATTCCTTCGGACTTTTTGTCTGAAGGAATTCACCCAGAGAAAAAGTCTAAAGAAATAGAAAAGAAAGAATGGCCAAGTAACAAGAAACTTTCCTTCAGACATTTTGTATGAAGGAATTCTTTCAGGATTTTTGCCCAACAAAAAAATCCCACCGAAGAAGTAAGAGCCCACCAGGGAAATTGAAGCCCGAAGGATAAGGACCCTTACGGGGGGGGGCACTTGGGGACATATAAAGGACCATTTTAAAAGCCTGAACAAAGACATAGAAAGGAACTTTCATAGACTTAGAAAAAAAGGGGCTGTAACGGATGAACTAAATGAAATGAATGAACCAAATGAACCATTGAACCGTTGAACCAAAAGGTTCAATGGGTTCAAGGTTCAAAGGTTCAACCAGAGCTTAGAAAGATAAAGGAAGTAGTGTTTGAGCAAGACATAGAATAAACCAATGAACTGATTGAACTTTGAACTGAAAGAGTTCAAATTTCAATGGTTCAACATGGTTCAAAAGTTCAAAGGTGGCTTCAGTCAAAGAAAAAGTGGCACACAAGTGGTTCTATAGATGGTTCAACCAAGGGGTGAAGAAGCGATTGAACCAAGAAGTGATAGAACAAAAGAGATAGAATGAACTAATGAACCGATGAACTTTCAATGGTTCAACGTGTTCAAGGTTCAACCTGAATCTAGTGATTGACTTAAAAGAGAGCCCAAATACTCAAAGAGAGAAGATTGATGCAAAGGACCAAAAATGTCTTTGAAAGAGTTATTTCTAGTAGGTGGAACAATGGATCAAGTAGACTTCTGAGCGCACCAAACCAAGGATGCAGCTTGTTTTCTTCCATGAAGTAAAGACAAATATGTAAAGGACTAGATGGTCCATATTAAGGAGGAGACATATCAGATGAAGGGACACACCATAGTTATGGCAGTGCACTGTTCTCAGCATGGTCTCTCCAGACAAAAATGGAGACACATTGAAGACATTGACTATAGCATGGGCTATCCCATGGAAAAATGTGCCAATACTTGTGTAGTTGCTATAAGTTTGTATTTTCTCTCATTTGTAAGGAAGACTTTCATTTTTTACAAGAGTGAAACTCTGCCCATTTTGAAAGAAGAAGACTGAGACTTTGAGCTCAGGTTGTAATTTTATTTTCATTTTTATCTGAATGAGAAAGCAGGTTTTTTATAGACTTTGTGCTGTTCTGACTTGTATCATTTTAGAATATCATTCTTACGTCTATCTTTTGAAGGTCTCCTTATTCATTTAATTTGGTAAGTAGAATTAGTGAAGGTAATAGGGAAGTGTCCTGAAACCAATTATGGGAAGACTTTGTGCTTTCACAATTGATTTCAGTCTGTGTTTTTCTTTTCTTTTTGTGTTGAAGATTTTGGGGTGACTTTTTACCCCCATTATCCTTTGTGATATACTCTTTGGGCAGTTGAGGTGGAAACTTT
This sequence comes from Torreya grandis, assembly GCA_037957365.1. NCBI lineage: Eukaryota > Viridiplantae > Streptophyta > Pinopsida > Cupressales > Taxaceae > Torreya > Torreya grandis. The sequence goes on from JARHVA010002614.1 coordinate 1,495,300, forward strand.
GCATTCTATTTCATCTTACTGTTACTACACCCTTTTGTTACTAGTTTCTTATCTTACCTGAAAGAAAATCTTGCTATTTCCTGCAAGAACACTTCTGAAAGAAGAGAAGTGACTTCAATGTTTACACCAAGATTTTCTCCTTTGTCTATGTGCATCATCTCTGAAAAAAGAGAGATGGATGGTTTATTCTTCCCCCATGTGTTATTTTCTACTTATTTATATTATATATAGCTCCTACATATCTATGGGGAACCTCCCCTTGATGAGAGGAGAGATTTGTCTCTAGTTGATGTAGTAAAACTACACACCTAGCCGACCAATCTTCCTATTGTGGTTGATCATACCTATTTTGTTGATCAGTACGCTGATTGACAAAATATTCACCCAACAGTTTTTGGTGAATCCACTGGGGACACAGTAATTTTGTGTAATTTGGAACCTGAAGTTTTAGATTGAAACATCACCTATGTCTTACCCATTATCATTATAACCTTATCCATGCATTTCACTGTGGAAGAATGAACTGCTCCAGTGCTTTCCCATTATTAATTTTTCCTCCCCAGCCTCGCCCAACAATTTTTAGTGACTCTGTTGGGGAAGAGCGCATAATTTGAAGTCTCAAACTTCAAGCTGAAGCAGATCATACTCTTTTCCATTTTTTGTTCTGTAATATGGCAACTCCACATTATACCAGAGGCTAGAAATCCCAAGGTGTTGTTGACCCTACTTTTGAGTTAGTGCAGTAGAGTAATTTTGAGTTGTTTCCTCCACAATCTCACCTTGGATGAACTAGGAGTCTTCCTCCTAGCCCTACTAGGCCACCAACACAAGGCAGAGCTTTTTTTTCTACTACTGGCTGAGCTTTACCTACCCACGCTCCACCTAGATTAGTGATCCCACTTTTACATAATCAAATCATGGCTCAAGGCCCTTGGGGTAACTCTTTTGGCCCACTCAACTTGAATCCACCTCTACATGAACTTCCACATAGTTCAAGAAAGAATTTCCCCAAATTATTTAGTGATGGGAAGGTTCATCTTGATGAACACATTGTAGCTTTAGCATAGCCTGTGGTGTAATAGGGGTGAAATTTGAAGACATAGTGGTCAAGCTATTCATGGAGACACTATAAGGCACCACTACAGATTGGTTCTACCATCTACAAGCTAGATTAGTGACTGACTGGGATACACTCAAAGCCAATTTTGAAGCTAGGTTTAAGCCTATAGAGGATGCACATGCTTTGCTAGCCTAGCTCACTCAGATGAAGAAGGGACCTCATGAGCCTATGAGGGATTTTATTGCCAGGTTCAACAAGCTAAGACAAAGGATTCCCATGATCACCCAACTGACACTTCAGAATCTCATGTGTTTCTTCATCAACTCACAACTGCCTGAAGTGAGTTTTCGATTGAGATGAGCTAGACACATAGACCTTGAGGCTGCTCAAGACTTGGCTACTGAGCTAGAAGATGACCTTATCTTGGCAGGAAAGATAAGGAGAGATCCTAATAGAGCTAAACCCTCTTCATCTTTTGAATACTCAACCACAGTCACCACTAACCCAATGGTACAAAAGCTAGCAAATGAATTGCTAGCCTTGAAAAGGCAAATGGCACAAGGTATGTCTTCTACTCCTCTTTATAAAGATATACGAAGAAGGACATTCCCCAATCAACCATATCAAGGCAACGCTTCCAGAAGTCAAGGGCAACCAAATCATCTTCCTCCCCCACAAAGGAACCTTGCCCTTGGAGCACCTCTAACCAACTCAGTAGTGGGATATCTTTAAATAGAACATGTTTCCTATTTCCAACCTGAGTTTTATCAAGAAGAATCAACTGGCAACTCCCACATTGGTTTTTTGAATTACCCAGATGAACCTAGAAGTGAAGGTAAAGCAGATGAGGGATCATATGCAGTATTCACTTGGCCCAAGAATCAGTCAGCCCAACAAGTTTATAAGAAAAGAATAGAGGAATGAACTCAGCTAGCAATTCCAATTGCTAAGCAGGGAACCACTCTGCCTTTCCAGTTAAAGGACCCAGTGATTCCAAAGAAGTAAGTACATAAAACATCTCTACACCTTCTAATTCAACTTTGCAGATTAATCCTCCTCCTCCCAAAAACCAAAAGGATGAACTCCCATCCTCTCTTCCAAGTCCATCTCAGTCATTTGACATGATTGATCATGTCAAGAAATCCTAAATTCAAATGACTGAGCTTGAATCCCTGCAAGCCAATTCTGAGCAGTTAAACATTAGTGAAGAGCTAGGTGTGGACCTATCTGAGGCAAGGATTATGGTCACCCAAATGTTAGCCCCTACTACTCAAATTCTATTTAAGCCTTCAGGCAGGGGTAATTACTTCTTGACTATAGAGGATGCTCATGTCCCAGCTGATGAAAGTCTTGTAACTGGCAATCTAGGATTTCATCCAAATAAGGCATCAAAAAAATTGGTAGGGCACAATATAAATCAAGAAGGATCTTCCATCACCATTTATGGGGATAGAATGGTTTCCTACTAGTTTATCATGATTGCATCCCCTTTTCTTTGCCTCATAAGGAGTAGTGTCTGAAGTACTTCAATTCTTGAAGTATCAGATGAGTTCCCTTGTACATATGTATATTTGTACAGTCTTTTGTTTCTATTTTGTTCTTTTGTTTTCATTTTTTGAAGCCTTTCTTCTTGGGTAGCATGAATCTGTAGCCTAGTGGCACACTTCAAGGCACTTGAGATTCTAGTTTCTACTCCCCTCAACTGTGTTTCAAGTTTCCAACTGAAGGTAGTTCCCCAACTAGAGCCAACTATTGTCCCCAAAAAATGCCACTCATTTTTGGGACAACCTACAGACTATTTTGGCCTTTCACAGACCAAAATTTCTCTCTTCCCTTCTCAAAATTTGTTCTAAGCTTTCAAATTCCTCATTTTAAAGATTTTTTCGTAAAGGGATTCACAAGTTCAATAGGTTAAAAAAGCTTCTGTAGGTGAGTTCAGTCAAAAGAACAAGCTTCTTACACTCAGTGGTTTCTAGGATTAGTTTAGTGCCTCGGTTCAATCAAAAGAGTTCAATCAACAAATGATAAAGGACAAAGGCTCGAACCATTAAACTTTGAACCACTTTGGTTCAAAGGTTCAATGGGTTTAATGACCAAGATTGGTTCAATGTGCTTGGTGCAAAAGATCAAAAGGACTTAGCTAAATAATGAAAAATGAGCTGATTGAACCATTGAATCGTTGGACCAAAGTTGGTTCAATCGGCAGGTTCAAGGGGCTGCCCCAAAGTGAAAAAGGCAAGTGCCCTTGCAGAGGGTAGGCAACATTGGTTTGAAGGTCAAAGAAAAGATAGAATTCTTTTGAATTTGTTCAAAGGCCCAAAAAGGAATAATTCCTTCAAACTTTTTGTCCGATGGAAATGGCTAAGTCCAAGAGGCTGAAAGAATTCTCTTGAGAAGATTTTCTCAGAAAAATGTTAAGGCAAAATTCCTTCAGACTTTTTGTCTGAAGGAATTCACCTAGAGAAAAAGTCTAAAGAAACAGAAAAGAATGAATGGCCAAGTAACAAGAAACTTTCCTTCAGACATTTTGTCTGAAGGAATTCTTTCAGGCTTTTTGCCTGTCAGAAAAAGCCCATCGAAGAAGTAAGAGCCCACTGGGGAAGTTAAAGCTGAAAGGACAAGTACCCTTGTAGGGGGGCACTTGGTGATAGAGAAAGGACCATTTTAAAAGCCTAAACAAAGACACAGAAAGTAACTTTCATGGAATTAGACAAAAAGGGGCTTTAATGGATGAATCGAATGAAACGAATGAACTGAATGAACCATTAAACTGTTGAACCAAAAGGTTCAACGGGTTCAAGGTTCAAGGGTTCAACCAGAGCTTAGAAAGATAAAGGAAGTAGTGTTTGAGTAAGACACTGAATAAACTAATGAATTGATTGAACTTTGAATGGAAAGAGTTCAAAGTTTAATGGTTCAACATGGTTCAAAAGTTTAAAGGCACCCTCAGTCAAAGAAAAAGCAACACACAAGTGGTTCCATAGATGGTTCAACCAAGGGGTGAAGAAGCGATTAAACCAAGAAGCGATAGAACAAAAGAGACAAAATGAACCAATAAATTGATGAAATTTTAGTGGTTCAATGGGTTCAAGGTTCAACATAAATCCAGAGATTGACTGAAAAGAGAGCCCAAAGACTCAAAGAGAGAAGATCGATGCAAAGGACCAAAAATGTCTTTGAAAGAGTTATTTCTAGTAGGTGGAACAGTGGATTGAGTAGACTTTTGAGCACACAAAACCAAGGACGTGGCCTATTTTCTTCCATGAAGTAAAGACAAATATGCAAAGGACCAAATGGTCCATATTAAAGAGGAGACATATCAGATGAAGGGACACACCATAGTTATGGCAGCACACTGTTCTCATCATGGTCTCTCCAAAAAAATTGGAAATGCATTGAAGACATTGACTGCAACATGGGCCGTCCCATGGAAAAAGGTGCCAATACTTGTGTAATTTCTATAAGTTTGTATTTTCTCTCATTTGTAAGGGAGACTTTCATTTTTTACAAGAGAAAAACTCTGCCCATTTTGAAAGAAGACTGAGACTTTGAGCTCAGGTTGTAATTTCATTTTCATTTTTATCTGAATGAGAAAGTAGGTTTTTTAAAAACTTTGTGCTATTCTGACTTGTATCATTTTAGAATATCATTCTTACATCTATCTTCTGAAGGTGTCCTTATTCATTTAATTTGGTAAGCAAAATTAGTGAAGGTAATAGGGAAGTGTCCTAAAACCAACTGTGGGAAGACTTTGTGCTTTCACAATTGATTTCAATCTATGTTTTTATTTTCTTTTTGTGTTGAAGATTCTAGGGTGACTTTGTGCCCCCATTATCCTTTATGATATACTCTTTGGGCAGTTGAGGTGGAAACTTTGCATTCTGTTTCATCCTGCTATTACTATGCCCTTTTGTTACTAGTTTCTTATCTTACCTGAAAGAAACTCCTGCTATTTCTTGTAAGAACACTTCTAAAAGAAGAGAAGTGCCTTCAGTGTTTACACCAGGATTTTCTCCTTTGTCTGTGTGCATCATCTCTGAAAGAAGAGAGATGGATGGTTTATTCTACCCCCATGTGTTATTTTTTTCTTATTTATATTATATATAGCTCCTACGTATCTATAGGGAACCTCCCCTTGATGAGAGGAGAGATTTATCTCTGGTTGATGTAGTAAAGCTGCACACCTGGCTGACCAATCTTCCTACTGTGGTTGATCAGACCTATTTTATTGATCAGTACGCTGATTGACAAAATATTCACCCAACACAGTCAAAAAACAAGGTATTATATTCCAATCAAAGATAATCCTATATAAAGAGACCCACAAGGCATTTTACATCTAGCACTTACTATTTTGGCACCTATTGCATAAAATAAGTCAATAAAACAATTGAAATACTCTACATACTACTCAATATTCACAACTAGACATTTGCATGCTTGATCAAAGAAGGGCCTAGGTGAACTTCATCCTAATATATCATGCAAGTTGATGGTGCACATTACCTAAGGGATAAATACATGTGATATGAGACCCTTATCATTGGGGTTAATGTAGGCAGTGATCAGGACAATAGATGTTCTATTTCATGTGATTGTAACATCCCACAATCTATTTTTTCTTTTCCCTTTTCATTTGATTATTTGATTATTTTATTGTACAAGTATTCATTAGGGTTTTGGAGAATAATAAAAAAAATAGTGACACAGACAATCCCCTGCATGATTATAAATCACCTACATGACCCTCAAGAACTCCCATAGTTTTTATAAAAGTTGTAGACAATCACTACAGGAGGGACACTAGCACGAGGTTTGGACACTAGCACCACATGAAGCTACTATCCTAAGGGGGCACTACTATCTAAATCTATGTTTAAAAAAATAGTCTAAAAAAGAAATATGCCTCTTTCTCTACTCAGACATCTTTAGTATTCAGATATGTGAGTAACTCTGTACATATCCAGATAAGCCCACCTTCTCCTTGTATTTACTATTTTTGGAAAGTTACATAGAATCATTAAAATCACAATTTTATTCTAGATTTACAATAGACCCAACCCTTTAATCTATCTTAGGATTTACATAGTAAAACCCTAAAAATATTAAAACATTTGGTGAACCTGTCTTACTTCAAACATAGATTCAAAAACCCTAATTTTTCCTAAGGGTTTACCTTCTAAAATTTTCACATTAAATAAGGGTTATAAAAATATGATTTTTTGAATTAACCTAGATAATTTAATTAATTCAATCCTATAGATTTATTTATTTAATTCAATTTAAATATTTTCAACACAAGCCTAAATTCAAACCCTAGCTCCACATACTAGGCCCCTATAAACATAAACATTAGCAACCAGGGTTCCAAAAATAACCTTATTTTCTATTATAATCTCTATTCAACAAATTTAGACATTGCACACATACTTATGTTAGATTATATTCTAGATTTTATGTGTTTATTATTAATTATTTATACTATCTTATTTGGCAAGTTTAAAATGGCATCTACAGAGTCTTCTACCCCTCATCCACTTGATGCAATATTGAAGTTTTCTCATGATTATAACAATGAATGGACTAATTTTCAAGATTGTAATTAGAGCATGATAATGATTTATTATAATGATGATGATGATGATGACTATTATTACAATGATGGATATGAGGATTATTATGCACATGATAATACAAATGAACATGAGGATATATTAGATAAATCATCTTCTCTTTCCTCTTACTCTTTTCTTATTCCTAAAACTCAAATTAATAACATAATTAAACAAAACCCTCTTGTTGGTAGTATTTTATTACAATGTGATCCTAGTTTTTCAACTAATTTTACTACTTCATTTTGAAAAATAAATCACTATAAGTACACTACAAGAAAATAATTTTTACATGATTTAAAGAAATTAGATCAAAGATGCATCTTCTTTACCCTTCTCAATTAAATTTCAAATTTCAAATACAAAGAATGTTAAAACTTTTAGCAATGCACAAAGGTAGATGAAATTCCTTTATCACCTTCATTCACATTTCAAGATCAATGCCTTGATTCTTTGACACAAATAGATAATGCACATGTTTCTAACCCTCATCCTTTATGTTATAATGTGCAAAAAGAAAACATGGCTGTTACTCCTTCTTCCCTTGATCTTCAAATATAAAATGATAATCATGCTTGCATTTAAAAAATGATTAGTGAATAAATACCTTGCATACACTCACATAATATGATACATTGCATAGTAGTGAAATTTAAAATCTTCCCCTTCTCCTTCTCTTAATGAGCATTTGAATGATACTTCTTCTACTCTTACCTCTCCAAATGAACTGAATTCTAATTTTGTGAAACAATGGGATAATTATGATTATTGTGATTATGATGAAGATGACATAGAATCTACAACTTATACTTATTCTCTTACTTTGCATATTTATCTTGTTCAACCAAACATTAGATCACATTTTAAAATACACACCCACACCTATTATTATGTGCATAATTTTCATTCACTAGAAAATAAAGTGCCTTCTATTCAAAATAACAATACAAAAGGTACAAATGAATCCCCCTCAACCCACTTCATACAATAGAACCTATTTCTCAAACAAACCTAAACAACGGTGATAGATTATTTCCTCTAATGAGGTCTAATCTATCACACCTCCAAAGGTTATTGAGAGCACATCAACCCTTCCTAAACAATATTTCCTATCTAATATACCAATGGCTAAAATAAACAATAAAATACAAGCATTAATTGAAATCATTGATAATAATAATATACCTTCACAATGGTTAATTTATTTAATGCATGCTTTGGGTACTTTACAAAACTATGTACATCATCTCACTTTGGAGAATCAATCATACAAATCTTAGGTTGATGATAATGTTATCCATAATAATCTTATTCCATGCAGAATTTAAACTATGAGGTTGCCACATTAATTTAAAATACTGGTGTTACCTATCTTTGATGGATAAGGAGATCCATATTTTCATCTTCAGGTTTATTATAAAACCATGGCTCATGTTGAAAACAAGTTAATTATACTACAAGTGTTTCCATATTCACTAAAGGATAAAACACTAGACTGGTTCCACCATACACTTCCTAGTGCATATTTACATACATATGAGGAGCTAGAGGTAGTCTTCCTCAGGCATTATATATAGAATAAAAGACCTATAGTCACACATGAGAAGTTATCTTCACTACACTAGAGTGAGACATAACCCACCTCAGAGTAAATTCTATTCTTCAAAGCTTGTTTGCATCATTTAATTTATCAACCAATGGTTTTATAAGTGCAATACATCTTTTCTAGAGGCTTAATATCTCATCTTAAAAATAGATAGGTATATCATACATCTAAATCATTCATACATTTATGTAATGCAATTATATCATTAGAGGCACAATTGGGATTAGTTATTACACAGTCCAAGTTAGATTTGGATATAGATCCTTCAGAACCCCAGTCATCAAATTTGGTACAAGAGCCTACTTCACTTCAAACTCAAAAAATAGTGGAACACAAATAATAGATCAAAACACTCAATAAAGGCAAATAGCCACTCTATACAACACAACCTATAGAGAGTAGCACACAAGATATGCATAGAGGGGTTCTATAGTTTTCCAATAAGGCTGGGCCTCATCACATTTTGATTACACTACTAGATAAGGGGATGATCACACTTCATTCAACTACTCATCATCCACCTCATCATTTACACCAGGTACAAAATAAGCATTATTATCATTTTTATTGGAATAATGGACATTTATGTGATCATTGCTATGCAATCAAAGCTCGTATCAATTAATATGTTAGTGGGCATCAAAGAGTTCACATAGTGGGCATTAGTCCCTCATTTGTCACACTTTCCTTGATCATACTCCTGTATGACAAAGTTATCCTAGGGTCTTCCTTTTAAATAACCTTGGTTACTAATCATATGATCCCTGTGTCTTTTATGACAACTATTTATCAATGGTCTCCTACATCATAGCCTCAGTAACAATGGCAATTAGTTCATAGAGTTTAGAACATACCTCTATTGTGTACGTTGATTAAGATATTTTGGAACAATTATAGACCCAAAGCCACAAGTTTTGTACAAACACCAATAAAAATATTTGGAAACAATTACAGAGCTCACAATGCACCACCCGTGCATACACTGATCAAATTTTTTGGGAATAACTATCAATCCAAGGTCATAATTTTAGTTTGAAAACTGATAAAGATTTATGGAAATCAGTATAGAGATTAAAACGTAACTTTAGTTTGAACATTGATTAAAATATTACAAGAAATTAGACAAATTAGAGTGTAGTTTCAGAGTGACAACAAATCAAGATATACACATTTGTTGAGGTAGTTATCCACTAGCAGTGCATCATAGTCAGCTCTAGTTTCATGATCTATGTCTACACCAACACAACATGGGCATTATGGTCATTCATTCTCAATGCCATCAAGGTTTAGATAGGGCATCTCACCATCACAAGGTATACACGTAGACATCTAATGAAATATAAAAAATTAAGAAATAAACACCATATACAAATATAAAAACTTAAATCTCTTGCATATATGCCTAAAGAATTCATAACAAATATGCAAATAAATCAACATTACTCTAATGGAAACAAAATTATGAACATCAAACATTTCAAAGAAATAACCAAATTTAAATGCATAACAAATTACACAATATTACTAGATCTAGATGCCAATAAACATTACCAAATTACAACAAAAACCATCTATATATATAACTCATAACATCATTTCAATATAAATGTGATGCATCACTCAATGATGTGAACATGACTATTAGGACCAACTCCCTCACTCTCACTCTCAAACACATCAACACTAGAACTAGAGGCCCCACTATCTCCATGAGACCTTGATATATGATTACACCTACTCTCTTTCTCTCTCTCTCTCTCTCTCTCTCTCTCTCTCTCTCTACATAGCTAACTCAACCCTATACTCAGCATAATCCCATTGAACTTACATGTAGTTATCTACTATAAAACTACTCACCCCACCTAGATCATCAAGAGAAGGAATGACCCACTTTTATAGCTCCGTATGTAACTCATCTTTATCTATTTCTACTCACCTATATGATGCAATCGCTATCAATACATGATCAAAAAAATGGGCATGTATTCTAAATACATTGGTGGCCTATTTCACCAATCCATCATCTATGACATCATATATAATATGTCATGTTAATTCATGAAGCTCTAATTCAATGGAGACCTCATAATACTCATCCTCTCCTATACCTGTAAGTTTTCATATAATTAATAAGAATCCTCTTATATCAAAACACATGATCCATAGTATATCAAACATACAAACAAACTTGTAACTTATCTACATCTAGTACCTCATCTATGACCATCCGATATTTTGGGAATAGAGGTGCCCACCTATGTTTAGTCCACCAAACCTATTAGGCCTTAATCATTATCACATCATCCACATTTGGTACATCAATCTCTAGATCGCACTCTATCATTGACATAGGAGTTAGATTCAAAATTAATGGCCTAAGCCTACTCCTTGACCTCATAGGAACCCAAGAATGCCTCAACCACACTACCAATGATGGGGGCACATATTATACCACATTGAACTATCAGGTAACCCTATCAAACAAGAACTACTTGTATACATTATCCCACTAATCATGTATCAAAAAAATCACTTGAATTTGCCTCAATTATTTGCTATCTTTAGCCCATCCCTAATAACCCCTATAAGGTCTCCAGATAATGTCCTTTACTCTCAGGTTATCTAGTAACCATTAATAATAGGTAGTTCTTCTCATTGAAGCATGCCTTATCCCAATCCATCTAAATATAAGTATTTATGGGTGAGACCATCCATCTCATGGATGTGCCACTGGCCTACTCACATCTATGTGCTCATATGCTTAACAATATAATAGTGTCAACATACCGATGCCTCTACCACTCATCTCCTATGTAAATCGATATAGGTAATTATATAGATGATCCAACATAATCTAACCTTAAGAATATACTATGCCATGATGCCCAATGTCATACACTATCTCATGCATCTGGTATGAAATGGAGAAACGACTCCCATCTATGGTAATAACTGATGATAATAACACTGCTAAAAACTTTTGTAACCATGGAACATTGGCCATGACAATCAGGGTGGATAGTATGTGACTCTGAATACTTGTGTGGTGAGTACCTAAAACCATGGTATAATAGTATCTATATGCTTACTATATATCTCATGTATTAGTGGTTTCCTATAATAGAGCCTGTTACCCAAAAATTGCCAACTGTAAGATCTGATACTCATCCTCCAACATCATAATCATCTTGCCCATTGACAACTAGAATGTACATGTATCTACATTCTACCTCTCATATAGTGAAGTGATCATAAGCTTATCCTAGAGCATAGGCTCTAAGAAAGCCATGTGTCACAACCCTACTCTATCTATCATATCTATCTATGCCTCAAACATGGGTAAATCCTGAATAGTCTCCATAAATTGGCCAGTATGAAAATCCCTCATATAGGCATCAACCTATAAAAATTTCAAAAAAATTTGACATTAGTGAAACAAAAACTAATACTAGAAAACAACAATAAAATTTAAAACCCAATTATAAATGCTGAGAACCATATATAAATCTACAAAACACTAGCATTGCCCAAAGGATAATGGCATTGGATAGTAGCACCACACTCTAGACAATAGTGCTAGAGACTGGACACTAACACCTAGAGTGGGACATTAGTGCCACCTTTTTACAAAACAAGCCAAAAAAGCCTTTCTCCAACAAAATCAATAATACAAACAACTAAAATGATAAAAATAAGAATTAGTGTTAAGGTGTGGAGCTAAAAGCTTCACCAAATGAGCGAGTGCAGAAGTTGTAGGAATTACACAGTCACCAGCATCGGTCAAGAGCGACCGAAATCGGTCAGGAGTCAACTGGGAGATGCTGGCGTTGGTTATGTTCGGCCGACGTTGGTCAGGTACAGACAGGTAGGGACCGACTGTTGGGAATCTAGAACAACAAACATGCTCTGATACCACTTGTTGGGAGGGTGTACACCGGAAGCACACAATTTGATTACCAATACCAAGCAACTTAATATGCGGAAATTAACCAGATTCACCAAGTAACTAGAATTCAGAATAACACAGCATATGAGAGACAATACCAAATTGTATTAACACTTTATACAGAAAAGAATACAATAAAGAAGATGCCACTTCTTCTCCACCACCTTACAGAGGTTTCCCACACCTCAAGTGAACAGTAATTCTTCTCCCCAAAGCTCTCCCTCTCACAGGTCCAAACACCCAACTCAAATACAGAGTTGGTGTTCACCTCCTGTGCTCCACGCACACCACAAGTGCTCCACGCACTCCACAAGCACTCCACGTGCTCCACAAGTACTCAAGGTACTTCAAGTAGATCTCCCATGAATCTGCAACAACCTGCAATTCAACAGACCATACTTATGGAAGGAACTCCCTTGCCTTTCTCATGCTCTATCCGAGTACACACCTGTACTCCAAGTAGATCCTACCTGATACTGCTCCCTGTAGTGTTGCTGTCTGTATGACCTTGCACACCTACAAATCAAGCAATGGTTCTAATCACCTGTGAACCTCGACCTTGCACACACATACACCTGCAGATCAACGATCTTACTTATTGAAGAACCCAGCTGGCTCTCCAATCCAGCACCAACACACCTGGTACTGTGGCACTAGGAGGAACGCACCATAGCTCTACCTCACACACAGAAGGAGCTTATAATTATGCTCTCTTACTCCCTAGCACACTTTTCCAATACAACCATGAGTCTATTATATAGATCTCATCCAAACAATGATTAGACATCTAATTACAATAATTAGATCCGCAGCTATGAGTCTAAAATTAGCACTCATCATGCAAACTCTTGCTTCGTTAGTTCACTATCCGTAATTAACTCGCAGTCGAACTACACAGGCGACCGACGTCGGTCCCTGTCCGCCTGGGGTCGCCGACGCCGGCCGATATATGACCGACGTCGGTTGCCTTCCTATCTTACCCTGCCGACGCCGGTTGGCCAGACCAACGCCAAACACTTCTGACACTCAGCAACTCATTCTGCAACCTCCTCCTGTCTGCATCAGTGAAGCTTTTAGCTCCACAATCCTAACAATCTCCCACTTGGAGATAAACAGCTGCACTGTACCTATACCTGTACTCCGTCTAATCTGTTTCCTGGTTTGTATCCCTCTTCAAGCTCCCACCTGAAGACAACCCACCACACATCCCGTGGTGTACCACCTGTCATCCGAGTAACCTACCACATCTGAACCTACAACCCCTGTAGTGAAGTCCTGACCCTGCATAGCAACACCTGCTGCCGGTCCCTCTCAAAAAACCTGAGAACCCACTTCCCTGAATTGGCTCCTAACTCTCTGACAGCTCCCACTGCATGGGAATACTCAGGTCTATACCAGACCTCATGTGATTTCGGACACTGTACCTATCCAGCCCTTAGTGTGCTCCGGCTCTGTATCCTGAACCTCGCCAACACCTGATTCACATCAGCTCCCACTCGAGACAAAATCAACCTGTGATCTCCATGCCTCCCATGTCAAAGAATTCCGCTGCTCCAAACTCCCCCTGACATGCCACTGAACTAATCTTACCCTTAGCTCAACAAAACCCTGTATGTACACCCCTGCTAGCTAGCATACTATCCACATACAGCAACAGAATGATGTCATGACTCATCATCCCCCTGGTAAGGCAAAACCACAGTAGTTACCCTGACATTGACTGAAGCCATGCTTCGTCCTCCACCTGTCAAACCTAGTACCACTGTCCTGCAGCTCCACAAGATCATATACCTGATCTTCCGTCTCATGTATCCATTCTCTCTATTCTTCTACTAAGGTATCCATTCGTCTCTGTGCTTTTATACCTGCTGGCATCTCTACCAAAACACCCCTGTCTGGTTCTCCTCCAAGGAATCACATCCTCATCCATGCCAAGCTCACACCTGTTTCCTGGATCCTTCCTGCTCTACAATCAGCAACAAGTATGAAGAAGAGGAACAACGAATTTGAGGGCCTACTTACGCCTTCAGTCCTCCGTATGGGTGTTTGAGACTCCTTGACAGCTTGCTGTCCACCCAAAATTCATTACAGTGACCGACCTCGGTCACTCCACAGTCTGCATCCGACCGACGTCGGTTCCATGCGTCTGTACCTGACTACCAACATGCCTGCGCTGGTGTCCCTTCTGCCGACGTCGGTCCTTATAACCGACATCGGTCTTACATACTGCCGACGTCGGTCCCATGACCGACATCGGTCTTACCCTGCCCGACATCGCCGGCTTCGGTCTGCACATGACCGACATCGGCACCTGTCTGTTCGATGCCGGTTCCTTATGACCGACATCGGTACCTGTGTTTGCCTGTGAGTGATGACTTTTTACCCGCGAGCTTCTTTGAATCAAAATCCATGTCCAAACTGCCCTGCTCAGAAGTATCCAGCCACATCCACTGGGTTCTGTCCGTCATCTCCTCCATAAACACCAAGGCTTTCCAGTTCTTAAGCCTATCAAATATATCTGTCTTCCGCTTAAGAACATGCATCTCCTCCCTGCTCATGTGACCAAGCCTACGAAGCCACGTCTCCGCAACAAAAGAAGAATCAGTAATATAAACAAGTAGATAAAGGATACCTATTTTCTTACCACCAGCTAATTCAAGTGCATCCGCTGTGAGAGTTCTTGTGCATCTCTCATCACCCAATCTTTCTGAAGAAATTAGCCATATCTCCAAACCTGGGACCTGCATGACCTTCATCAACACCTGTGTGTTGGCCGCCTGCAATTTCAGCTTCACTTCTCCTTTGCCAATCCTTTGGCAAGGCTCACCAGCTCCTCTACCTGGAACTGCATGGAAAGAGGCAACCGAATCTTTTATCCAAGATTCAACTTTATCCAAGAAACCTGCAAACACATCCTGTGCAACAACACCTGCTACATCTGTATCTTTAGTTTCTTCATGCTGATCTGCTACCAACCAGCAATAATCTTTTACCTGCTCTTTCTTTCCATCAGACCGTGAGTGATCATCTGTGCTTTTCAACTCCTCCATTCTTAGCTTACTTTGATCTGCAGTTGCTCTACTCCCACTTGATTAGAAACCCCTGAGAGTGACCTGTAACCAAACACAAAACCTGCTTCCTCCAACCTCAGCGCAGATACCACCTGTTGGTATCAAGCTCAAGAACCTACAACCTGGCTCTGATACCACTTGTTGGGAATCTAGAACAACAAACATGCTCTGATACCACTTGTTGGGAGGGTGTACACCGGAAGCACACAATTTGATTACCAATACCAAGCAACTTAATATGCAGAAATTAACCAGATTCACCAAGTAACTAGAATTCAGAATAACACAGCATATGAGAGACAATACCAAATTGTATTAACACTTTATACAGAAAAGAATACAATAAAGAAGATGCCACTTCTTCTCCACCACCTTACAGATGTTTCCCACACCTCAAGTGAACAGTAATTCTTCTCCCCAAAGCTCTCCCTCTCACAGGTCCAAACACCCAACTCAAATACAGAGTTGGTGTTCACCTCCTGTGCTCCACGCACACCACAAGTGCTCCACGCACTCCACAAGCACTCCACGTGCTCCACAAGTACTCAAGGTACTTCAAGTAGATCTCCCATGAATCTGCAACAACCTGCAATTCAACAGACCATACTTATGGAAGGAACTCCCTTGCCTTCCTCATGCTCTATTCGAGTACACACCTGTACTCCAAGTAGATCCTGCCTGATACTGCTCCCTGTAGTGTTGCTGTCTGTATGACCTTGCACACCTGCAAATCAAGCAATGGTTCTAATCACCTGTGAACCTCGACCTTGCACACACATACACCTGCAGATCAACGATCTTACTTATTGAAGAACCCAGCTGGCTCTCCAATCCAGCACCAACACACCTGGTACTGTGGCACTAGGAGGAACGCACCATAGCTCTACCTCACACATAGAAGGAGCTTATAATTATGCTCTCTTACTCCCTAGCACACTTTTCCAATACAACCATGAGTCTATTATATAGATCTCATCCAAACAATGATTAGACATCTAATTACAATAATTAGATCCGCAGCTATGAGTCTAAAATTAGCACTCATCATGCAAACTCTTGCTTCGTTAGTTCACTGTTCGTAATTAACTCGCAGTCGAACTACACAGGCGACCGACGTCGGTCCCTGTCCGCCTGGGGTCACCGACGCCGGCCGATATATGACCGACGTCGGTTGCCTTCCTGTCTTACCCTGCCGACGCCGGTTGGCCAGACCAACGCCAAACACTTCTGACACTCAGCAACTCATTCTGCAACCTCCTCCTGTCTGCATCAGTGAAGCTTTTAGCTCCACAATCCTAACACCGACGTCAGTCACCTGTGCATCTAGAATGCTATTTCTGTGGATAGAACATAATGTTTGCTATTTTCTAATTCTAGTTACTTATCATTCTAGTTTAATTCCGCATTTAATTGCTTTCATATTGTAATCAACATTGTTGGTTGATCCCCAACAAGTGGTATCAGAGCTCAGGTTGACTAACAGGTGTTTCAGATCTAGTTAGTGTGTATTGATTATAGGTTACAGGGATTCCTGTTTGAGTGGGAGAAAGCAATGGTAGAAGAAATTAAACTGAGAATGGAGAAGTTTAATGGCAAGAATTATCAATATTGGAGAATGCAGATATAGGATTATCTGTATCAAAAAGATCTATACTTACCATTAGGTGGGGTTTCAAAGAAGCCCAAAGACATGGATGATGAAGAATGGGAAGTTCTTGATAGAAAGGCTCTTGGATCTATAAGATTGAGTTTGGCATCTACTGTGATATCTAATTTATCACAGGCAAAGTCAATGGTAGAGTTAATGACTACTTTAGCAAATTTATATGAAAAAACCTCAGCTTCAAATAAGGTATATCTTATGAAGTAGTTATTTAATTTGCAAATGCAAGAAGGTGGATCTGTATCTAATCATCTAAATGATTTCCATGGAATTGTAAATCAATTAAATTCAGTCAAAATAGTGTTTGATGATGAAATTAAGGCTCTTTTAATATTATGTTCTTTGCCTGAAAGCTGGCATAGCTTGGTAATGGCAGTTAGTAATATTGCATCTGCTTCAAATATTTTAAAAGTAGAGGATGTTGTTAGTGTAATCTTGAATGAAGAAATTCATAGGAAAAGCATAGAAGAAACATCAGGGAACGCTTTAATTTTTGAGAGCAGGGGAAGGCAAAAAGAGAAGGGCAAGAAAGGGAGATCAAGGTCTAAGTCAAATATGAGAGGTAGATCCAAATCCAAAAATGGTAGAAAGCCACAATGCTGGAATTATGGAAAGATAGGGCACATAAGCAAATATTACTGGTCAAAGCCTAAAGAAGACAATCATCATGAAGGTAAGGAAGAAGCAAAAGTTGTAGGTATTGCACAAGATGCTCTTATATTCTCTTTGCATAATAATATAGAATCTTGGGTTTTAGATTCTGGTGCATCTTTCCATGCAACCCCTAATAGAGAATATTTTAGTGACTATGTCCATGGAGATTTTGGAATAATTTACTTAGGGGATGATGAGCCTTGTAAAATTGTTGACAAAGGAAAAGTGCAGCTCAAAATGTAGAATGGAAACACATGGGTGTTGAGAGATGTCATGCATGTTCCTAGCTTGAATAGGAATTTGATTTCTGCAGGAAAGTTAGGGGATGAGGGTTGTATAGTAACTCTCACAGCTAAATCTTGGAAGGTGACCAAGGGTGCACTTGTAATGGCTAGAGGTAAGAGAGTAGGTACTCTCTATTTATGTAATTGTGTTACTAAATAATTGTGGCACTCTAGGCTCGGCCACATGAGTGAGAAGGGAATGTCTATTCTTATGTCAAAAGGTAAGCTTTCAGATTTGAAAAGCATAGATCTAGATTTTTGTGAGCATTGTGTGTTTGGAAAACAAAAGAGGGTGAGTTTTCTCAAGACTGGGTCAACAAAGAAGAAGCATAAATTGCAGCTTGTTCACACAGACGTGTGGGGACCAGCTCAGGTTACTTCTATTGGAGGATCATGGTACTATGTTTCTTTCATAGATGATACTACAAGAAAGGTATGGGTATATTGTATTAAGAATAAATCTGATGTTTTTGACATGTTTAAGATTTGAAAAGCTATGGTTGAGAATGAAATAGGCAGAAGATTGAAGTGCATGAGATCTGACAATGGTGGTGAGTTCTGTAGCTATAAGTTCAACTGATATTGTTATATGCATGGCATATGTAGGTAAAGGATGGTTCCAAGGACACCTCAGCAAAATGGAGTTGCTGAAAAGATGAACAGAATAGTAATGGAGCATGCAAGGTGTATGAGATTGCATGCTGGTTTGCCCTTAGAGTTTTGGGTAGAAGCTGTGGATATTGCAGTGTACCTGATTAACAGAGGACCCTCTACAGCTCTGGATGGTGGAATTATAGAAGAGGCATGGATAGGTAAAAAGATAGATCTCTCATTTCTCAAAGTTTTTTGTTGTGAAGCCTTTGTGCACGTTGATAAGGAAAATAGAAAGAAGCTGGATGCTAAGTCTATGAGGTGCACATTTATTGGCTATGGCTCTGATGATTTCAGATTTAGGTTTTGGAATCTAGGAACTAACAAGATAATTAGGAGCTATGATGTTGTTTTCAATGAAAAAGTGATATATAGTGATTAGCTCAAGAAGCTGAATCAATCTGGGCAGAGCAATGGAGAATTGGATGAGGTGACGGTCCAAAATGAGCTCACGGGAAAAATTAATCACAGACAGGAAAACACAGAGACCAATGTCGGTCAGGTAAGAACTGATGTCAGCAATATAGGAACCGATGTTAGTCATACAGTGACCAATGTCGGTCAGGCAGAACTGACGTCAGCCAGTTACAAGCCTGGAAGTGACCGAGGTCGGTCACTATTAGAGAATTTGGGTGGACAGCGTGTTGTGAATGAGTCTCAAATGCCCATCAAGAGGTCAAAAAGGGTAAGTAAACCTCTAATTTGATATTACCCTTCATTATTTTATTTATTACTTACTGATGGTGGAGAACCAGAGAGTTTTGATGAAGTAATACAGGTGGAATCCAAGAATCAGTGGGAGCTAAGCATGAATGAGGAGATTGATTCCTTGAGAGAGAACCAAACATGGGATTTGGTTGAGTTGCTAGCAAGAAAGAAGATACTGAAGAACAGATGGATCTATAGATTGAAGGAAGGTGAGAATGGACAGATGAGATATAAGGCCAGGTTGGTAGTGAAAGGATTTGCACAAAAACCAGGTATTGATTTTGGTGAGATTTTTTCTCCTGTTGTTAAAATGACTTCTATACAGACTGTATTGTCTTTAGTTGCTATTGAGGATTTGCATCTTGAGCAGCTTGATGTTAAGACAACATTTCTTCATGGAGAGTTGGATGAAGAAATATATATGGAATAGCTGGAAGGATTTGAGGTCAAAGGTAAGGAGAAGCTAGTGTGCAGATTGAAGAAAAGCTTGTATGGCCTCAAGCAAGCTCTTAGACAATGGTATTTGAGATTTGACAGGTTTATGACTGAGCATGGCTACATTAGGTGTTAATCTGACCATTGTGTGTATTTTAAGATATTGGATAATGGTAGATATATTATTCTATTGTTGTATGTAGATGATATGCTGGTTGCAGGATCACACATGCAGGATATCTCTGAGCTTAAGGTGAAATTAGCTCACACATTTGCCATGAAGGATTTGGGAGAAACAAAGAAAATCCTTGGCATGAGTATTAAGAGAGACAGGAAAAATCATAGGTTGATTTTGTCTCAAGAGGATTATGTGAATAAGGTGTTGAAATGGTTCAATATGCAGGATGCAAAACCGATAAGCACACCTTTGGCTAGACATTTTAAGTTGAGTAATGAACAATGTCCTAATTCACATGATGAGGTAGAGTACATGAGTAGAGTTTCATAGGCTTCCACAGTAGGGAGTTTAATGTATGCAATGGTTTATACTAGACCGGATATTGCCCAAGCAGTGGGAGTTGTAAGTATATGGCCAATCCAGGGAAGGAACACTGGAAAGTAGTTTAGTGGATACTTAGATATCTGAGAGGGACCAGCAGTAGGCATTTGTGTTATGGAGGTTCAGATACTTCTCTACATGGTTATGTAGATTCAGCTATGGCAGGTGATTTGGATGGCAGGAGAAGCACCACAGGATATGTTTTCACTGTTGGTGGAACGACGGTTAGCTGGATATCAAAGTTGCAGAAGGTTGTTGCCTTGTCAACTATAGAAGAAAAATATATTGCAGTCATAGAGGCTAGCAAAGAGATGATATGGATGACACGGTTCATGGAAGAGTTAGGAAAGGAGCAAGAGAGTTGCAGATTATACAGTGATAGTCAGAGTGCAATTCATTTGGCTAAGAATTCAGCCTTTCATTCAAGAACAAAGCATATACAACTTAGGTACTACTTCATTAGACAGGTATTAGAGGATGGTGAGTTGAAGCTGGAAAAGATCCATATAGATAAGAACCCTACTGATATGTTAACCAAGCCAATAATAAAAGAGAAGTTGAATCTTTATTCAACTTTTGTAGGTCTTCATGATTGAGTTTGAAGATGGAGGAACTAGAAGATGTTGCTGTACAGGTACTGGTGCAGCTGTTTATCTCCAAGTGGGAGATTGTTAAGGTGTGGAGCTAAAAGCTTCACCAAATGAGCGAGTGAAAAAGTTGCAGGAATTACACAATCATGGGTGTCGGTCAGGAGCGACCAACGTCAGTCAGGAGTCGACTGGGAGATGCCGGCGTCGGTTATGTTCGGCCGACGTCGGTCAGGTGCAGACAGGCAGGGACCGAAGTCGGTCACCTGTGCATCTAGAATGCTATTTCCATGGATAGAACATAATGTTTGCTATTTTTTGATTCTAGTTACTTATCATTCTGGTTTAATTCCACATTTAATTACTTTCATATTGTAATCAACATTGTTGGTTGATCCCCAATAATTAGTTAGGGTGCCTTACTAGGTGTACCTCCTCCCCAGCTTGAATAAGTGCCTTGACTTCCTCATAGAGCATCTCATCTCTTCAACATGTTTCTCTCTCTCAAACTCAAATTTCTTCCAACTCAAATGATGCAAATGCATTGTAAATAATTCAAAATGACCTATTAAAGTCATAACTTACTCAATACCACCTCATTAAGGCTATCCCTATGTACCAATTTTGATAAATATAACTATCTTGTTATTTCCATCTTTCTAGAACCATAAATCTGATTCACAAACTATTTATTGTGCATGGGACTTGTTACTAATACACTATCCCATATTGGTTAGACTAAACCTCTCATCCTTTTCAAACCTAAAAAATGAAAAGAATAAGTATATTCTATTAACAATATAATGAACCAAGTACCCATACAACTACACAATTATCAAACTCTGACACATTCAATACATTATCCAAATCTAAAACAATATCATAAGTTACCAAGTAAACATAAGCACAGTCGATCCTTATGAATTTTGGTCACATATATCACTCATAGTCTCAGCTTTCTCACCAAAAGGGGCAAAATATGCATAGATTACTTTAGACACATAGAGTTAAATTTGTATTTTTAGACATATGGGTATCTAGAGTCACCATTTTTTAGATTATACAAACATACATGTCTACACAAGTTTACACAGGCATTCAATTGCACAACTTATTCAAATTATATAGACATATAGGTTTATGTAGGTTTACATAGACATTCAATTGCACAAATTATTTAGAGATACAAACATACATGTCTACATAGGTTTACATAGGCATTTAATTTCACATATTATTTAGAGATACATACATACAAGTCTACATAGGTTTACATAGGCATTTAGTTGCACAACTTATTCAAATTATACAGACATAAAGGTCTACACAGGTTTACATAGGCATACAAAGTTACATATTTTAGATATATAAATTTAACATAAGTATATTGGTTCATTCATATATTCATATAGATAGCTACATCACTCATATATTAGGATTAGGGTGCAAGATGCATAGGGCAGGTTCTTGGTTCTCATTTTTAGATTTATTATATTACACTAGTATCACCACTAGGTTTTCACTAGTTTGGGTTATAGGGCCATTTGAAATGGTTGATCCATAACAATACACCAAACTCAATTTACATTACTTAGATTTAGAGTGGGGGAAAGTGAGACTTGTTTCTCAACACCTTCACTTTACATTACTTAGTTTCAGAGTGGGGGAAAGTGAGCCTTATTTATCCACACCTTCAATTTACATTAGTCAAATTCATAGGGGGGGGGAAAGTGAGCCTTATTTCTACACACCTTCAATTTACATTAACTCAAATTTAGAGTTGGGGAAAGTTAGCCTTGTTTCTCCACACCTTTAGTTTACATTACTTAGATTTAGAGTGGGGGAAAGTGAGCCTTGTTTTTCCATGAATTTAATTTATAACACACAAATTTAGATTGGGGGAAAGTGATTCCTATTTCTCCACACATTTAGATCATACACTTAGTTTCAGTATATGGGGATTTTTGTTTCCTTTCACATATCACATTCCATTTCTCATCCACTTCTCTGGCCAAGAAGTAGGCCAAATCTAGATTACATTCACATAGATAAGTACAAGTATCCATTTATATATATATTTACTCTAGTACTTCTATTTCATTACAAAAATAAAATAAAAGGGGGCACATATAAACACCCTAATTTGGTCAAGCAACTACAAGTAATATGTATTTTATTTCTATTTCACACAAAGGGTCTTAGTGTTGGTTATAGTCCTTATTCACATGGTCACCTTGAGTATTTTAGTCTTTTTAATTCCTTTCATCTTTTCTAAGTCCCAAGGGCCCCTAGCATATCATCCTTACTTTTCGATTTATTTTGAGCCTTTAGACATTAGCACCATTTTTAAGATAGTAATGCCACATGGTAGTATTGTCCACTTTTGGCTTCAGTGTCCAATGGGCCCTTTCACTCGTGTTTGAGCCGTGACCCCTTTGTGACTCTTCTCTTATGTTTTTTAGATCTTTTTTATAACTTGTCATCTAGTGAACAAAGTAATATATTCCAAACAAAGATCCTCCTATATAAATATCCCCACAAGGCATTTCACATCTAACACTTACTATTTTGGCACTTATTACATAAAATCAATCAATAGTACAACTCAAATACTTTGCATACTACTCAAAATTCACTTCACATTTGCATGCTTGATTAAAAAAGGGCCTAGGCAAAATTCATCCTAACATATCCTATAAATTGATGGTGCACATTCCCTAAGGGAAAACTACATGTGAGTTGACACCCTTATCATTGGGGTTAATGTAGACAATAATCAAGACAATAGGGGGTTTTCTCTATGTGATTGTAACATCACACAACCTTTTTTTCCTTTCCTTTTGCATTTGATTATTTTATTGTTTCATGTGTGTAGGTATTCATTAGGGTTTTGGAAAATAATTAGCAAAAATAGTGACATAGATGAGCCCCTAAGTGATAGTAAATCACCTAAAGGACCCTCAAGAACTCCCACAACTTCTTTAAAAGTTACAGATAGTCACTATAGAAGGGACACTAGCACCAAGTTTAGACACTAGTGCCGCTTGGTGCTACTATCCTAAGGGGGTGCTACTGTCTAAAGCTAGATTTGAAAAAATAGTCTATAGATGAAATATTCCTCTCTGTCTACTCTAAAATCTCTAGTATTCAGATCCATGAGAAAATCTATACTTATTTATATAATTCCACCTTTTCCTTGTATTTACTATTTTTGGAAAGTTACATAGAATCAATAAAATCCCAATCTTAATCTAAATTTATAATAGACCCAACCCTTTAATCTAACTTAGGATTTACATAGTAAAACCCTAAAAATATTGAATCAATTTGTATATTCTGTAAATCTAAATCAATTTATTAGAGTCATTTTTTATTAGCATTTCATTCTGAAATAAAATGAACATTAAACACTAGTCTATGGTGTAAAATTAGTCTTTCCCTTAGAGTTGGGTATTGCTTCACTTTGAGTGTCATTGAAATATATTAGTAAGAAAAATTAATATAGATAAAAAATATTGTACCAGTTATAAATGTTAAATGAGGCATATGTTCATGTTATTTAGCACCTACTAATTTACTATAATCCCCTCGAGAAGGTCTAAAGTAAAAATATTTGATCAAGAGAACTAAATGTTTGTGATAAGGTCTCAAAATAAAATTAAAGAAATTTCAATAAGAATAAAGAAAATAAATGTAAATTCAAGCCAATTTAGCTATGGCCTTTTGCTATCATAATTTTTTTTAGCACATGGGAATACTGCTTAATTAAATTATAAGGAAAACCTTTGAAGAATGTAATGAATATCTTACACTTGCACACATTTTTACACTTGACTCTTTGCTTTTCCCTTTTTCTTATATGACTAGTAAATTTTATTTGATTATGTGTTTTTCACATTTTTTCTTAATTTTTGTCTTGGGTGCTCTTATGCAGTTTTGTTTCATTTATTTTCATTTTCATTTCTTTATTTAGTCATGTTGACACATGACCTAGAGTTCTCTTAGTCACTTTTTTTACACATATCCTTTCTCCTAGTTTCCCATATTGACATGGTCTCTTATCGTACATATATGGGGATATACTAGTATGGGGATTTATTGATTATATTCTAATCATTGGGGTAATGATATAACTATGCATACATATATCCTACACTACTTATTTATTGGGATATGTTATTATCATGTTTCATTACCCATGTGCTTGTTTCCTATATTTCCATGGTTTTTACCATGCATTTATTGGGGCATATTATTCCTTGTGCCTTCACTATTTATATCTCATCAAAATTGGGGCATACTATTATTGTGCTTCATAGATTATATCTTGTTCACAATGAGGTATATATTTTTCACCCTCCTTGTCTATCCCCTACCATTGTATGGAGAACAAGTAATTACCTTTGATTATGTAGTTTATACCTTAGTGGTCATACTATCTCAAGTTATAGATACATTTTTTTGAGGATATATTTATTAGATAGTTTAGTCCTATAATGGTCATACTTGTTGATGTGTGTTTTATGCACAACAAAGACCTTAAGGAGTAAAAACCTCTTATTTTAGGATCAATGACTAATCACTCCAAAGCATGAGTTGCATGTACTCAATTTTATATGTAACCATGTGGTGGATTAGTGTTTGAGTATAGTGGTTATTTACCTAGATGGTTTGGACGTGACTAATGTCTAAATTCTAATATAGATATTTTAAGAGTTAACCTATAATGGATTGAATGATCTAAATTAGGATGGATCAAAATATAAATATAAATAAGAAGGGAGGGTAGGGCAGAAAATAAAGGTCTCTATGAATTATATTAAAGAATAAAGCCTTCCAAGTTGATTGACTATACTGAGTTGAGTATGTATAATTAACTAATGTATAATATAATTTAGATGCAAAAAAAGAGCATAGAAAACATAATGAGGATTTTGAGGAAATAATTTTAGAATAATCCTATGATCATAATCAAAAAATATTAACAGTATAGAACTGTTAAGTATATTTGAATTACTAGCAAGTTGTAAGCATGGCTTATAATCATAAAGCTAAAGATACTAGCACCAGGTTAAATCTAATAACTAAAATAAAAATAATACATAAACTTCATATAGTAATGTCGACTTAATGGAAATTCTTCAAAAAAAACACAAAAAATTGGAGAAGAAAAATAAATTGCCACAAACTCATAAACAATCATAGAAGTTTATCGATTGCA
This sequence comes from Torreya grandis, assembly GCA_037957365.1. NCBI lineage: Eukaryota > Viridiplantae > Streptophyta > Pinopsida > Cupressales > Taxaceae > Torreya > Torreya grandis. Next base: position 1,521,357 of record JARHVA010002614.1, read on the forward strand.
TTAATTTTACAAAATTTATCCTCCTTTTATAATGAATAAAATTAATGTATATTTAGACTTTGGATGGGTAAAATCTCATTTTCAAAGATCATAACATGTTACAAAGTTTAAGAATAAGATATGTCCTAATTTAGTTCAAAATAATTTGCATGTTGTTGATGCCTCTAAATGTATCATAGGTGCCCTTAGTGTTCAAATAACACTTCTCATTTTATAAGTCTAGGGATTCAGAGCATGAGTAGCAAGTTTTGGCAAATTCTGTTACCTATGTTGAAATAGTGGCAAAGCAATGTTTAAATATTCCAAAAAATTTATATTAATTGATGGTTGGGAGCCATCATGGTCCAATTCTTTGCAAAGGGTAAGTACCTATAGTCATATAAAATGTGAAAATTGGTAACTTGAGTGTGGCTAATAACACCCAACCCTTAGGTCCCTCTTGCTTGATCTCATGACCCTCATAGGCATATTTTCACTAATTTTTAGTCATTTTTAGCCTTCTAGACTTGATCCCAACTGAGCCAGACCCTTTTTACCATGACTAATACATCCACTAGTACCATTAGCTAAGGAAAATAGTACCCAACTTGGATAACAACATCGGTGCCACTCTTGTCCACTTTTGGTGCTCCTATCCAAGTGTAATTTTGGCCCCAATGGTTAGTTTCTTATGGTTCCCCATCATTATCCTTATCAACCTAACATGAGTACATTCAACCCATGACCAATATATACCTATAAAATCCCATTCAAAGATCATTTTTCAAGGGTTGGTAAATATCACTAAGCAAGCAAGAATACAAGCAAGACTACTCAAGCAATCTTCCATATTCTTTGCATATAACTAGTGAATATACTTATAAACTTATCTAAATCCTTACACTAGTCCCTAGCCACCTCAAGTACATATATTTTAGCACTTTTTATATTCATACACTCAATTTCACATAGCACATCAAGTGGGATAATTACATATGGCTTGATCCCTCTTCAGAGTATTGGTATGTATGTAGCGTGCCCATATCAAGGGTATGGATACATGTTTAATGAATATTACACACACTAACTCCCCTCTCTTTATTGAAATTGGTCAAATCACAATGGAGTATAGGGTTTTAAGATAAAATCTTCTCTATAGGGAGCTCTACAGACTTTCAATGGTCAAAAGTTCACTGACAGGGTCACATAGACCTGGTGAACAAAACCCAAAAATCTTAGATCCTCAAGACAACAATGATAGAGGTGGATTAAAATTCTAATGCCACTCCTATCCAAATTTTAACACTCCTATCCAATCATAAAATGAAGGTAAAATCTTAGTTTATGACAGTGTCCCAGTCCTTCACAGTAAATCTCAGACCTTGTCTCAGCCATATTAGCCAGTTTCTAGCTAAGTCTTATTTTCTCCATCTTATTACTATTTTTATAAAGGTAAAAATTATAATATAATTTACACAAATAAATAGATTAATTATTTCATATTTATTTACTAATTTTACTACTTAGACCCTTTAACTAAATTAGGAATACTACTCTAATATTCTCAAAATTGTTAAATCATTTAGTGAACCGGACTTACTTTGTTTATGCATAAAAACCCTAGAAACATTAGGGTAAATTTCCTACTAATTTTTCCTATATTTTTATGATTTTTTACCTACATAATAAAATAAAAAATTATCATTAAATTTTAATTTTTTTTAGTAATTTTAAAATAATTTTCATTCAAATGCTAGTTGCCCATATTAGGTCCCAGTATTTTCCCAATAATTTTCCAATAATTTTCTGATTTTTTTACTAGTATATTTAAATTATAAATTAAATTTAAATTTCAAAATTTAATAGTAATTCTCAAAAATATTTATTTTTTCAAACCCTAGTTACATATACTAGGTCCCATTAAATCATTAATTTTCCAATAAATTTTTGATTTTTTACTTGCATATCTAACTAAAAAATTCACTTTAAGTTTCAAAATTTCATAGTAAATCTCAAAATAATAATCTTTCAAACCTTAGTTGTATATACTAACTCCCATTACTTCTTGAGGTATCACCTTACATGTTTGTAAGCTTCATATCCTTTTTATGCGTATTCCAGTTCCTTGTTTATATTATATCCAATTAATATTTTCTACTATTATCCAAGTTGTTTTCCTTATGCCACTTAAGTCCCTTACATCTCTTAATTCGAGATGAAGTGAAAGACTTAGTGGAAATCCTCCTAAATTTAGCTAGATTCTTACAACTTGATCATATACCATGGATAAACAACCAACTTAGGTTTCTGTTATAGATTCTACACATTTAGATTACACCAATTTCAATGAGGATAATTTTTACAAAGAGCAATATGAGAATAAAAATAATGATACAAACACTGATGTTCATGATCCACCACATCAAATTCTTGATCAACTTCCACCAATTGTTAACAATGAAATTTTCCTCAATAAAGATTTAATCCTACAAGGTTTTTGAGAAAGACTCTAGGACCAAGCCAGAGATATTAATCTTATTCTATAATCTGTCATGGAAATCAAAAGGCTAAACAAGTTGAGCCTTCCATTCTTTCAAAGAAACCAATTATAAATGACACTACAGGGGCAACTATGTCTCAACAACCTGCTATAGTAGCCCAACTCACCTTTATGCCAATAGCTATAGCTAGTACATCTTTGTCTCCTAATGTGGTAGTCCTTAAGCAAGAGATAAAATCTCTTCAATCCAAGGTGCTACATATTGATCAAGGTTCCTCTATACCTACATAGGATTTGGATTCTTTTTCTCTATTACATACACCATTAGCACATCACATTGATTTGACACCCTTGCCACAAGGATTTGTTCAACCCAGGCTTACTCTATATGATGGCAAGGGTGATCTAGAGACACATTTGAGAGATTTTCATGCAGCATGCTTGGAATATGTGCCAAATGATTGGTTACTAACCAATCTATTTCCATGGAGCCTAAAATATTATGCTTTACAATGGTTCTATAGTCTACCAAATCAATCAGTCAATGCATTCAATTCTTTAGCCAACATGTTCCTAACTCATTTCAGCTTTAACATTGGTGATAAGGTTTTATATGCCCAAGTTACACAATAGAAACAAAGGTCAAATGAGCATCTCACATATTATGTTCTTCAATATAAGATTATTTTGTCTAAGATGACTAGCCCTATGGCTGATCAAGAGTTACAAGATCTCTTAAAACATAGTCTCCTACCAGCTTTACATGAATCAATTATGTTTAAAATATTCTCTTCCTTCACTAAATTAGGTCACACACTAAAGGAAAGAGAAGTCAAACTAATTTCAATGGGAAAAATCAAGTACACAAGTATTTCAAAAATAACAAACAAGAGTAATAATAAAGTCTCATACAAATTTAAGGTCAATGATAACAAGATTTAAAATCAATTGACAGTTAATGCAGCTTCTAAGCCCCCTCAATGAGTGGTTTTATTAGCACATCCTTGGCAAACCTTTACCAATTTACCAATTTCTCTAGCTAGAGTTTTACAGTAGCTATTAGAATGTAACATCATATCTATCCCTCCTATTGAGGAAGTTGACCCAATAAAGCCTTTTCCACAAGGATATGATCATGATGCATTTTGTGAGTTTCACAGGGCACCAGGCCATACAACAAATAAATTCATCAATTTGAGACACAAAATATAGGATTTGATAGATGCCAATCATATTGATCTTGGCACTTTAATTGAGCCTCCTCAGGAAAACCAAACATAGGATAAAGCTTTAAAAATATTTTTAGATCCTTTTCCATAACATTCTAAATAAGAGGTATAGAACACATCAGGGGTTCACCATGGATATAATACACATCCACCACTAGATATAGATAAGGAACCTTCAATGGAGACACATGCTTTGATTAACATGATCAGTGTATACAATTATAGAGTTCTAGCTAGACCTTCCATCTCTTTTTCAGATCAAGAGATAGTTGAGGATGATTTAGATTATCATGGACTATCCATCATGCTTCATAATCATGCATGAATCCTTTCCTTGATATAGGACACCATGATAGGCATTCTCCCATGAGACTCATCGATTAGTATTATCCCTTCTCAGCTTACTTGTACATAGTCCTTTTCAATTTCTTGCACATAGTTTCTTATGATTGATTGTACATAGGTTAAAATAACTTAAAAACACAAAAAACATTCAAATATGTCAAAACACCAAAAATATTTTGATTATGTGCATTATTCATGCTTTACATTTCTACTGATATGCTAGACTTACATTTGAAATTCTATGCCATTGTTTGTCAATTTATCTACATTACCATGCTTCACTTGATCTTCTTTGAATGTGTGCAGTGAAATCCAAATCCTTGATTGCTTCACTCCACCCACTAATGGGGTATCCTACTTATATATCGAGACATACATTGATACACATACCCACTGGGGGCATCTTCTAAATGACTACACCATCCAAGTTATGTCATTCCTACACCACACACTATAGTTATCATGTTGATGTACAATACTTACTAGCTTACACATATTACTCTATTGACATTCATCAGTATATATCACTTGTGTATTTCTTGACATTTACCTAGTATTGTACTCCATGTATTGCATACTTTCATTTCTTAATTTGATTAGTTAGATTCTAGCATTTACATGCTTTTTTTTATTGCTTAATGTAGCTTGAGGTGATTGCATTTTCTAGTTCTTGTTTATCTCCTATATGTGCTTTAGGAAATTTGCCAATTTCTTGTGCTTCTATTCATGTGTATGCCTTTGGACATTTACCAATGCCCCTTGCTTGTAATCTTCTATGTGATTATGTATTTCGTGCAAACCTTTCTTGTTTCAATTATATGTGTATGTGGCATTTGAACATGCCTTGTATGCTTGCTTCTAGTTTGAGTGATATGTGCCCATGTCCCTTGTTTGCTTGGCCCCTTGGCCACCCTTGTACACTTTTTGCTTGTTACCTTGTATGCTTGTTAATTGTTTGCTTCTCATTGTTTGTAATGCCATGATATACATCATGCATTATCTTTCTTTCTTGGATGCCATGATGGACATCATGCTCCATCCCTCCATGAAAACTAACAACTAACAACTAACAACTAACAACTAAAAACTAACAACTAACAACTAACTACTAACAACTAAAAACTAACAACTAACAACTAACAACTAACAACTAACAACTAACAACTAACAACTAATAACTAACACTTTCAATTCTAATTCAATACATTACACATGCTATTACATTATTATATCTATCTAGGCATACCCCTGTTGATTTAACAATCTCTCAATACAAACCATGTTATATCTTAAGATATCTTGTCGATTATCATTACTATATCATGTATCTTTGAAACATAACACACTTGTAGGGCTCTTTCTTTTAAGGGTAGTTATTGTAAGGTCTTCATTCCTACCCTCAGAAGAGGGGGAAAAAAATAAGGGTTTTGTCATAGAGATCAAAGCTATTAATGGTAAAAAAAAACAATATTCAAAACACCCAGAATAACAACTAGACATTAAACCAATCAGAACAGACTACGCAGATATTGAAAATGTTAGAACAGTTACTAGATTTAGCCTAAGACAATAACACAAAGACTAGACTATAGCACTGGTGCCACTACTATCTATTTTTGATGCTCCTATCCAAATAAAAAAAACTAGACTTTCTAGAAGCAGGAAAAAAAGTAGGTTCAATTATAGTTTTGTATAGTGAAACCAGTTCAATCAATAACTTTTAGTACACTTTTACTTAAAAAATTGAGATGTAAGGGGTATCATGCATGGAATGATGGCTCTCACTTCCAATTTTAGATACAATAGTTGGTATAAATTTCAGATTAGAATCCATGTTCTAGATACTAGTGATTAGGGACAATGTGTATGACACATTTGTTTTCTTTTTGAGTTTAATATTACCCATGCATTCTCAGTAGTTGCATGCCTTATTCTATATATAGGTGGTTAGCATCATTTTGGAGTGGATTTCATATAAGTCTAACTTCCACATTTTGGAGTGGCTTTCATATAATCCTAGTACACCAGTTTTGGAGTGGCTTTCATACAAGCCTAATCTCCATATTTTGGAGTGGCCAAGAGTGGCCTAGTTTTTAGCATACATTCAACTATGCACATCAACATTGTCATATCATAGTACATTCATGGGTTTCAAGAGCCATCTCATATGACATACATTTCATACTGATATCAATTCATAGTTTTACTTCATGGGGAAATGATAGAGCCAAAGGACTAGCTAGCCTTTGTATTATTGAGCCACATACTCAGAGGGATTGGACACATAGTATAAACATCAATTAACACATGCATGATCACCTAGATTCACTTAGTGGGTGATGATGGAGCCAAAGGGCTAGCATTTGCATTATTGAGTCACTTCTAAGGAATTGATCACTCATCTCTATTCATGACTTTACTCTTAATACATCACACATCCAACATTACTCAGCATCAAAATTGGTTTTTTATTAGTCCACATGCCTAGTGAGGTGTATTCATTCCTTTCTCTTCTATTATCTCTTACCCAGCTTCATAAATTCTTATTTTAGATATAACATATCTAGTAAGAATGGATCTACTCTTTGTTTTCCCTTACATATTTTGCACTTCACAATGTGCTCTCTCTATACACACTTAGCATGACATAGCTTCATGGGATTCACCCTTACAGGTAAGTTTAGGTATGCTTTCTATTTTTCCTTTATCTTAGTATTTCACTTTGCAGCATCACTATAATAAAGGGGGGTAAATGTAGTCATATAAAATATGAAAATTAGTAACTTGAGTGTGGCTAATGACACCAAACCCTTAGGTCTCTCTTGCTTGCTCTCATGACCCTCATAGGCATCTTTTCACTAATTCCTAGTCATCCATAGCCTTTCAGACTTGATTTTAGTTGAGCCAAACTCCTTTTTCCATGACTAATCCATCCCCAAAAGTCTTGTCAGCTAAGGACAATAGCACCCAACATGGAAAATAGTGCTAGTGCCACTCCTATCCACTTTTGGTGCTCTTATGCAAGTACAATTTTGGCCCTAATAGTCAGTTTCTTTGGACTCCCCATTTTTCTCCTTATTATCCTAACTCAAGTAAATTCAACCCATGACCAATAGATCCCTATAAAAGCCCATTCAAATGTCATTTGGAAAGGTTTGGCAAATGTAACTAAGCAAGCAAGAATACAAGTAAGACTACTCAAGCAATCTTCCCTATTCTTTGCATACAACTAACCAATATACTTACAAGCTTATCCAAATCTTTACACAAGTCCCTAGCCACCTAAAGTAAATCTAGTTTAGCAGTTTGCATATTTATACACTCAATTGCACAAAGCACATCAAGTGAGAGAACTACATATGGCTTGATCCCTCTTCAGAGTATTGATATGTAGGCAATGTACCCACATAAGGGGTGTAGATACACGTTCAGTGAATCTTACAGACACTAACCCCCTCTTTCTTGAAATTGGCAAAATCTCAATGGAGTATAGGGTTTGAAGATAAAATGCTCTATAGGGAGATCTATAGACTTTCAACTATCAAAACTTTATGGATAAGGTCACACAGACTTCGTGAACAAAACCCAAAAAGCTTAGATCTTAAGGATAAAAATGGAAGAGGTTTACTACAGTGCCAATGCCAATCCTATCCACTTTTGGTGATCCTATCCAATCATAAAATGAAGGTCATATCTTAGTTTACAATAGTGTCCTAGTCCTACATAGTGAATCTTAGAGACTATCTCAGTTGTATCAGCCAATTTCTAGCTAAGTCTTATTTTCCCCATCTTATTACTATTTTTATAAAGGTTAAAATTACAATCTAATTTAAAAAAATTAGTAGCTTAATTATTACATATATATTTACTAATTTTACTACTCATAACCTTTAACTAAATTAGGAATAATATCCAATATTCCCAAAATTGTTAAATAAGTACCTACGCTACTACTGGTGAATTATGATCAAAGTTTAAACTAAAGACTAGTCTAATGGACATTTATAATGAAATTTAAACTAGAGTGATATAGTTAAAAAAATGAGCAAAAGTGAAGAGTAAGGTAGAAAGAGAATAAGTGATTTATGATCTTAGCCTCAACATTATGACAAAGTTTCAATTATTAATGAGTATACATTTAACTGGTATATAGTGTAAAATAGCATAAGCTCAGATCTCACTACATACTAGGCAAACTTTAAAGGATGGTATAAATAAGTACAAGTAAGAACTAAATTTACTTTAAATATTTACTACCACATTCAAATAACATTTACACACTGTAATGCAAAGCAAATAAAATGAAGCAAATTCAAGATCATTTAGCTAATTTAGTATAAACACAAATTAGCAACCTTATAATCAAAGATGCAACTTAGAACTCATAAAAACCATTCAAATTTAAGGCTTAGGACTAGAAATTGAGAGAAAATCTAGATTAACAATTGACACAACTAATTTGGATAATATTTTTAGAATACCTTAATTGTATTAATTGCTCAAAGTATACAATTTTGTTAAATTTTTTTTCTCTTTTAGAAAATGTTAGTACTGCCTTTTATAAGAGGACAAGATAGTATACCATTTAGTTACAAGATAAAAATGTACAAAAAGTAAGGACAACTATCCTTTTTCTACAAAATTCTAGAATACACTTGATTTTCTAAAATAGTCTGACCTAGAGGTGAATATGCTAACAGACTAGCATATGCCTTTACACAAGAATATTCCATTTTTAAAATGTTACAAAGCTTTTCAAAATGGAATACTATTTAATTGGTTCATTAACAAGTCCTAAATCCATAGCTTGTCTTAAAAGACATTCCTCCTCTTGGTCAGCTAGAGCATTCAATTCTCTGTCATTTTTGGCCATGGCTTCCTTGATGCTTCTAACCTTAGCTATCATTTCTCTTGCATTAAGGATCATGTTGAGGATCTTACTGTTGACTACTCCAGACTAGCCTTGACTCTTATTTCATATTTCTTGTATCACCAAAGTAACCCTGTGTTTGAATTCATCATCTGTCATGATGCCTAAGACAATGATCTATGTAGGGTCAGTCAACATGGTTCTAAGGAGCTGTTCAATCCTTTCAATTATCTCCTCATCATCCTTTAGGAGTCTCTCTAGTTCTTGTGACCAATAATTCAAACTCTAGACTATGTCAATAAAAATTTCCAAAATTGCATTCAAATGTCCCAAACTAATATTTTTAAACCTAGGGATCTAACTTTCAACCTGGAAGTTGATTAGCCCTATTATTTTGTCCTCTGAAGCTTACCATTGGGCTATTAGACCCTTGGCCAATCTATTTTGCTGCACCAATGCACGCTACCTCATCTTCATTATTTTCAATGCATCAAACATGTTAACAAAAGATTCATCAATCATTTTGACCATTGCCTTAGGCACTGATAAGATAGCTTGTGTCTCTAAATTATCTTTTTCCTTCTCCAAGTTATATACTCTTTACTTCATGCCCCTGATGCCTAATCTAACTTAAGCTGAGTGAGCCTTAGTTAGTTCTCCAATGTCCTTTACATGGATGGGGTGATCACCAGGTCTTTGAATTCCAATTGGAGTTAAGCTTACAAATGGCTCAACCTTTTGAAAGGTGAATTATTCAGTCCCCACCATGGCCTTTCTAGTTGTCACTCTTTCTAAGCCTGCTATCTTAGGTTTAATCTACACAATTTTAGTTGGATCTATGAACTTTGGAGGTTTAAGAGCTTCCATCTTTATGCTACTTGATTCTCTTAGAGCATTCATTTATTTTATATCTAATCTTGTAGTGGTCACTATTATTCTCTCTTACTCCTCCTTCATCAAAGCCCTTATCCATGGCTTGATATCATCATGTACATCAATATTGATAGTTTGGGTCAAGGCCCATGAGTGGTGTTAGGAGGGGATCTTATGAATTTTCCCATAGATGAACCAATCAGTGATAATTAGTCCATGAATGGGGTATTCATCATTAAATAATTTGATTTCACTCATAGGGTGAGTGAAATTCAACTTGGGCTTCTTTTGCCCAACTAGGACTATTGCCAATTCTACCTTTCTCTTCCTTAATGGTGTTATTAGGACTAAATCCAATGAAGGATCTTTCCCTTTCTCTTTCTTAGCCTCCTCTATTTGGGCTTGTGCTTCTTGAACATGCTCCTCCTCTTCATTAGACCCATATGCCTCATCAAGGACCTTGAGGGCATCTTCCACTATCTCATCTAGATCTAGGGCAATTATGTCTAGGTATTCAATGGGGGATGCTAGTCCTTAAGGAAGGGTTGAGGATGAGGGTCCCTCACTATGTCTTTCTTCTAGATTTTCCTTGCTAGGACCTTAAGTATTCTATGCTTAGGGTTGTTGTCCTTCCATTGGTGGTTTATCTTGAGGGGGCCTTGAAGGGACACAAAATAAATGTTACTATAGGGACCCCATTTGCCATATATCTCTAGGGGGCTTCTGATCATTAGCCAATCTATGCTCAAGTATAATGTTATGTCCCTTAAGCCTAGAAAATATTTCTTCAAAATTATTTGCTTTGATTAATAAGGTGTCATAGACACTGATCTAGTGATCATATATTAGCTTGGGCAATTACTTAGATTTCAAATGTGTGGAGACCGTGCCCTTAGGGTCTAACTGCTTCAGCTCATCAAGCTAAAATATGAAGGAGCCTATATGTCTGAAAACCATGTCCACATGTTTCTAATATTGTAAAATAGTTATACAAATTATCAAAAGAAAGGGATAGAGGAGGCCTTTTATTTTCTCCTTGCATACTCCATCAACCCCATGAAAAGTTGATATGCAATTTCTTGCTCTACTACTTTGGTGGGAACTTAGATGGACAACTTGTTAGGTTGAATCAAAATCCCTTGAATTTTGATCATAGTACAATATAGATACAACTAGATGTCTTCCATTAGCTCTACATATTTCTTTATTAGAGGGATAATCTTGGGCATGGGGATCCTTGTAAGGGATTCTACTACAACATGATAAACACAATCATAAATGAATTTCATGTTCTGACTATATTTGAAAATGTGTAGTTTGGAATAATGGTGGGAGACTATAAATATGCCCTCAGGTGACCAATTTTTGATATAAGGGATATTGGTGAAGTCTAGCAAGGCATGCAATAGATAGAACATCATGAAGAATTGGTTACAAATTTTCTTCTTAATGGTTGTGAATTGTCATTCTAGATAGATGCTAATCATCTCTCCAATTGGGGGAGTGAGATCTTTCTCTACCATGCAATAGACATAAGATACCCAACTCTTATTGACATATGTGGTAGATGAGGGCCAAAATATTCTATTCAATAGAGTCATAATTACCCCAATTCCCTCTCTAAATTGGGGAACTTGGATTCTTCTTATAGGGTCCCAAATTACATGGTTCTCTTAGAGCAGCCATGACCTAAGGATGGTGTCTAAATCATTCTTTCCAATCCATTCTTTAATTGCGAGTAAATACACATATGGTTTTCCAAAATTTTAATATCTTTCAAAAGCTAATGGGGAAATGCATGTAATTCTCCTAGAGATTCCTTCATGAATAATCCAACCTCGTTCAATTCTATAGTCTTTAAAAATGGGATCAAGGATGTCAATAGATTATAGTACCTTGGGTTTAGTAGTAACATGGTGGAGACTAGCTATTTGGACTATAATAGGTCATAATACCTCTAGATAATGATGGAGATATTTTTTTCTTCCTTAGTGATGGATTTTATCTCTTCAATGGTCCAAAAGAGTTTGGACCAATTCCTCTTACCCATGTTCAATGCTGTGGTGTCAAGTCTGTGTCTTTGAAGACCCTCCCTTCATTATCTATAGATAGATACAAATCTATCTCATACCTATATTGTTGTTTCTAAGATGCCATGGCTTACTAGACTTGAAAATTGAACACAATAAGATTAAAAATGGTTCTTAGGTCAATTCTTCTTGCTTAGGTTATAATTGACTCCTTTTAGCTTAATTGTGATCAATCTGCATTCAAATTAAGGCCTTTTATGCAATTTTTAGGGTTTTTTGAAGCTTAATGGTGATGGATTATTTGAAATTAGGCTCATTCATGTGTTAGATTTGATTTTGACCTTTGCCTTTATACATTTACCCTTTTGAGCTCACAAAATCTTTTGTTTTGTCATTTTATGCTTGCATGGTGCTTATTTGATGTCTATATGGCAACTTTCATGGAAATTTTCATAAATACCTTCAAAGAACTAGCCATTGTTATTTAAAAATTTCATTTTGTTTTGAATAATTGAATTATTGCCCAAGGATCAATGTAGGCCATTGATCATGATCCAAGATCTCACAAGTCATTGGCCATATTTGCATCGAGACTCATGGTTGTGCCACTTGGCACCTTCATGGGCTTTCTGAGCTCTATATCTTACACTAGTAATATATTGAATGTGCATCTACCATGTGGGATTTTAGAGCTCTATGAAATAGTCATTGACAATTTCACATGATTGGATCATTTGGTCTTGATGAAGCATGAGCCGTTGATCCTGTAAGGTGTGCAAATTTTAATTAATGCATGGTCATAAAAAGGAACTTAGGCTAAATATTTTAAGCTAAGTTTATTTCATGTAAATAAACATGCCATTGACTTAGGCTAAACTATTTTATGCTAATTTTGAGAACATGATATCAAATGACCCCTCAAATGATATAAAACATGCTCCTTTATCTAAGTAAAATATTCAAAAAACTTGAATTTGATGGCCTCACAGACATTAATGATGACCTCGTAAGCATCAAATGATGTTTGAAAGAATGTCAAATTTAAGATCATAAAATTTCTTAGGTTTGGTGGGATTAAAGTTAACTAGCTCATGGAAGTTAATGATGGCCTCACATGCATTAAATGATGTTTGCAAGAATGTAAAATTTAAGGTCATCAAATTCTTGTATTCTATAGATCTTAGATTTAATTCACTCAATTTGATCAAGATTTGTGATGAAGTGAGAGTCATCTGATGAAGATCTGAGTGAGTGCACACCATTGGTTTGGGTTTTTATTAACATTAAGCTTCATATGTAGGAATACCACATGGTGACTTTGTGGGATTTATGATAATTGACCTTATTGAACCTAAGGATGACCCATAAGCTATTAATATTTGTCTAAGTTCACAAGATGGTGACACTTGTCACCTCCATGGTGATTCCTTAGGCCTTTAACATTTTAACATCATCCTCACTTCGTTTGATCAAGATCCATGATGGAGCAAGAGAAGTTGGATATTCAGAAGGGAAAAGTATTTAAGTTAGGGTTAAGGGTGATAAGGACTTAAGATAAAGTTTTAAGACTAAGGTCTCATTCATGTCAATAAATATGACATGGCCTTAGGATTAAGACTTTAGGCTAAGTAGGTAACAAATGGGACCAAACTAGGGAAACTAAAAGGAACCCTACCAATATGAATGTTAGACTCAATTAGAAATAAAGGAAACAAAAGGGGAAAAAATAAAAGAGACCAAATAGGAATTTCAGGTTAAGGTTTGATCATGTTAAGAAATATGACCAAGATTTAACATGAAAATCAGGCTTAAGTCTAAAGTAAATTTAAATATTCCCACCAAGTTTCTCCTACCAAATGTAAATTTGAACCAAGGACTTAAGCTAGGGTTTTCTGAAAGAGGGTATTTTAGAACATGAATCCAAGCCTAAGTTTTTTTAGACCAAAGGCTAGTAAGAGCCTGAATGAAGATAAACTATGAGGATATAAGCATGATCCATTCATAAGGGCTCCATGAAACCTATAACTTATCATATGAAGGGCAACTGTTAGCAACATTAGGTAACCTTAAAGAAAAACCATAAACTAGTAGGCCAAATTTATCAAAGTGGATGATCTTCAAATTTAGATAATGCTCAAAACATGCCATATTTTTAGTGTTAAGGCTCAAAGTATCTCAAAGGTCCCAATTTTAAAAAAATGGGGTTATGTTAACCTCAACAAATGGTGACTTCTAGGGGAACATAACAATATGTTAGAACTCAAAGGCTTTGGTTTAGACAAGTGATTATGCCACCTATTTCACTTGATCTATGCCATCACCAAGATTAGTTCATGGTTGAAACAAGCTTTTCACATGTAAAATTAGGGTCAAACATTAAGACATAGCCATGCTTTGTGTGTGTTTTAATTCCACTTATTGTTTTGCATGAGATTTAGGGGATAAATTTCAATTTTTATGCCTTTAATCATTAACATTGACTTAGAGCATATTTGGATATCCATTAAGGACCATGCTTCTAGTTCAATGAAGGCTCTGGTATTACTTTACTACTAGCCATGTATCTATAGCCCTAACAACGATGCCATTGTCTCCACTCAAGGCCTTTTTCCACTACCATCTAGGCATCTATAGCCTTGATGGAGGTTACCATAATCACTTTTTCTTGAAAAAGATTTTGATTTTTCAATAAATTCTTATTTTTTTATATTTTTAGATCTTTTAGGATTTTTAATAAAGGTTAGGAACTAGGGTACCTAGGTTGAAGGATTTGGTCAAATGTTTAATATTCAGGTAATCACCTATGGTTGTGACCTTTGTGTTAGGCAAGGATGTTTTTTAAGTGTAAGCATGATTGTGCCCTATTAGCTCAATATTTCATTTCACATGTGTAAATCTTCTTAAGACCAATTTAAGTTCTCATAAAATAGTTACCCTATTCACTAGTCCTTGCTAGTTACTCTAAATTAGAACATCAAGCTCTTATTTCAAATCCATGGTCAACATGTGCTTGAGGTTCATACCTACATTTATGAACTTGAAGAGTTTCAAGAAAACGAAATGATCTCTGAGTAGAGGGCTATCCAAAAATACTTATTGGAAGCAAGAAACAAAGCAATAAAAAACAAACACACAACATAAAACAACAAAATAGGAAGAAAAAGGGAAGTAAAAAAATATATACATGCTTATATACAAACAAGGGATAAGAAGGGAAAAATTGAAGGGAAATAACTATCCTACCTACACTAGCTTTAACCAATCTTATAGATTTATTCCATGAAGACCCTTGGTGGAGTAGCAAGAAAGTAATGCTTGAGATATATTCCATTAGTGGGCAATGTGAATTCTTTTCCTTGAATGTCTCTCATCTTTAAGGTATTGTTTCCAAGTGTATCTACAATATAATAAGGGTCAATCCATAGGGGTGTGAATTTTCCATGTTTGCCCTTAGGTTTAGATGCTTTATTTCAAAGGAGAATTAAATCCCCTTGTCTAAACACCTTCACCTTTGACCTTTTGTAAAACCACCTCTTAACCATGGTTTGGTGTTTTCTAAAGTTAGTAAAGGCTTCTTCACGTACATCTTCCATCTAGACAATGTCTAACAATCTTGAATTTGTAATATTTTGGCCTTCTTGCATATACTCTTACATGAATTTATACATAGGTAGCTTGAGAGTGATCAAGAAGATAGGCTCTTGGCCATACACCAACATAAATGGTGATACCTTTAAGGCTTATTTGATCCTTATCCTGTCTACCCATAGGGCATACTTGAGAAGCTTATGCCAAGTTATGGTATTGTCTATAGTAGATTTCGTGATTGCTTTCATTAAGCTCTTATTGTTAGATTTAAACACTCCATTTCCTTGAGGATAATGGTTGGATGAAAACTTAAGACAAATAACATTATCATATGCCCACTCTATCATCTCTGTGGATATAAATATAGATCCATTATCACACACCAAAGATACTAGAATTCCAAATCTAGTAAATATGTTTTCCTCTAAGAAACTAATCACTTCTTATATCCTACATTATTTAGTGGCTATAGCTTCAGTCCACCTTGGGTAATAATTTGTGGTAGTGAGGATATACTGGTGACCTTCTAATGAATTAGGGTTGATTACCCCTATAAAGTCAAACTCCATTATTCAAAGGGTTTGTCAACCATGACTAGTTGTAGAGGCATGGCTGCATTTGGTTCTTTGGTGGTAAAGATTTGGCATGAGTGACATTCCCTCATGTGCTTATGAGCATCTTTGAAAATAGTTGGAAAATAGTATCCATCTCTAAAGATCTTGTGGGATATTATCCTTATAGATGAGTGTCCATTGCCTAACTTATCATGGAAAGTTCTCATTATTTTAGTGGATTCTTCCTTGGAGATACATCTTAGGTAGACACCTTCAAATCTATTTCTATATAAAACCCCATCTTTGATCAGATAATGGGTTGCCTTGAGCCTTAAGGCCCTCTTTTACTCCCTGTTTAGGCCTACAAGAGAAGTAATATTAATTAACAAGTGGATGATGGAATCATACCATTCATTAGCTTGAAATATTTATTGATCAACTTGCATAATACTTAGCTTAGGGATAGCGTTAACAATCATTTGGATCAAGCCTTATCACCTTACCCATTTTTTAATTTTCATTTCTGTGTCATACTCTTGCAAAACTAACATCTATTTACCTCTATGTTCTCCAATTTTATTTTGGCTTATCATGAGATTTTTGGTAGGGTCAGGTAAAATAGCATGCACCTTATTTATAAGGATATAGTACCTAATTTATTCACTACCTTAACCAATGCACATGCTTGCTTATCAACTAAAAAAAATTTAACTCAACATTCTTTAATTTAGTACTCATGAAAGCTATTGGGTGATCACACCCATCAATCGTTTGAGTTAAAAGTATAGCCATAGTATGGTCAGATGCAATATAATAGAGTTATAAGTACATTGAAAAGTTAGGACTTATCAAGACTGAAGCTTGGCTAATTTATTTTTTGATGTCATTGAATACCTTCCTGGATTCCTCATTCTAAGTGACCTTAGCATCTTTATTTAGCATATCATTCAATGGTTTGACAATTTATGCAAAACCAGAAATG
Organism: Torreya grandis; assembly: GCA_037957365.1. Classification (NCBI taxonomy): domain Eukaryota; kingdom Viridiplantae; phylum Streptophyta; class Pinopsida; order Cupressales; family Taxaceae; genus Torreya; species Torreya grandis. The sequence continues at coordinate 1,538,307 of JARHVA010002614.1, forward strand.
AATTTTATTGCAAAATTTATTTTTCCAAAGAATGATTTTAACTCCTACAATTTGGAGGCTCTATCTTAGATATAGCTTACACTCTTTCAGGATCTATGGAGATCCCATATTTACTTATAACATGGCCTAACAATTTGCCTTTAGTAACATAAAAAAATCTCTTCTTGGGGTTGAGGGAGATCCCATACCTTCTGCACCTTTCAAAAACTTGCTGTAGATGCATGAAATGGTCTTCCCTATTCTTAAAAATAATAGTTAGATCATCCATGTAAATAATGATACACTTACCAATCAGGCCTTGGAAGGCATGGTGCATGGCCCTTTGAAAATTAGCTCTTATGTTTATCATCCCAAAAGACATTCTCTTGTATGTAAAGGAGCCCCACTTGGTTGTGAAATCTATCTTCATTTAGTCTTCCTTGTCTACCAACACCTAGTTGTAGCTTGAAAAACCATCAAGAAAAGACATCATGGGTGAACCTGAAATAATTTGTATTCTCTGGTCAAGAGAGGGAAGATGATAATTGTCCTTTTTATATGCTTTATTCAAATTTATAAAGTCAATACATAGTTTTATTTCACCATTATTATTTTTGATTGGCACCAAAATCTCCACCCAAGTAGACTACCTAATGGGAAATGTAATTATAACATCTAGAAATCTCTAACTTCTTTGAAGATCATAGGCTCTAAAATAAGATTCATAGGTCTTTGTTTCTACTTGAAGGGTTTATAATTTTATTTGAGAGGTATATCATGGGTGATGACTCTTGAATCAAACTTATTCAAGTCATCATAAGACTAGGTTATGACATCCTTTTATTTTGTTCGCAACTCTTTGTCTCTCTTATTCTCAGCACTTGTGCAAATTTTTCCAACATTGACTAGATGAGGATGCTTTTGAGGTCCAAGATCAATTGCATTATAATCTTTCCCATTTACCTTAGGAACCTTAGGGGTCTTGGCTAGTTTGTCTTGATAAAATAATCTCTCTAAGGAAATCATGCCTTTGGGAATCTTATTTTCATTCAGTTGAATGACTTTACCATCAAACTTGCCTTCTCTATAAGTGATTTTAATAGCCTCATCAATTACATGAGATTCAAATGCTCCTGAGTTGGTCATGAAATCTATGATCTATTGATCATCATTGAAGACATGAAAATGATTCACATTATTTGGGATTGAAGGACAAGTTATCATCTCAATGCTGAAGTTGGGTGAGTCTTGGTTAGGTATGAGGTTGGCTATAATAGAGGGTATCTCATCAACTACTTTATTCTCCTCTGTAGGGATGGAAGCAATGCTAAAGGCATCAAATGACTCAATTAGATCCTAGAACCAAAATTTATACCTCTTTAGGTATGATAGCTTGAATTGATACTTGCTTCTCACTTAGTTTACTACAAGCTCTGAATCACTATAAACCAATGGTTCTTTGACTTTGTTTTTGATAGCAAATTGCAAACCTAGGATTAGGGCCTCATATTTAGTAAGGTTATTGGTACATGGAAACTGGAGCCTATAGGATGCATGATATTTTTTACCAGTAGGATCAATTAGGATAATGCCTACCCCAGACCCAAACTTACACTTAACACCATCAAAATGTAGCTTCCATTGCCTAGGCATAACATGAGTACTCTTAGGATCATATACCTTTGTAATTTCTAAGGTAAAAGCTCCCAGATTAGAGTCAATTATGTTGACCCTTTCATTTACAAAATTGTACTTAGTGATCATGTGTTTCATTCTTAGATCTCTTTCAAATCTTATCTGGTTTGGAACTCATTTCCAAGGTATCCATAAATGTGAACAATCCGTGGACATGTAGCCATTTAGATCTTTTGTCCATTCCTTGCTTAACAAGATTCTATAAGCATCAGGAATGTCAACAACTTGGATATCAATAAATTGATGTACTTTAGGCTTAGATTGAAATTGCATATGGACATTTAATAATTCTCCAATCACCTTGACTCTAGATTTATCTAATTAAGTAAAAACTCTATTAGATTTTATAGGTGTCAAGCCAAGTTATTTGCAAATACCTACTAGCATGATATTAGTAGATGCACCAGAATCCAATAAACAATTGTGTAAATTATCATCAAACATTCTGAATGTGAGTAGGAAAGGAGGAGATTTTGCCTTAGCTTTGTGCAAATCCACATTAACATTGTCAACTTTAGGTGGTTGTTTATATTTTAACAATGATTGTAGCAAGAGGTCTCTTTGTTCTATGATCTACATTACTTCATGTAATGTGATGTTATCTTTTATCTTCTTCATATCTTTAACAATATTATAACCAGTCTTATTCAAGGAACTAGGAACATCAACATTATGCTTAGAGGTACTCCATTTGGGTGGTTATGGATCATTGTTTGAAGAAGTGTTTGGAGGAGTTCCAAAGTTATTTGGAGGTTTTGGGGTAGTCAATGGTTGCTTCTACTCTCTATTCCTCAGAAGATAAGTCTTCTTCAAGAATTGTTGGAAGGCCTATATTTTCTCATGGACATCATCAGGTTCATTGTCCTCTTGAAAAGGGAATTCAAATGTTTCCACCATGTTGACTTGATTAGATGAGTTGGGTCTTGAGGTACCTGCACCACTATCCTTATTAGGGACCACTTCAAATATGTATAGCTCTTCTTGGAAAGATTCAAAATCCTTAAAAAATTTAATGCAATCAATCTCCTCATATTTGGCTATATAATGCACTCTAAAATAATCAAGCAAAGCAATGTTAGTAAGATTAATATACATGTATTTCTTGCTAGAAGTGGTTCATTAGCCTTGTTTTTATAGAAATTATCATTATGAAACCTATTGTTAGGACTATTAAACCTTTATAATGAGAAGTTCCTACTAGATATCTCTCTAGTATTGCCAACGTGGTTTTGAAACTGAAGGAAATTAGTGCTTAACTTTTGGACCATTTTTAGAATAGACTCATTCTCATTTTTGGGAGTTTTAGAATTGTGAACTTGGTTATATTAGTACTAGCAGCTAGTACTAAAGTTATTTGATCATTTGTATTGAATCCATTAGCAATAAAATGACTCAAGAATCCTAGGTTTTGATTAGGAACATCATGACTCAAAGGTAATTGATTCAGATTTGGGAATTGATTCAAGGGTGGAACACTCTGATTGTTGTTGAGGAAGATGTTCAACATGGGTAAATGTGGATTGATATTTGGAATAGAGTAGGTCATTTGTCCTTGGGGCTTCATTTGATCATTGATGATCACTGCTTCAGAATAAGCCCTATTTAATGAAGTTATATTTGGAAGAGATCTTTTCAAAAATATAAAAGTCATATGATCTACTACATCCTTATATATTTTCAGAGCTAAAACATCATCAGGTTTATAAGGGTCTATGGTCCTACTACACATCTTCTGGAACCTAGTATTAAAGGACCTTATGGGATCACTTTCATCCCTTCTGATGGTGGTGAACTAGTGGTATATGACACAATGACTAACAATTTTGCCAAATTGGTCTATGAAAACATTGGTGAAACCATCCCAGCTAGTAATATAAATGTCAGGCAAATTGAAAAACCATTCATACACAACATATTTAAAAGTAAAGGGGAACAATATACATCTTACATCTTCATATATGACATTAAACAACCTTAAATTAGCTTTAAAGGATTTAATATGCTCTTCAGTAGTTACAATACACGTTAGACTAAATATTAGCAAGTATTTTTTAGGATTACATGGGAGATCATGTACCACACCTAGTACATTGATTAAAGATTCTCCTAACCAAGCCATACCTGGATGAAGGTCAAAGGTAGGGGTACATTGAAGAGGTGAAGTTGGAAAATATTTGGAATGCCTATGCCTACCTTTATCTCACCTAGTTATTCTATGGACTTCTAGCTCAAGCAAAGGTTCTCTTTTCTCTGAATGTGATCTTATTCAAATCCTTCACAGTTCTAGCTTGAAGATTGAGGATCCTATTTGAAATATGATGTGTCAAGTTAATATTTACAAAGAACAAGGATTAAACCTTTACATTAAGCTAATTTTGCAAATATTTGTATAAATAATAGTAAAATACATCAACCTTTGTCTAAGTTATCTCAAAGATGTGTCCAATTATGTAAATATGATCAATCTTTACACTTCTAAGTTCAAATAAACTAAAATTTGTTTAAAATTTATTAACCTTTGATAAAAATAATATATACTAACCTCAAATACCATGGATTCTAATATCTTAAGCTATCTTTACAAGAATTAAGCATCAAACTTAAAAAAGTTGTGAACTTTATCTAAACTAAGCGCTAAGATGGGTCAAACACCATGAAGATCAAAGAGCTTTATACTTTTGAGAAAATAATTATGTAAAGGTACAAAGATGACATCAACCTTTGATCAAAATGCACTGAGATTAGCAAAGATTCAATCAATTCACAAAGATTGGCCCTCCTTCTAGTGCCAATAGAAGTTGTTCTTGTTGATGTCTCTAAATGTATCATAGGTGCCCTTAGTGTTCAAAGAACACTTATCATTTTAGAATTCTAGGAATTTAGAGCATGAGTAGAAGGTTTTGGCAAATTATGTTACCTATGGTGAAATAGTAGTAGATCAATGTTTAACTATTCCATAAAATTTATATTAATTGATGGTTGGGAGCCATCATGGTGTTGGGGCCAACATACCCTCATTTTATTGAAAATTCGGACTCTTGAGTGCTTTGAACCTTAACACTAAAAATTTGACATGTTTGAGTGTTATTGAAATTTGAAGATCATCCTCTTTGATAAAATGGCTTATTCTCTTTTCATTATTGAACTTTAATTTGCCTAATCATGCTAATGATTTACCTTGTGAATGGAAAGTGTAGGTTTCATAGAGATAACATTGATAAATGTTGATCAAAAGTTTCACAATGTGGTACAAATTAGGCTTTTACTAGCCTTTGGTCTATGGGGAGTAGATCCTGACCCTCCTTCAACAAAACCCTAAGCCTAAAACCCTTGGTTCAAATTTAAATCTTGGTGGGAACAATTCGGTGGGAACATTTGGTCCTATTGTAGATTTAATCTTAATTTTATACTAAGGCTTGGTTGTGTTTCTTAAACCTGACCAAAATTTAAAATAAAAATATGCTTAGTCCTCATATATTTTTTCTCCTTTTCATTTCCTATTTTCCCTAACCATGTCTAAAGATGGTTTTGTAGGGCTCATTTTTATATTTTCTAACATGGTCCCTTTTTATTTATGCCTTAGCCTATGGTTTTAATCCTAAGGCCCCATCGTATTTATTAATACAAAAGAGACCTTAGCCTTAATGTCTTAGCCTAAGTTATTTATATCATATGGGTCCTAACTTAGTGTCCTTGTTTCTTTATAGATCCAATGATCCTCATTTCACCATGGTACATGATCTAATGGAGTGAAGAAAACTTGAGTTTTGGCCTAAAAAATATGCATCTTGAGAGACCCAATAGTCCTTGATTTCTCACTTTATCTAATCCAACAAAGCGAAGAGTTATGAAAAAAGTGAATGCTCAACTTTGTGACCAGTCCTGTGCAATTATCTGAATCATCATCCAATGGTCCTCGCTACTTCTCAACTTTAATCCAATGAAGTGAACACGATATTGAAAAGTCAAAAGGCCATTGACAAGTTATAGAGACCCTATGGGGTATCAAGAGTGCTTGGAATAATTATGAAAGTGCTTAGTTTTCATATGGTCCTTCATTGTGTTCATCTGGACAATCTGGTCAAGTGATAAAAAATTTGAGTAGGTACTTTGCTGATATCAGTATTTCCACGTGTGGATGAGTCAAGTAAAATTGGTCATATGCATGTGTTCACATTTGTGCCAAGTTTATATGCCCCAAGTTTTGGGTCCTCTACATAATCATATCAAAAGTTATTAGCCTTAAAAGTTGGTCTCCAAACAAAATCTATCATTTTCCCATAGCCATTTTTTTCAAGGAGTCAAAAAAAGCCTGGTAGGCATTTTCATGAAGCCATATCTCTCATGTGCTACAAATTCAGAGGAAATGGTCAAATGGGTTTATTCATCTTTGTATAAGGAACCTTTTTCCTAATTTTGAACTCATATGACATAGCACGTCAAAAGATATAAGTGTGCAAAGTTGGATTCCAAGTAATTTTAGATTATTTTCCTAACATGTATATTAACATCATGCAAAGTCAAGGAAAAGGGCTCATTTCAACATTTTATAGGTGTATTTATAAATATTTTGAGACCAACAGATCAAATGGTTTTATTCCTTTTGGTATTAAGTCTATTCCCTACAAATTTGGTGCCTTGAGTTTTGCACTTCAAGATAAAAAATTGCAAATTTTGCTAAAAAATTGATGATGATCGCACGGACGTCAAATGTCATCCCATGCAAAATCTCATACAAGATTAAATTTGATGCTCTTCGAGATGTCAATGATAATCACACAAATGTCAAATGATGGTCATGCAAACATCAAATTTAAACCCAATCAAAAAATCACATGAGCTTAAAATTGATGATCTTCAAGACAAAATATGGTCGCAAAAACGTTAAATGGAAGTGAAAATAGAGCTTAGTGGGCATATTAAACATGTCATATTTCTCATGCACTAAAATTTAAATATAAATTGTCAAATGGGTTTGTTAACCCTCATACAAGGAATATTTTCACTAAATTTAAGCTCACGAAACATAATGCATTAAAAGTTATAGACATGGAAAGTTTCCCTCCAATGCATTTTTTGCTATTTTTTTAGATAACCAATTTTTTGGAGTGAAAATAGAGCATAATGGGAATATTGATCATGTCATATCTCACAAGTTATATAGCTTCAAGAGAAACAGTCAAATGGGTTTTTTCACATTTATGTCAAGATCATATGCACCCAATTTTAGCTCACTTGATACTGCATATCAAAAGTTACGAAGACCTAAAGTTGGCTTCCTAGCCATATTTTACTATTTTTCCATAGTCATTTTTTAGGGAGTGCAAGTAGTAGGAGGGGACTGCACCAACACAAGGACCATCAACTAGTTAATAATATTCTATTTTATAATTTTTTTTGACATTTTGAAATAGAATATTTCATTGAAAAGATATATATGAGTTTGTTAGCATATTTGCCTATATGTCAGTCCACTTTGGAAAAAAAAATGTATGCTATAACTTGGTAAAAAGGAAAACTATCCTTATCTATAGACTATTTTGTATCTTATGATTGATTGGTATACTGCTTTGTTATTCTATAGAAGGAAGTATTTTTTCAATTTATAAGGGGGAATTTTGAGCAAATTGTATACTTGGAGCAATTAATTTAGTTAAGAAATTTTGGAAAAATTGTCTGTGGCTATGTTAATAGTTATTATTTTTCTCCCAATTATTTTTAAATGCATTGAACTTGAATGGTCTCTTGAATGTTAATCTATATTTTGGTTGCAAGGTTGCTATTTTGTGTTGAACTAGATTAATTAAAAATATTTGAGTTTATTTCATTTTATTTGCTCTTGATTTAAATGTGCATATGTTATTCAAATTTTGGTAGCTAATCTATAAAGTGAATTTTATCTTTAATTTTGCCTTTCACACTCTCCTTAGAAGTTGCTTGGTTAGTAATGAAATTTGAGCTCATGTTATTTTACATTATTAACGAGTTCAATGTATGCTTAGTTTAATGAAGACTTTATTGTTTTGTTCCAGGTTAAGACTACCAATCATTTATGTTCTTTCTACCCTACATTTACTCTTTTGCCCCTTTTTAATGATTCATTTTAGCTTAGATTTCACCATAAATATCCATTTAGAATAGTTTGTAGTCAATTTTCTGATCATAATCCATTATCAATAGCAAAGATATACATAAATTCAAGACCAAGGTGGCTCCCAACCACCAAATCATATAAATATTGTCAAGATATTTTGCATTACTCTACTTCTATTTAATCATAGATAATTAGAATTGCCATAAACTACAACTCATGCCTTGGATTCTCAGAATCCTAAAATGAGAAGTGTTCTTCAACACTAAGCGAACCCATGAGGCAAATGGATGTATCAACAGGAGCAACTCCACTGGTGCTAGAAGGAGGGCATAAATATTTACGAATTTATAAGATCTTTACTAGTTTTAGTGTGTTTTGATCAAAGATCAGTGTATTCTTTACCTATTTTTATAATTCTTTGCTCATTTATGTAAAGATCATTAATCTTCATGATTTCAGACTGGTCTTTGTGCTTATTTAGACAAAGATTGTTATTATTTGAAGATATATGGTAAGTTATGGTAAGGATAGCTTAAGCTTTGAAAATCTGAAGTATTTGAGGTTAAAATAGCTTGTTTTAATCAAAGATTGATATATCTTTCAAAAATTTGGGATCATTTGAACTTAAGATTGTAAAGATTTACTATATTTGCGTAATTAGGGACATTTTTCTGGCTAACTTAGTTAAAATTTGATGCCCTTTTTTATTATTTATATATATATTTATAAAATTATCTTAATGTATAAGTTTAATCCTTGTTATTTATAAAGATTTACTTGACACATCGTATTTCAAATATAATCTTTAATCTTTGAGCTGAAATTATCCAAAGCAAGACTAAAGTGAACAAAAATATTTAGGGTTCCAATCTACTTTACCAGATCAGGGTACTCATGTGTTCAAGGTATGGATTGGATAGGTGGCTCTTCAATCAATATACCAGTTATAGTGCATGATCTTCCTCAAAATCTAGAAAGGTATTTGCCTTCTTTCAACCCAAATAATGTTGTTACTGTTGAAGAACATATTGAGTCATTCAAAGCTGCTCTAAGATTTCTAAATGTAATTCATTAAGATGTATCCTATAAATTATTTCTCTTTAATTTTAAAGATGTTACCGATGAATGGTTTCTTAACCTTCCATAGGATTGCATTACTAGCTGGAATAATTTTAACAATATCTTCATTGATCAATTTGGCACAATTGTTAGTCCATGCATTTTGTATTAGCAGTTCATCACCATTATAAAGGATGTTAATGAAACCATTATATCCTTTAATGCTAGGTTCCAAAAGATGTTTAACAAAACTATATCCCCTTACAAACCTAAAGAGGATTTAGCTTTAGAGATTTATAAGGATGCTATAGATCCCTTGACCTCTATGTTCTTAAAAAAATCTCTTCCAGTAATAAACACATTGACTTGGGTCTATTTTGAAGCTGTAGTCATTAATGACCAAATGCAACCCTAGGGTAAAATGGGGTATTCAATGCCTAATGTCAATTTGAATTGGATCATCCAAAATTTCTTCCCTAATATGCCTACTTTAACACCAATTTAGAACCATTTCCCCTTAAGTCATTTATATCGTGGCCAAAGACTAGAATTCTTGAATAACACTACAAGTGGATTTCATCTACAAAATCATAGAATTCCAATGCCCACAACCAGTAACAATGATCCAATTCATGACCCTGAGACACCAAAAAATTCAAATGACTTGATATTAGAAATGATCCATAAACTGAGCATTAATTTTTTATAGTTGCAAAAACAAGTAAGAAATACAAGGGAAAGTTATGACAAAAATTATGCTTCTCAAATGTTTGATAAGCCTCTAGATGAATTCTATAGCAATAATAATGTATTTTTTGAAGACGTACACATGAGTTTCAATGATATTATTTTCATTGATCATTGCAATATTTTTGAAACCCCTAAAATTATGTCTAATCAAGACTTTGCTGCAGGGACATTTACATTTGCAGGAGCATCTCAAGGTTTCATACAGGCCATTGATTTTTCATTTGAAGATGGAGATGAAGACAAAGATAAGCCAATTAAAAAATTTGTATCTGAGATAATTTATATTATTGAATATGTAAAATAAATTGTAATTGAAAATCAATAAGGCATCATCATTGATATGCATGTAGATGAAGAAGAAGAATTGTTGGAAGTGGATATGGATCAAGTACAAGATAATCTTTCTTCAAAAGGTAGCTAGGGAGGCAACCCACATAGGCTTATTTATGAAATAGAGAATACCCTTGAAGAGGATGCTCATTAGTAGCAGTCATACTATGATTTTTTGAATGAGATCAAGGAGATGGAGATAGTAGATGATAGAATGGGATAACACATAGATGTTTCATCTGAGAATTTCACCAATGATCTAGAGCTCCTAGAAGATGATATTATTTGGGAGGAATCAAACCAAGATAAGATGAATCTCTATTGGACATAAGAGTTGCCTATCTTCACCGAAGATGAATATGAGGCATGTGAAGCAAATAAAAAATTGTCATATGACTTCATTAAGAGGCCTGCAATATAGGACTAGCATGTTTCTCATAATGAGATTTCAGATGGACATCATTCAGTTGATTAGGATGAAGATGCCTTTTGAAATGAATTGAAATATTTTTGTGTAAATATTGGTAGTCCACTTCTACCTCATAAAGAACCTAATGAAGACATCAGTCTGAAGATGCAAGTTGAGCTATCATTATTGAGTGAAGATAATATAGGCCAATACCTATCTATGAATGAAGTAGAACTAACACTCCTATAAAGTAGGAGAATTTAGGAAGAAGATAATTGGGTCTTAGAGTCATATCTTCAATCCATGCATCTGAGGAGGTTGATAGGAGATCAAGTCACACCATCTATAAGACACAAGTATACAAATAACCCTATTTATAGGAAGATGACATCAAAAAACACTCAAGTTTAAAGGTGATTTAGTAGATTAAATAATTTTCCATTTGATCTTAGAGGTAAGTATTTTTTGAATTTAGTATAGGGCTTAGATTAGTTTCTTTCCTGCTCTTTATTTTTCATTTTTTTTTGTTCCTTGTTTGTATATAAACATGTATATATTTGTTTACTTCTTTTTTCACTTTTTGATTTGTTACTTTCTATTGTGTGTTTGCTTTTGTTGCTTTGTTCCTTGATCTTAATAAGTCCTTTTGGGATAACCCTAGCTAAAATTTGTTCAAATTTTATTAAAATTTCAAAAGATTCAAGAATGAAGGTATGAACCTCACACTTATGTTGACCATAGTTTGAATCACAATTTCGATACCATAATTTAGAAAAACTGGTAAAGATTGATGAATAATTTAAATATTCCATATGAACTTGTACATTATCTTAACTTAAACTTGGTTTTAAGAAGAATTGCATGTGTATAATGAAAGATTGACCTATTGAGACACAACCATGCTTGCACTTAACAAACATCCTTACCTGGGACAAAGGTCACAACCAAAGGCAATAGTCTAAAAATTAAACACTTGACCAAATCTCTAAACTTGGTTCCCAACCTTTGATGGAAGCAAAAAAAATGATCTAAAAAATATAAAAATAAGAGATTATTGTAAAATCAAAAGCTTCTCAAGAAAAAGTGATTCTGGTAATCTCAACCGGCGCTATGGATGCCTGGCTAGTAGTGGAAAAAGGCTATGAGTGGAACCAAAGGCATCTCTATTAGGGATATGGATGCTTGACTGGTAGTAGAGAAATACCCAAGCCTTCCCTAAGCTAAAAGCATGATGATTAATGAATATCTGAACATGCTCCCAACTAGATGTTAATGATTAAAGGCATGAACCTTGCAAGTTGCTTTCTAAATCCCACAATAAATAGTAAGTGGAACATAAGCACACACACAACATGGCTATGTTTTAAATGTTTAATCCTAATTTTGTATATGCAAAACTTGTTTCAATCTAGAAATGGTCTCAATGATGGCATTAATCAAGTGGAATAAATGGCCTATTTATCTATCCAAACCAGAGTTTCTAGGTTCTAACATATTACTATGTTTCCCCTATGAGTCATCATTTGTTGGGGCCAACATACCCCCATTTTATTGAAAATTGGGATCCTTGAGTGATTTGATCCTTAACACTAAAAATTTGACATGTTTGAGTGTTATTAGAATCTAAAGATCATTCTCTTTGATAAAATGGATTATTCTCTTTTCATTATTGAACTTTAATTTGACTAATCTTGCTAATGATTTATCCTATGAATGGAAAGTGAAAATTTCATGGAAATAAAATTGATAAATGTTGGTCAAAAGTTTCATAGTGTGGTACAACCCAGGATTTTACCAGCATTTGGTTTGTTGGGAGTAGGTCCTGACCCTCCTTTAGTTAAACCCTAAGCCTAAAACCCTTAGTTCAAATTAAAATCTTGGTGGGAACAATTTGGTGAGAACATTTGGTCCTATTGTAGACTTAAGCCTAATTTTATATTAAGGCTTGGTTGTGTTTCTTAAACATGACCAAACCTTAACATAAAAATATGCTTAGTCCTTATATATTTTTTCCCCTTTTCATTTCCTATTTTTCCTAACCATGCCTAAAGATGGTTTTCCAGGGTTCCTTTTTATATTTTCTAATGTGGTCCATTTTTGTTTATGCCTTAGCCTATGGTTTTAATCCTAAGGCCCCATCATATTTATTAATACAAATGAGACCTTAGCCTTGGTGTCTTAGCCTAAGTTATTTATATCCTATGGGTCCTAACTTAACATCTTTGTTTCTTCGTAGATCCAACGATCCTCATTTTATCATGGGACATGATCTAATAGTGTGAAGAAAACTTGAGTTTTGGCCTAAAGAACATGCATCTTGAGATATCCAATGGTCCTTGATTTCTCACTTTATTTGATCCAATAAAGTGAAGAGTTTTGACAAAAGTGAATGCTTAACTTTGGGACTAATCATGTGTAATTATCTGGATCATCATCCGACGGTCCTCACTACTTCTCAACTTTTAATCCAACAAAGTGAACATGATATTGAAAAGTCAAAAGGCCATGGACAAGTTATAGAGACTCTATGGGGTGTCAAGAGTGCCTATAATAAGTATGAAAGTGCTTGGTTTTCATCTGGTCCTTCATTGTGTTCATTTGGACATTCCTGTCAAGTGACATAAAATATAAGTAGGTAATTTGATGACATCATAATTTTCACATGTGGATGAGTCAATTAAAATTGGTTATATGGGTGTGTTAACATTTTTTCCAAGTTTATATGCCCCAAGTTTTGGGTCCTTCACATAATCACATTAAAAGTTATTAGCCTTCAAAGTTATGAGCCATTTTTTTCAAGGAGTCCAAAAGAGTCTAGTAGGCATTTTCATGAAGCCATATCTCTCATGTGCTAAGTTTGAAGTCATACGACATAGTACGTTAAAATATATAAGTGTACAAAGCTGGCTCCTAGGCAATTTTAGACTATTTTCCTGACAAGTATATGAACATCATGCAAAATCATGGAAAATGGCTCATTTCAACATTTTATATGTGCATTTATAAAGCTCCCAAGACCAAAAAATCAAATGGGTTTGTTTATTTTAGTATTAAGTAAATTCCTTGAAAATTTGGTGTCTTGATGAGTTCTACACTTCAAGATAAAAAATGGCAAAGTTGACCAAAAAGTAGATGACAGTCGCATGGATGTCAAATTTAATCCCCTACAATAATTCATATGAGCTCAACTTTGATAGTCTTAGGGACATCAATGATGATCATGCGAATGTCAAATGATGGTCGCACGGATGTCAAATTTAAACCTCTGTAAAAAATCACATGAACTTAAAATTGACGGTCTTGGAGATGTCAAATACAATCACGCGAACATCAAATAGATGTGAAAATAGAGCCTAGTGAGAATATTGAACATGCCATATCTATCATGTGCTATAGTTTTAGGTTAAATGGTCAAACGAATTTATTAACCCTCATACAAGGAACATTTTTGCTAAATTTGAGCTCATTATACATAATGCATCAAAAGTTATGGATGTGGAAAGTTTCCCTCCAATGCATTTTCTGCTATTTTTCAGACTTATCCAAATTTTTAGAGTGAAAACAGAGCCTAGTGGGCATATTTAACATGTAATATCTCGTAAACACTATAGATTCAAGAAAAAAGGTCAAATTAGTTTTTTCACATTTATGCCAAGATCATATGCACCAAATTTTAGCTCACTTGCTACTACACATCAAAAGTTACGAAGATCTAAAGTTGGCCTCTTGGTCATATTTCGCTATTTTTTCATAATCATTTTTCAGGGAGTGCAAGCAGCAATAGGGGACTTCACCAATACAAGGACCACTAGCTAGTTAATAATATTCTATTTTATGAAATTTGTGACATTTTGAAATGGAATATTTCATTGAAAAGACATATGTGAGTTTGTTAGCATATTTCCCTATATGTTAGTCCAATTTAGAAAAACAAATGTATGCTACAAATTGTTAAAAAGGACAATTGTCTTTATCTCTAGGATATTTTTTATCTTATGACTAACTGGTATATTACCTTGTTCTTCTATAAAAGGTAATATTTTTTCATTTTGTAAGGGGGAAAGTTTTGAGCAAATTGTATACTTGGAGCAATTAATTCAACTAAAGAATTCTGCAAAGAATGTCTGTGTGGCTATGTTAATAGTTATTAGTTTTCTCCCAATTATCTGTCAATGCCTTGAATTTGAATGGTCTCTTAAATGTTGAGCTATATTTTGGCTGCAGGGTTGCTAATCTGTGTTGAACTAGATTAGTTGAAATGATTTGAGTTCATTTCATTTTATTTGCTCTGGATTTAGATGTGCATATGTTATTAAAGTTTTGGTAGCTAATCTTTAAAGTGAATGTGATCTTTACTTGTGCCTTCCATACTCTCCTTAGAATTTGCTTGGTTAGTAATAAAATTTGAGCTCATGCTATTTTGCATTATTAACCTGTTCAATGTGTACTCAACTTAATGGAGACTTTTTCATTTTATTCTAGGTTAATATTGGCAATCAACCGTGTTCTTTTGGCCCTACCTTCCCTCTTTTGCCCCCTTTTTAATGATTCATTATAGCTTAGATTTCACCATAAATATCCATTTAGAATAGTTTGTAGTCAAATTTATGATCATAATCTATTATCAACAACAAAGATATATATAAATTTAGGACCAAGGTGGCTCCCAACCACCAAATCATATAAATATTGTGGACAACTTTTTCATTACTCTACCTCTATTTAATCATAGGCAATTAGAATTACTATAAACTATAACTCAAGCCCTAGATTCTCAAAATCCTAAAATGAGAAGTGTTCTTCAACACTAAGAGCACCTGTGAAGTAAATGGAAGCATCAACACATGGTAAAAATATTTTCAAAGGGTAAGTACCTATGTTACTACTGGTGAATTATGATCAAAGTTTAAACTACAAACTAGTCTAATGGACATTTACAATGAAATCTAAACTAGAGTGATTTGGTTAAAAAAAGGAGCAAAAGAGAAGGTTAAGGCAGAAAAAGAATAAGTGATTGATGATCTTAGCCTCAAACATTATGACAAAGTTTCAATTACAAATGAGTATACATATAACCAATATATAGTGCAAAATAACATAAGCTCAGATCTCACTACACACCAGGCAAACTTCAAAGGATGATATAAAGAAGTACAAGTAAGAAATGAATTTAGTTTAAAGATTTGCTACCACATTCAAATAAAATTTTCACATTCTAAAGCAAAGAAAATAAAACAAAACAAATTCAAGATCATTCAACTAACTGAGCATAAACACAAATTAGCAACCCTATGATGAAAGATGCAACTCAGAATTCATATAAACCATTCAAATTTAAGACTTAGGACTAACAATTGAGAGAAAATATATATTAACACTTGACACAACCAGTTTGGACAATATTTTTAGATTTACATAATTGTATTAATTTCTCAAAGTATACAAATTTTGCTCAAAATTCTCTCTTTTACAAAATGTTAATACTACCTTTTATAGGATGATAAGGCAATATACCGATTAGTTATAAGATACACATATATAAGAAGTAAGGAAAGATGTCCTTTTTCTACAAATTTCTAGAATACACTTACTTTTCTAAAATAGACTAACCTAGAGGTGAATATTCTAATAGACTAGCATATGCCTTTATAAAAGAATATTCCATTTTAAAAATATACCAAGCTTTTCAAAATGGAATACTATTTAATTAGCTGGTTGGTCCTACATTTGAGAACTTGCTTGTTACTGCTAAAGGTTGTTCATATCTTTTTGATGTTGTTCATTAACAAGTCCTAAATCCATAGCTAGCCTTAAAAGACATTCATCCTCTTAGTCAGCCAAAGCATTCAATTCTTTATCATTTCTAGCCATGGCTTCCTTGATGCTTCTAGCCTCAACTATCCATTCTCTTGCATTAAGGATCATGTCAAGGATCCTACTATTGTCTGCTCTAGAGTGACCTTGACTCTTATTTATTATTTATTTTATCACCAAAGTAGTCCTATGTTTAAATTCATCATCTACCATGATGCTTAAGATAGTGGTCTATGGAGGGTCAATCAACATGGTTCGAAAGAGCTATTCAATCCTTTTAATTAGCTCCCCATCATCCTTCAGGAGTTTCTCTAGTTCTTGTGACCAAACATTCAAACTCTAGACTTTGTCAATAACAATTCCTAGAATTACATTCAAATGTCCCAAATTAATTGTTTTGAACCCAGTGATTTGACTTTCAACCTGGATGTTGATTAACCCTATTATTTTATCCTCTGAAGCTTACCATTGGGATGTTAGACCCTTGGCCACTCTATTTTGTTGCACCAATGCACTCTAACTTAACATCATTGGTTTCAATGCATCAAACATGTCAAAGAAGGATTTATCAAGCATTTTGACCATTTCCTTAGGCACTAATAAAATAGCTTGTGTCTCTAAATTCTTTTTTTCCTTCTCTAGGTTATATATTCTTTGCTTCATACCCCTGATGCCTACTCTGACTTGAGTTGAGTGAGCCTCAGTTAGTCCTTCAATGTCATCTACATGGATGGGGTGCTCATTAGGTCTTTGACCTCCAACTAGAGTTAAGCCTATAAATGGCTCAACCTTTTGAAAAGTAAATTCTTCAGTCCCCACCATGGCCTTTTTAGTTATCACTCTTTCTAAGCATACTATCTCAAGATTGAACTGCATAATGGTAGTTGGCTCTATGAACTTTGGAGGTTCAAAAACCTCCATATTTTTGCTACTTGATGCTCCTAGAGCATTCATTTGTTTGCTATGTAAACATACAGTGGTCACTATTGTTCTTTCTTCCTCCTCCTTCATCAAGGACTTTATCCATGGCTTGATATCATCATGTACATCAATATTAATAGTTTGGGTCAAGGCCTATGCGTGGTGCCAACAGGGGATCTTTTACATTTTCCCATAGATGAACCAATTAGGGATGATTGGTCCATGAATGGGGTATTCATCACTGAATAAGTTAATTTCACTTGTAGGGTGAGTGAAATTCAACTTGGGATTCTTTTTCCCAACTAGGACCATTGCCAACTCTACCTTTCTCTTTCTTAATGGTGTCATTGGGACTAAATTCAAGGCAGGCTCTTTCCCTTTTTATTTCTTAACCTCATCTATTTATACTTGTGATTCTTCAGCATGCTCATCCTCTTCATCAGACCCATATGCCTCAATAAGGACCTTGAGGGAATCTTCCACTATCTCATCTAGATCTAAGGTAATCATATCTAGGTATTCAATGGGGGATGCTGGTCCTTGAGAAAGGGTTGAGGATGAGGGTCCCTCACTAGTTCTTTCTTCTAGCTTTTCCTTTCTAGGACCTTGAGCAATCTATGCTTAGGGTTGTTATCCTTCCATTGGTGGTTACTCTTGAGGGGGCCTTAAAGGGCCAGGCAATAAATGGTACTATAGGGGCCCTATTTGCCATATATCTTTAGGGGGCTTTTGATCACTAGCCAATCCATACTAAAGTCTAATATTATGTCCCTTAAGCCTAGCAAATATTTCTTCAAAATTATTTACTTTGATTAATAAGGTGTCATAGACACTGAGCTAGTGATCATATACTATCTTGGGAAATTGCATAGATTTCATATGTGTGGAGACCGTGCCCTTAGGCTCCAACTACTTCAGTTCATCAAGCTAAAATATGAAGGAGCCTCTATGTCTAAAAACCATGTCCACATGTTTCCAATCTTGTAAAATATTTCTACCAACTATCAAAGGAAAGGGATGGAGGAGGCCTTTCATTTTCTCCTTGCATACTCCATCAATGCCATGAAAAGTTGATATGCAATTTCTTGCTCTACTAGTTTGGTGGGAAAATATATGGGCAAATTGTAAGGTTGAATCAAAATCCCTTCAATTCTATTCATAGTATAATCTAGATACAACCAGATGTCTCCTATTAGATATACATATTTCTTGATTAGAGGGCTAATCCTGGGCATGTGAATCCCTATAATGGCTTCTAATAAATAAGGATAAACACAATCACAAATGAACTACATGTGTTTATATTTGAAAATGTGTAGTTTAGAATAATGGTGGGAGACTGTAAATATGCCCTTAGGTGACCTATTTTTGATATAAAGGATATTGGTAGAGGCTAGCAAGGCATCTAGTAGATAAGAAATTATTAATAATTGGTTACCAATTTTATTCTTAATGGTTGTGAATTGTTGTTCTAGATGGTTGCTGATCATCTCTCTAATTGGGAGAGTAATCTCTTTCTATACCATGAAATAGACATAAGATACCCAACTCTTATTGACATATGTGGTGGATGAGGAACCTGATATTCTATTCAAAAAAGTCATTATTACCCTAAACCCCTCTTTAAATTGGGTAACTGGGATTATTCCTTTAGGGTCTCAAATTACATGGTTCTCTTGGAGTAGTCATGGCCTAAGGATGGTGTCTAAATCATTCTTTCCATTCCATTCTTTAATGGTGGGTACATCCACCTGGGGTTTTCCCAGTTTGTAATATCTTTAAAAAGCTAATGGGAAAATGTATGTAATTCTCCTAGAGATTCTTTCATGAATAATCCAACCTTGTTCATTTTTACAGTCTTTAAAAAAGGGGGCAAGGATGTTAATAAGTGGAGTACCTCAAGTTTAGTAACAACATGGTGGAGACTGGCCATTTAGACTACAACTAGGTCTTAGTACCTCTGACTGATGGTGGTGATATTTTGTTCTTTGTTTTTGATAGATTTAATCTCTTCAATGGTCTAAAAGAGTTTGGACTAGTTCCTATTAATCATGTTCAATGCTATAATGTCTAGGTCTGTGTCTTTGAAGACCCTCTTCTCATTATCTATAGATAGATACAACTCTATCTCATCCCTCTATTGTTGCTTCTAAGCTACCATGGCTTACCAAACTTTTAAATTGATCAAAATCAAATTGTAAATGGTTCTTAGGTCAATTCTTCTTGCTTAGATTAAAATTTAACTCATTTTAGCTTAACTCTGATCAATCCAAATTCAAACTAGGGCCTTTTAAATAATTTTTAAGGATTTTTGAAGCTTTAATGGTGATGATTTATTTAGACTTATTCTCATTCATGTCTCAGATTCAATTTTTACCTTTGAATTTATACATTTGCCCTTTCAAGCTCATAATTTTTTTTATTTTTTTATTTTTTGCTTATGTGGTGCTTATTTGGCATCTATCTAATAAATTTCATGGCATTTTTCATAAATGGCTTCAAAGCACTATCCATTGTTATTTAAAATTTGCCTTTTAATTCATCCCATCAAATTATTTCTCATAGATCAATGTGGGCCATTGATCATGATCTGGGATCTCATAAGTCATTAGCCATCTTTACATCAAGCCTCATGGTTGTGCCACTTAACACCTTCATAGGCTTTATGAGCTCTATATCCTACACTAGTCATATATTAATTGTGCATCTACTATGTATCATACCTATGGAATCTTAGAGATATACTAAATAGTCATTAGTGATTTCATGTGATTGGATCATCTGGTCTTGATGAAGCACATGCCAATGATCCTACAAGGTGCACAAACTTTAATTAGTGCATGGTCATAAAAATAAACTTAGGCTAAAATATTTTATGATAAGTTTGAGAACATGATATCAAATGACCCCTTGAATGATATAAAACATGCCCCTTTATCTAAGTAAAATATTTGAAGAGATTGAATTTGACATCCTCATGAATGATAATGACAACCTTACAGGAATTAAATGATATTTTTGAGAACATAAAATTTAATCTCATGAAGTTCTTTAGGTTTGGAGGGATTAAAGTTGACGGCCTCATGGACATTAATGATGGCCTTATAGGCATCAAATGACATTCATGATAACATCAAATTTAAGCTCATCAAATTCATGTATTCCATAGATCTTGGATTTAATTTGCTCTATCCAATAAAGATCCATGATGGAGTGAGAGTCATTTGATCAAGATCCAAGAGAGTGCATGTTATTGGTTTGGGGTTCTGTTAACATTAAGCTTTGTATGTAGGAACATCACATGGTGGCTTTGCAAGGTTTTTGAGTTTTAACCTTGTTGACCTTGGGGATGACCCATAGGGAATTGATCTTTGTCTAAGTTCCTAAGATGGTGACAATTCTCACCTATATGGTGATTATTCTAGCCTTTGACATTTCAACATCATCCTCACTTTGTTTGATCATGATCTACGATGGAGCAAGAGCCATTGGATCTACATAAGGCAAAAGTGTTTAAGTCAAGGTTCAAGATGATAAGGAATTAGACTAAAGTGTTAAGACTAAGGTCTCATTCATGTTAATAAATATGATGAAGCTTTAGGATCAAGACTTTAGGATAAATAGGTAACAAAGGGGACCACTCTAGGGAAATTAAAAGGGACCCTACCAATACAAATGTTAGACTTAGTTAGAAATAAAGGAAACAAAAGGGTGAAAATTAAAAGGGGCAAAGTAGGATTTTTAGGTTAAGGTCTGGTCATGGTAAGAAATATGACCAAACCTTAACATGAAAAATAGGTTAAAGTCCAAATTAATTTGAAATATTACTACCAATTTTCTCTCACCAAATGTAAATTTGAACCAAAGACTTAAGCTAGGGTTTTATGAAGGAGGGTCTTTTAGAACATGAATCCAAGCCTAATTTTTCATAGACTAAAGGATAGTAAAAGCCTAAATTAAGATAAATTATGAGGATTTAATCATGATCCATTCATGAGGGCTCCATGAAAACTACAACTTACCACATGAAGGGTAACTGTTAGCAACATTAGGTAACCTTAAAGCAAGGCCATAAACTAGTATGCCAACTTTATCAAAGTGGATGATCTTTAAACTCTAATAATGCTCAAAACATGCCATATTTTTAGTGTTAAGGTTCAAAGTATCTAAAAGGTCCCAATTTTCAAAAAATAGGGGTATGTTGACTTTAACACATGTATAAGAAAAATTTCTTGATGTACAAGAAAAATATTATAAATATGTAATACCAAAATTAGACAAATAAACCAATTATAATATATGAGTAGAAGTGATGGTTGTGACTAGACTTTAAGTAGATGAATATCAAGCTGAAGTACTTTTATTAATTGAACTAAAAATAGGATTTGATGATGTAGTATAAACTATAACTGATCGAGTAGTTGCTATTGGTGAAGAGATAACTATTATAAAACTTGACATAACTATAGAATAAGATGAAACTATAGCTAAAAATAAACTATAAAATGAGGGTACATGCAAAGGAATTGAAATACAACTAACTTGAGTAAACAAAACTAAATCTAAATTATCTACCAATGTGTATACTAGAGCAGATGATGCAATTATCAATGATTGAGCTAATAGTGATTTGACTCATACCTAGGCAACTAACTACTTCTATTTCTCAATGTTTTCTTAATAATTTTTTCTTTTATATGTTACTGAGCATGCTATATGATCTGATTATATCACTTAAAAATAAAAAATGGTCACTTTGAATAATACCTTTACTTTTCCCAACAATCTCATATAGACCCAATGAAACTTGGAAATATTCATTGAGTGATTTGGCTTGGTCTAATTTTTCTTAGTCCAATGTGAGCAAGTCAATATATTTATCACTAATTCCATGAGTATCACTTTCAATATTTGTTCTAAAATCCATCATGGAGGACTAGAGTTAGATATCAAAAAATACCTAATTTAACACTTGACCTTGTGGTTTGTATATGGTATAAATAAACATATCTCTCAATCATTCAATGGATTTTTTTTTTTATCTTGGGTTGTTATATGGGTAACCAAATATTTCATTTGATCATGCCATTACATGAGGTCATCTCTTTTACTATTTACATGATTCTGAGATATGTCCTTGAGTGGCCATATATTGAGCTTAGGGTAGGAATTCTCTCTTAATTCCCTAAAATATTATATAATTTGGCATATATGAGCCTCAAAGATTCATTGAAACTAATCAAATCACCCCATTTTGGTTAGCATTCAACCCTACCTTTGTGTATATCAACTATAATATTATAGAGGGACTAGGATGTAATTTATACCTTTTTTACTATGTCTTCAGGTGCTTTCATCCTAATTTGAGATTCCAATCTCTTATTCGCTTGTTGTAGACTATTAAACATTTTCTTAAGAACCCCACTAATAGCATAAAAAATAAAGATTGTATCTTATTTAAACTCATCATGTTATCCATTTTTTTAATTCATTTTCTTGGTTCTCGTAAAGAGTTATTCCTCTTTTTTGAATTCAATATGTTTACCCCATTCTGACATATTTATCATTCTGACCCTTTTTATTTAGTTTGTTGTTTCTTTAAATTATAGGGTAATTTTGGGGGTCTTAAATAATAACCAAAATTTCCCCTGAATTATTTCTATTTGTAACTACTAAATCTATGGTAGTATCAATATTGGTATAATAGAGGAGGTTGAATCATGGGATAAAAGGTCCAGGGATGAGGTGGATTGTAGAGGTGACATGAGTACTAGGGGTGAAGTGAGATGGGTAATGTTAGATATGTGGGAAATGGAGATATAGAGAATGGTGTATCAATCATCATCTCTATGGAAATATTTATTTGAGATTGAATTTTGGTTATATGATTTTTTACATTGGTAGAGTTCTTGATGGTGGTGACCACAAGGGATGTTGTTAGAGTGCTTATCAACATTGGTAGTTCCAACTGAGTTGAGGTATGATGATGCAGTGGATAGTTTGAAAAAATGGATTGGGAAAAAAAGTCCTAAGACGTTAATATTTGGAAAAAATGAACTTGTTGGTGTAATGTTGACATCAATTGAATAAACAATATGCTATGTAATGGCAACCTTAATTAAAGTTTGTAAAACTTATCTAATTGGAATAAATGTTGTATTAATAGGGATAGTGTTAATTGAAGCAACATAGATATCAACCAATAATTAGGAAGGTTAATTAAGACAATAAGAGGTATATTAGAGAAATATATATGGAAACATTAACCAAAGGAATGATAGTAGAAATAATAGGTACATCAATCAAAATAATTAGAGTAGTGAAAACTGAAGCGATAGAAACAACTAATAAATTGAAGTGTCAATTGAAACAATAGATGCTTTAATGGGAGAAACATGAATATTGACTAAAGAGACATTAGGAATATCCTCCTTTCTTGTTTCCATATTTAAAACATGACCTTTATCCTCCACATTTGTTGTTGCCTTAGTTGTATTAACTATAGGAAAAGTGATAGGGCTAGAGGTCCCAAAATTTACCTATATAGGAATATTTTGAAAGACATTAGATACATGCTCCCTTTTAGACATTCCTCTAAATATTCATCCTTGATATCTAATGAATGAGTTATGCTCAATGATAGTCCTTGGAACTGTGGTATATATATGCGGTCTTTCCTCTAATGCAACCCTTGAAGCTTGAAGAGTACTAGGCAGAGTTATCCAAATTTGAGAGACCACATGAGGCCTTGTTTCAATATGCATGGGAGGAGGAGAATGTGGATGATTCATTACTTGTGATGAGATTTGTTGATATGAATAAACTATGGTACAAATAAATGTAACCTTATAAACTATAAGAGGTACTCCCATATGCATAGGAGACGTTTGGTTCCATGTAGTGTTTTATATGGGAAGACTTATGAGTATTATCCTTTTCTATTGTTTTTTAGTTTAATTTTAGGAATTTTATCTCTTAGGATAATTCATTTCAGACTTATCTATCCTCTTAATAGAAGGATCACATTGGAATTTATGTGGAATATCCATAGTAATTTGGGTATCTTTCATCTTATTATAGACCTAAAGGTCATCATCAACATTGAGAAACATGTACTCACATTCATATCCTTTTTGCATATATGTGGATTTAAATATATGCTTAACCACTCTTCCCCTAAGGTTTGAGAATCTAAATTATGCCAGTTTTAGATTAGAAGAAGATATATGTCACTAAGATTTGGAAAATTTTCCCCATTTTTCAAATTGTGTTATGCCTATGTTGAGTGAAAATTTGTGAACTATACTCAATTTGGCCATTTTGAAGTTCTCATCTATGCTTCAAGATAATTGACATGATATATTTTTCTCAACCAATTTATTTAGGACTATTATAGGCAAGTAAAAAGGTAAAACCGATGATCCTTCTATCCTTATGATTATATGGTCTAGGTAATACCAATAGTATTCCAATGACTTGAGTGATCTCTTTGTTTCATCAGATAATATTGTCATTGTTTGGGCATTAACAATTTTATAGACCACATGGTAGAATTTATATACAATTATATATATACATATATGATTATTGAACTTATGAATGTGAAATAGATTAAATTCATCACATATCCTATTCTCTCCTTTAGGTTGCCATGCAGATGAGCCTATAGGATTTGCAATGGAGAAAAACTACATCTAATAGATATGACAACATATAGAATTTTCCATCTAGCCTACCTTGGGAAATCCTATGTTATTAAAAATTATAACTTATTATCTCCAAAACTGCATGGATACATTTATATTATAAGATTATGGATATTAGGGGAACCCAAAAATCATTGACACAAGAAATGGAGCCACCTCCATGGACTCTATTTAATTAATACATTACAATCCTAAATCTTAGTTTGAATTATGAAATTAGTGAAATAATCTATGTTTTTAAAAATGATGTCAGTGTCAGGTTTCCAATATTTCAAAATATCTCTGACATCATGGTTATAAAACCATTCATGTACTACCTATTAGTTATAAACAATGTCTAGTTTAGGCAAAACCTATAATACCTCTCAAAGCCAACTCCAATTATATAAGCTACTAACACTTAACTACCTTGTTTGTGAAATATGTTATTTTTACACATGATAATAGTGAAAAAATTAAATATGGAATCAATACAAGGAAATACCTTAGACTTATCCATCGCCTTATGTAGTCAAACTGCTTGAATGATAAGAAGGTCATCTATGTATTCCATTTTCTACAGAGACAAGTTATATTTGTTGCTTTAATCTTGTGTTATTATAACCTCTTAATATATGACTAAATAGTGTGGGAACATTCCTCCTAGATCATTCAAGATGAATTTTTTCTCTTTGAACTCGAGCTTGGTTCCAAACAAAACAAAGATGGAGTAAGGATTTTGGTCCGTGGCTACCATTTTAATAATACTCAAAGCTCAATTTTCAATTTCACAATTGGGTTGAAGAAAAAAGAGTGTTTTAGAGTTAAATTTAAAAGTTAATTACTTACAAGTGATGTTGAAATTGATTTGGGGTGAAACATATAGCCTGTCATAAAAATTGAATCTAGTGTTGTAATATTGTTCTTGAGAATTGATTACTGCTTAATGGTCTATGTAAACTATCTTTCCATTTAGTATTTTCATTTTATAATGCATGATTTCGTGGGGATTTATTTGATAGGTATAAATTTATCACATCATTTGGGTGATTAGTCACTTCCATTATCTTTATCTTGTCCTTTTTTTATTACAGTTAGTAGTATATCACTTGGTCATGATTAACTTTTGTATGCTTATATTTATATTGGCTAATGATTGTACTAAGAAGGACATGTGATGGTATGTATCATTTATGTTTGATATGTATTTTAATATTTTATAACCTTATGAGTGTACAAAGCTATGAGACGAAGACAATATCAACTTCTTCTTCGGTCCTTTTAGGTGTTCTTGTTTGTTTTAATTTGATATGTACACATTCACACACATCAAAGTAGGGTATTATGTAGATACATAATTTTTGTACTGGACTAGTTATTTTATGTGGTATTATTGTATTTATGTGCTTTTGGAAAATTTTTATATCAGGCTCTTATTAGAATTTTTTCATGTCTTTATCTTTCTCTCACTTTCTTTCACCTATCTATTTTACCTAGTTTTTCTCTATTATATTATTTCTCTCTCTTATTTTTTTTCCAAGTGACTTATTATATTCTCCTCTATCACTAAATATGTGTTTCTTTTTCTTATGTTTCGGTTGAAATTGAATTGTTTAATACTGGTATTGAAAAGATCAAGCTATTTAGTTCTAGTCTTTCCATCAACAATTTTATCTTGGTCATTTTTAACCCGTTGCCCCTTATTTCAACTTTGTTAATGTTTATTCCTCATTTATTAGTTTTTAAAAATGTTATATGTTGGTTTTCCATGCCAATAGGGCCTAATTTTAAATTAAATAAGTCTACAATGTTATGTTTTGGTGCATTAAATAACAAGAAACAAGATTGTGATTCATATCCCAAGTTAAACTATGCCTTTTGCTATTATCATCTATCAAAGTGTATGAACTCCTGGTACTAAAATATAATTTGAAATAATGAAAACATATAAAATCTACTAGTTTATTTCATCTCATACATAAGGATAAGTGTTAGGATATTCATATTACATCATGAGTTTTTATTTCTAAAATATCTAAGAATAGGGTATAACTGAGGAAAACCCCTCATAACTACTCCCAATTTTTCATTCTCTTGTAATTTCTCTTAGAGTGGATTAGGGTTTATGATGAAGGAGAAGTAATTATGGAATATTGCATCCTAATTTTATGAATTGAGAAAGGTTTCTGAATAAAATATACTAATAAATGTGGTCATCAAGTTTCAATATATTTAGACATCATTTGAATGCAATTGAACCTTGTTTCAAAAATAGAACTTCAAGTGTTAAGGCCAACTGTACAATATTGGTCATTAATGAAATTAAGCTATTCAATTTTGGATATTTTTTTCACTACTATGACCTTCACCAAATTTATGGATGTACTTTAGGATTGCTTCCTAACTAGTTTTTAGTTACTTTTAGCCTTTGATGCTGCATAAGCGAGTCATAATCCAAGTATGTCTCTAAGAACCCATCTTGTCAAGTTTAAAGATATAATTCAAAATTATTTTGTGCCTATACTATTTTATTTGGTTTATATTTGGAATGTATCTCTAATTTTGATGTTTGGTGTAGTGTCTCTTAACCAGTAGTCAGTTTTCATCAAAACACCCAAATAAGGGGTTGATAGGTCCATGATTAAAAAAAGTCATAATTGGATACAAGGTACATAAAAAATAATAATGAAAATAAACTATACTCATAAATGGGCCAATATAGTCACAAAATATACTCATGAGATAAATAAAATGTAATCATGTTTATCTTATATGACCAAGTCATGTCCTTTTGGGGTGAAAAGATAAATAAGACCATGATAGAAAAAACACCAAATGCTGTCATAATGAGGGTTACCATTGATAAAACTAAAAACATAACATCTATAAGAATTAAACCATTTGCATAAATGCATGCTAGGTTAGGCATATGCTTTGAGGTATAAATACAATAAGAACCATATTTTTGTTAAATAATAATACATAATTTTATCCAGTTGTGAAAATAATACAAGATAGGATTGAATGGCTCAAAAAAATCTATCTCATTTCCATTGCCAATGGAAATAAAATTATTTTCCATAAATAATGGGCATATTTTTCATAATAAGATATTCCTAAAGATATACTAAAATTTATAACCAACTAAAAATAATGTAGGATAGAATCAACAATCAAAATAAATAGCAACCAATGTCAGTCCCATAATTGTTGACTTTGTATCCATTCCACAAGTGAATAAACACAAAAATGAAGAAACAAATACACACACACACTCACACAAAATCCTCTACCATACTCAACATAATATATGTCATACAAAATAACAAAAGTAGATCATGAAATGTGATTAACAAATTTAAGGGAAATCAATCCTTTGCACCAATGAATATACCTCCAAGTTACTATTGTAAAACACCTTTTAGATTCAATCCCCAAACCCAATTCCACAATTCATATAAATACAAATGTAATTATATTAAAAAAATCCAACATACTTGGTATTATAACTATGTTTCAAAATGGTAGTGTGTTAAAATGGAAAGAATCAACCATTGAAGGATATGACAAAGTTTCCACATTGATGAGTAGTTGAGGAAGTAGAAAAATAAAATTAAAGGTTTCACAAAACAAAACTATGAATTTATTTAGGGTTTATACCCCTAGTCACACTCATATTAAGGCCAATTTTGAATTCAAATCTCATGATAATCAAGTGCCACAATATGAGGGGAAATGATTTTTTTTACAAAGGTCCATGAAATATGTGGTCATGTCCTATGAGAAGTCAATATTTAAAACCAATATAATAATCTTATATAAAAAATCCTAAAACAAAATAATTTCAATATGTTTTTATGACAAGGTATTTATTCTCCAAGTTTTAAGCCAAATAGAAGGCTTTACAACCAAACCCAAAATACATATTCCTCTTTACCACTTCCCATACCTTCAAGGCTTAAAAAACATATCATTATTACCATCTCACCCAAAGCCAAGCCTAAATTCTCAATTTGAATTTAAAATCAACATAAGCACAAGACATTTTCAAAAGCTTATAAGTAAAGGCATTTTGCATATAGTTTCTGTTGTGATTATGATTGAAGGTCATCTAAACCCCATGTTAACTAAACATGCCATGCTTAACTCCAAAGGACACACAAACATGAATTGAATTAGATGATCACAATAATCAATAGAATAAAATGGCACACATTAGTCATATGCCAAGTAATAACATCAATATACATTATAATATCAAAGAAATACAGCTAAACCATATACAATTGCAAACCCAAATGTGATAGGAAAATAAATTAGTCACAATAATTTACAACATAAATGTGCTAAGCAACCAACACTATATACACATCGTGAAATAATATGTTAGGAAAAAATAACAGGACTTTAGAAAAGTGGTGTGTGTAACATTGCTATATCTTTACTACTATGGAACTACTTTGCCTCTCTTTGATGATATCTTCACTCTATCCATTTAATATAATATGCTTGGTCCTACAACAAAAAGTCTAGTAAAAATATGTAGTTTGTCTAGTATAAAAGTATGATAACATCAACTATATATAATTTCTCTAATAAATAGTCATTATAATAAAAAATAACTACTCACATGGGTCAATATGTGATCAATAAATAATATTTAAATAAAACATAATATGATTGATATTAGTCCATACCATCAGATAAATAGTTGTTCTAATGAAATAATAGTCCATCATGTGATCAATATCAATTTTTGTATCATTTTAAATGTTAAATGCTAATTGAAATTCTATTTTTTTTAAAATATAATAAAAACTAACAACCTTTAAATAGATGAGTCACTCCACATGTCCAAAAAATAACATCATTTAGGTAATTTTAGAAAACAATAAAAATGGGATATGACATAGATAATGTTAAAAGTATCCTAATGAAAAGGATAAAAAATTCTCCTATGTTTTCCCCAAGATAAACATGGAATAGTAAGAAAATATGGATTGAAATATTGATCAGTGCATATTGAATGGATCAGTGTTGCATACGTTCCACTACTTCAAAGAGGGCTCAAAATCCACATAATTATCATACTTATGTGTGTGTGTGTGTACGCAACATCTTGAACAATATCAAATAGAATTCTTTATTTTTATCTTTGATACTTGACACCATGTAAATTTGACTTATGTGTATTAATATTTCACTATATGGACTTCTTTAAGGTTTCTCCATAAATATTAGAGATGTGTGTATGCATTTTGATAATGTTCCAATAGAGTGTTATATGATTTCCAAGTGATGATTAAGTGAGTAATAACTATAGGGGTATGTGTATTTATAGATGAATTTTCGTTAATTTCCCATTATGTCCAACCCATGAGACATCTCTAGGAAAAGATAATGGAGACTATGCAATTTAAAAAATAGGCATTGAAGACTCTTGGATACTGATGGCAAAGGGAGATACCTATAGTAACTAACACTATATGGCTTATTTGTATTTTCATAGAATTATAAAATAGGTATCTAAAATATGGGGAATGTTTGTCTAAGATTATGAAGAGTTGGTGTAGAGACTCAACTAATATTTAATACATTTATTTGGTGAATAGAGGTGGATAAGATAGTAGATGGGTAGATGGATCGATGAAAGGTGTGCTCAAGATTCAAATAAATGTACAATTTCTAAATGTGTCAAATTATGTTAAATTTGATGTTTTTAAAGTGCCAAAGAGCAAATCTAGGTGTCTATATATGCCCATCTTTTATTCTAGTATTACAAATGCTAAATTGAAAATATAAAAGAATTAAATTTGGTACTTATGATAACCATGTTTGTTGTTTATAGGTACAACTAAAGTGTATCATTTTATCCATGTGAAACTTTAAATAAACATTCATAGATCAATGTATCTTCATAACAATAAATTTAAAATAATATGAATCATTGAAATTGAAAATTTGAGGAACAAACACACCTAATGGTATGTGAACCAAGTTGTTACTTTTTGAACTTGACTGGAGAAAAGCATGGGGTAAGCATTCCCAAAGGAGATGTAACCACTAAAAATGAGTTGAGGATTGTAAATTCCCCAATTTACCATCTTGAAAAAGTGGTACTAAAATTTGAGCGATGCAATAAACTCAACCACACTACCCTGGTTAACAAAATATCCGTTTTTAGAAACCTAACCTAAGGTTCACATGTAGAATGATAAAAAAATTTAGATGGATATAGACCAAAATTTACCATGTATTACCATCATTACCCATTGATTCTCATTAAAAAAAATAAAAGGTGTTTACATGAACAATGTTTAGTCCCTATATGATCCATTTGTTCTAAAAATGATATAAAATGCCAGAATGTGTTCCAAAATATCATAGAATATCTCAATTTTTCCTCACAATCATGTATAATATGTATCCATCTACTTAATATAACCCATTTGAACATATAATATATCTCAAAATGTAAAATTCTCTATCCAACATGTCTAAATCTATGAAATAAGCCCACTATATGTGCCCCTTTCAATATGAGGGATGAATCATGAAAAATTCTTAACTCAAAATAAAGAGTTATGAATATAATGTGTTATATATAAAAATTATAATAATGAAAATTAAAAATACAAACATGATAAGATATTTCCTCATAATTTTTTTGATCATTGTGTATACACCTAAATCTGGTCATAGGTACTTGACAATGTTAATTATTAACACATCTCAAACTAATTGACTTACACTCACATATATGAATCTTATTCACCATTTATATAGAAATTTATCTATATGTGGGATTGAACATTCTATTTTACATCACTAATACATTAGGATTCCAAAGTTATCACTCAAATTGCCTTATATCACTCACATACTACCTCTAGCTTCCATCTAGTTGTTCTTGCTATTTATTGGATAGGTCTATGCTATGAAAATAGGTTTTCTATCACATACTTGTACACTTAGTGTTACCTTATCCCCATGCCAATTAATATCTAGTTTATAAAATAAAAATATCCATATGGGTCATCTAGCATGTTTTGCAAGTTAGATAATGAATTTTTAAAACCTGGATTCCTATAAATATAAATCAAAGCTCATTCATTACAATTAATATCTCCCATAAAATTGGAACTTATACACTAGTATACATTGATAAAATTTTCCCTATCCTTCTCAAATTCTATATCAATTATTAGTATTAGTCACAAGCCAAGTCTAAATCATTTTAAATTAAGTCAAGAGCTAACATTGTCAAGTATAAAATTTAAATTACTAGCTACATGTATATAGTGAAGGATCACAATTGAAAAATCACACTAGGTGGGAGAACTACATTTGGATTGATTCCCTCCTCAAATTATCTACATACATAGGCAATAGTCAATCATGAATGGGGGTGATTGGGGTCAGCTTAGTGCATTACACTTCCTCTTATTTTTTACAAGTTTATAACTCTCATAAGTACAGCTATGGTTTACAAGGTAAGGAGAAGGAAAACTAAGGTTTTTATGTGACATTAACATAATGAAAATATCTTATCCATCTCAACAGACATAGATGTAGGCAGTAGAGAAATCATAGTTTCATCACTTTCAAAGTGGAAAATATGTAGTCAGTAGATAGTGTCGCACTATGTTGCTATCCAAAGAGCACAATTTTTTCCATATACAACCGTAGACTATGTTACCAAAATCAAGTAGTCACAGGACTATTTGATCTTTTTTATCACTATTAGACACATGATATAGTCAACCAAAAAATAATAAATGCTATATATATTATTCTTGGTCATACTTACTATATTTAGCATATGTCACTTGTCAATCAATTTTATTAAATTCAGACATTACATTCAAATTTATGCTTGAATTACATATATTTAAATTTGAATAATCTCTCATTATTTTATGCCTATAAAATAACATTTAAAATAGAGAAAAGCATATTGGTGAACCTATTTGCTACTTGAAAATTGATTTTTCAATTTTTATTCTAGGGTTTTAATTGAATTCATGATTCTTATACACTAATGATAAATCTAAATCGTCCTTTCAAGGATTTGACTGAGTGATGCTCTAGGATTCATATTTGACCTATGGGTTTTGAATTAAATTCCTAATTTCAATGCACAAGAATATTTTATTCTATTGGTTTTTAAGTTATTTTCTTTCTTTATATAAATGTGTTCCAGTAATTGTAAAACTCATAGGAGCTATCATTCTTGGGAAAGCGTTCAAAAATTTTACCTAAGCCATGGTGTGAGGGGTAATATTTCAATAAAAAATACATTATAAAACACTACATATGGACTTTATCATCTATGTACTTAATAAGTATATTGGGAGTGCATAGGGTTATTTATTTTCAGCCATAGAAAGCCTTTTAGCCATTTGATTTTTGAGTGCATCAGTAAGTAGTTAGCCCTGGGAGGTTACTCTCAATGTACCTTAGAGACATGATGATGTCTCTATGAGACAGTGAAATCCTCCATAGTCAGTACCTTTTCAGGCATTATTCATTATTTATGACTAGGATCAATATATTCAAGATTCTACAAATCAAACACACCTTCCCTAACTACACCCATTATCTTTTACCCATTATAAAACTCAAAATTTTAAAATAAAAAATGGCTATAATAAATGAATTTTGATTCTATATTTTGATCTAGCTCATGAGGTTCATCATCAATTTTTATGTTAATTTCTAAGGTGTTATTTAGATTCACTATATATTTACACAGATCAAATTTAAATATAATAAAAAGGCTAATATTAATAATTTACAATCTCAATCTTTCTTCAAGTCATATTGTTGAAGTATCCAATTAGATCTACTACCTATCACTAATAGGTGACAAAGGAAACACATGAATCATTTTGTTCCTCTTACCTATAAACCTCAAGGTTGTCTCACTTACTATCCTAATCCTATTATTCACCCACAACTTATATTAGATTTTACTCTTCATGTTATTAACATTAGATGAGGTTGGCTCCCTTATCATTCAATAATAATGGTGATCAACATGTTCCTCCTCAACCCCCTGTACCTCCCTCAAGGTAATATTTTCAATCTAAGGGGTAAAATATCATTAATCAGCTATGGAATACCTCTGCTAAAATTTATATTATAGATATTAAAGAGTTAAAAAATCTATAAACATATATTATATGAAATGTAATGGGATACAAATCTTATTAATGATAAAAAATTATCATCATTTACTTCCATCATGAATACATTCAAGAATTAAAAAAGGTCATCACTTTGGATAATGAAGATTTACCTCCTACGTATATCATAAATCAAGACATTACACTATTCATTGAAGTTTAGGTGTAAGAAAAGATAGTAAATCATGTGATAATTGACAATGCTTCAAGGTTGAATATTTTTAACTTCGATTTATTTCAACAACTGGGTATCAATATGAATAAAATTAAAAAATAAAATTTAAATACCAAGGGATACTATAATATTCTTAATCAAATACTTAGAACTATCACATTATATTTACTTATAGGTCCCAAGATGGTGCATACTATTTTTCAAGTCATTCCTAACCATTTACATTATGGTGTCCCTAAAATTTCACACTTAGAAATTTTGGGTTACCCCTTTTAAATTTTGTCTTTTTCCTTATGTAAGCCACTTGTCCTTGTCAAAACTTAGTCCCTTGAATAAGACTTAGATTCTTGTCATCTTCACTACGATTTCATTCATTTCTAATTGCTTCAAATTACTCTAAAAGGTTTAAAAATGTTTGCTTGGGTCATTCTCATAAAACTCATTTGCCCATCTATCTAAGAAGTTCAAAAAATATAAGTGTTTGGGCTCAATTTTAGGCCAACTCAGGTTCTCCAAGTTACTTTACTTATCAAAGTGAGAAGTAAGCAGTCATCACAAACCTGAGTTACACAACGTAGTTCAAACTAGAATTATGAAAAAACTTTACTTATCAAAAGATAAGTAAAATAGATCTAGAGTTCTGAAGCAACATTACTTACCCAAACTTCCAAAGTAGCATTACTTACACAGAGTTATGAACCAACATTACTTACCCAGAGTTTCAAAGCAACATTACTTACCCAAAGTTCTAAAGCAACATTTCTTACTCAGAGTCTTCAACCCTAAATACTTGAGGTGTGAATTTAGGAATTTTAGTCAAGAGAGGATGGTTATTATTGTGTTAGTTCTAAAATGAAAATAAAATGAAATAAACACACTAATAACATAACATCTCTAGGCCTAGACACCAGGGAGAGTTTAGTTAACAAAAGTAAATGATAATCACAACTAAAAAGTAAAGAATGAAAACACAAGAATTCATTTCACCTTCCTTGGATGCTCCAAATGCCTTTGTAATGGTGGCTTGCTTAGCTTGTGCTTCAAAAGGTCTTCTTCAATGGAGGGTGGCTACCTTCATCTCTTCTTGGCACCTTTGGCTTATGGCTTGGCTTGGCTTGGAATCAATTTACCTTCTTTGGATGCTCCAAAATGCTTGTTTTGGTGGCTTTCTTGGCTTGTGCTCATGAAGTCCTTGGCAATGGAAGCTTGAAAACCTCCATCTCTCCTTGGCACCTTTGGCTTGTGGCTTGGCTTGGCTTGGAATCAATTTGGCATTATAACACTAGTTGCTTGAAGCTTTTTGGAACCAATCCTGCATTATAACTTTTCACTAATTAAGCTAAGAAATGATGTTGTGAGGCCTCTTATTTATAGATTTGTGGATTTGATCAGAATCAACCTCAACCCTCCATCTCAAGATTGAGATGTGTGGCTGAGGATTAATTTAATTTTTGGAATTAAGTTTGTAATTATCTTCTTCATGGAATTGGAATAAGGGGAAATTAAGAGGCATTGAGGGCATCATGGAAGGCATTGATGAGGCATGGAAGGCATGAATCCTGATATTTGTGGCATTTATGGCCTAGGGATGTCTTTCCAAGAAATGAGGTCACTTGATGATGTAGATATTCAATAGTCATTTCTAAAAAAAAAAATTCAACAAGTTTCCATGGAATTATTGATTAGGGCTTAATTTGGGTTTATTAGCTCTTAAGCATGATTAAGCACTTTATGCACAAATTACTCAATTTGATCAAAATACCTTGTTATTGGCCCTAATTTGATTTGATTTGAATTGGAAGGCACTGTCAGATACATTGGAACCATATTTGCATTTAAGATGTTGCCAAAAACAAATAACAAAGGCACAAGTATTATGTAAAAGATTTCATAGGAAAGAGAAGTTCATAGTACGTGGGTGCAAAATTAACATTTTGACTCAAAATGAAATCAAAGTTAGCTGGCCCATAAATTGCATTGCCCCATTTAGGAATACCCTAGCCAAAATCAGCATTTGAATATGTTAGTTTCACATCATTTTGCATGTTTTAGTGTTTTTAGGCTAATTTGTACATTTTGGGTAGAAATTGGTCAAAATCTTGGTTGGAGGTTATCGACAGCCAATTTTAGGTGTCTACAGTTTGCCCATATTTAGGAAGATGTTGCAAACCATAGGCAAATAATGTCTTAGCAAATAATGAGAGATGGCCTGTATGCCAAAAAGGAAGATGATGATGGTCGAAGAACAAAGATCCAAATTGTTTTTGGGAAGCTTATGATGATGCCCCCTTGAGGGAGTGGCCATTACATTTATTAATGGATGGTCACTCAAAAAGAAACAAGAAGAAAGGTGGAATTAACCCATGGTTGAGATTAACCCAAATAAGAAAATGCTTACATGCATTGATGTAAAAAGGATTCTGAT
Source organism: Torreya grandis (assembly GCA_037957365.1). Classification (NCBI taxonomy): domain Eukaryota; kingdom Viridiplantae; phylum Streptophyta; class Pinopsida; order Cupressales; family Taxaceae; genus Torreya; species Torreya grandis. The sequence continues at coordinate 1,574,831 of JARHVA010002614.1, forward strand.
TTGCCCAAAAGTGGTTATAATCAAGAACAAAAGTCAAAATAATGATTTTCCCATAGGTGGTTATAATCATTATGAGGACCTAGATTGGCTAAAGATGATTGGTGCCCCAGTTAGGGCTGATTAGTAAGCATAACTCAAGGATATAACATAAAATATAGATTCAAGATGAGCGGGTTCAAAGTGATGAAATAGATGAATAAAAGAATATGGTTGATTAGTGTGAATGATTTAGTTATGAAGAGATGCATGTCCTGACTAACAATGATACAATTAGAATGGTCATTGGGTTAATTTGATCAAGGGTGGGATAGAAGGATTGGCCAAGGTGCCAAAGAGAAACTTCTATAGTTCCATTGATTGTAGACCTTCTTGAAGCTTATTTTTGCTGTAGTATATAATGGTAAGCTTCATGATAGAACACCATGAAGACTTGGCCAAAAAATGCATAAGAACTGACTCTCAATCCAATAAACATTTGAAAATAATGCACCAATGATAGAAACCATGATGACAATGTTGACATATGAATATGGATAGACTCAAGAATAATGTGTGTAAAGAATCACCCAATGAACACATATAGACTGAGTCGAGGCAACAATTCTGAAAGAAAACAAATAAGCAAGCAAATAAACAACAAACAAATAGAAAAACAAACAAACAAATAACCCAAAATAAACAAACAAATAAAAATCTTGAAAATAAAAGCAAAATAAATCATCCTAATAATGACAATGCCTCAGTAAGGCGGATCAAGGATAGTTGACTAGGCTTAAACAAGATAAATATTTTTGGATTTTTGAAATATTTAAATGTTTTTGGATTTTTTGAGGTATCTTAACTCATTAGAGAATGACAAGATACCTACTCACAAAATGGTGAGAGCGATGGAAAGGGGGACTAAGATGACCTTAACATGAATTGAGCATGACACATATAGTCCTAAAATGACCTTAAGTCATCATAATTCTATCCACAAAAAAGGTGGGGAAAAACCAACTAGGTCTCAAGAAGTTCTCAAATCTAGAAAATGGTCAGTCAAATGAAAATAGTAATGTCAAGGTGATGTGGCAATGCATGATAAACAAGTGTTACCCCTAGTTTTCCCATAGGTGATTATAACTAGGATAAAATGACATAGGTCAATGATACTAATTTTCCCATAGGTAGCTATAATTAGTAACAAGACTAGTGAGACATTGATTTGCCCATAGGCAGTTATAAAAAGGTTCACATAAACAAACTTGATAGGATGAAAGATATCTTGCTAGATCAACTGTCACACTAATTTCATAGACTATCATTGAAACATGGATTGGATTGATTGTTAAAACTTGATTGGAATCCTCTCATAAAAAGTGTAGGAAGAAGAAAAGGAACCAAGATCAAAATAGGATTGGGTAGGATGACTAAAAATAGGCTTTGGTCTAGATAGGAATGAAATGATAGGATGGTATGGTATTGCTAAGTATAATGATGGTCTAGATAGATTACATAAAATGGTAATAGGGTTGACCCCAAGTGGTAGGGGTAAATGGCTAGGATCTACAATAATGGTAAATAAGCATATATAACAATGGCAATGGCATATGAAATGGTATGGTATATGTTTTTGGCATGGGTGTGGTTTTTTATTCTATTGTTCCTACTGATGGGGAGATACACATCCTAATCAACAAATGATATAAATAGAATATTCGATCAATTTAATTTCTAGCCCACACCTCATCTGAATAGCTGATCTATCAAAAATTTGATGTAGATTTAGTTGTCAAGAATACTTTCATGATCTTCATTGGTCATTAATTTTATTTCTTCAAACATTGAGACAAGGTATCTTTATAGCCTCTGCAAAAGAAAGTGTAACCATGGATGGTAAATAGGGACAAATAATGGAATGGTAGATGATAATGGAATGTATAATGGTGGGGAAACAAATGAAGATCAGGACTTTCAGTCACATGTAATGTTACTGATGCTGGATTCAACATAATTTTGGTTGTGGCAGGGCCAAAGACTTGTTATCTCAATAAGACCACCTCTGTTGTTTGATCTTGAGAGTAGCTACCATCTAATTAGGCTATAGATTGGAAGCTATTTTGATTTTCTCTTTGATTTTGTCTTCATTAAGTAGTGAAGAAATTTTGTGCTCAGTTATTGGTTCCTCAAAAAGGTTTTCACCAATGAAGTTGTCTTGATTGTCCCATAGTGCCTTTGAGAAGGTTTTACTAATGAACATTGGATTTTGAATTTGATTGTCTTTTAGCTCTTCTAAAAAAGTGTCACTAAAAGAGGCTGAGTTTGATCTTTACTTATCCCCTAGCACCTTCAAAAACATTTCACTAGGAGAGTGTTCTTCTGCTACATGAATGTTGTCTTGGACTCCTTGCTTTTCTTCAACTGCTATATCACCATGGATATAGTTCAACAAAGTGTGATTCTATCAATCCCATTCAACACTTGTGGGAGATGGAATGTCAATAATATGGCTATTTTAGTTAATGGTAATGGCCTGTGGAATGGTAATGGAATAGGGAAAGGCTACATAATCCTCGTAGAAGATACTAAGATAACTTGTGTCAAATTTGAAATACTCATCCTCAAAAATTGTAAAAGGATAAAAAATGTATTCAAATTGATCTATGAGGCATGCATAACCAATGTTATAACAACCATGAACATATTCTTTGTCTGAATCTAATTCTAACTCAAGGGACTCTAAATCTGATGTTGAGATTAATGTTAATTCAAATTCTAATTCTGATGCTGGTCCAAGAGTAAAACCTCAATCTAACTCTAATTCTTAATCTAATGGGTAAAATATTATAATGATGTCTTATTGAATATTTAGTATTAGATAAGTAACAACCTTTAATGGTATGATGGGCTCCACAAAGACTGGTTTGTCAAAGTGAGACTCCTCTAGGATAGGATAAAGGTCAAGAGACAACTCCTCAGAGACTAGCTTGTTAATAGGAGGCTCTTTAAAAAGAGGCACATGGTCAAGGTAATGATTTACCCAAATGTGTTTATAATCATTAAGAAGTGACTTAACAAAGGCTAGCTCATTAGAGTGAGACTCCTCAAAAATTGGTATAGGATCAATAGGTAATTTATAATAGGCTGACTTATCACAAATGGTTGATTCAATAGAAACATCTTGGATTGGTTGGTTCTCTAGGCCTTGGTTTCTAATGAGTTGGAAAATGCCAGTTTTGAACATAGCTTGGTCTTCAAATGATTAGATGGGCTGAGGTTTGGTACTGGATGAGGAATGACTCATGGCTGGATAATGGTAGGGCCTTGGGGAGCATGATTAATCACATGAGCCAAAGGATAAAGTCCTAAGATGGTAATGATAGGGCAATGCAGAGTTTGATTGCTCACATAAGCCAAATGACTAAGTCTTAGAATGATGAAGGGGTGTTGTGGAGCTTGGTTTCTCACACAAACTAATGGATGAGGTCTTGGTATAGAAATGGTATTCTTTAGATATTATAGAGCTTGATGACTCATATAATCTAGAGGAGGGTTAGGGGTAGTCGATGATTGGATAACAAAAAGACATCATGAAACTTAACTACTTGCATAAGCAAATGCATCCAAGTCTTCCTCATAAACTATATTATCCCAGTCATGAGTTGGATCATAAGCTGGTTCTTGACTGTGTTCCATGTTTTGCTTATTGGAAAAAGGGTATAGATTTGTATCCCAAACAACATTATCTGTAGTTGGGTCTTCAAAGTCCTCTTTAAAAGCCTCTTCATACCAATCAAGGTCTTGAGTTGGATCGTAAGTTGCTTCACAACTTTTTTCCTATGAATTATTAATATGAGGTAGATATAAATCTATCTCACAAACCATATTAACATCATTGGGGTCTTGACAAAAGCCATAAAAGTCAATTTGTGTGGCCATTCAATCATAATTCAGATTGTAAGTGACTCCACCATAAGTGTAGTTAGACATAAGCATGTAAATGATGAAAGCTATAAAACAAAAAGGCTTAGAGTTCTACAAACTCTAAAAAACTATGTCCAAAGGACAAATGGTTCAAACTTGGTCTAACTTGGTCAAAATGGTGGAGCTGTATCTCCAAAAGTGGTTTGTGCTAAGACTTGGCATAAAATATCCTAATTTCAAAGGTCTAACATCAAATGTCAAATGCACAAAAGGTCAAGTTTTTGAATGAAAACTAACATGTCAAAGGTTTAGGTCAAAGTGTTCCAAACAAGGTCTAAACTAGGAAAGGGAAAAGTTGAATTTCTAGGTCTTTTGTCCAAACATGAAGTCAAAATCTAGGCTCAAACAAACAGGCATGTGCTAGGACTCTTGGCCAAACAACATCAAAAGCTAAACTTGAAACAAAGGCTGATGTGTTTAGATATAATCTAAAAAATTTGGAAATAACTTTGGCATAGACCTGACACATGAAATCAAACATAAACATGATCAATTGGCATAATGCATAAGACAAAAGGCTCTTTGAGAAAGGTTGTGTTCTCCCAAATAAAGGCACAAACAATGATGAGGATAGGCACTAAATATATAAAACATTAATAGTTTTCAAATTTGGGTAATTGATTAACTAAAGTTATTGAACCCAAACGAGAAATATCTATTTATCAACCCCATGAATTGAAGCCTAAATAGAAATCAATCAATGTTTGGATCCAAACTTGATAAGGCTAATTAAAAACTCAATGTTGAAAACTAGTATTTAGCCAAAAAATTTAGATAAGATTGGATAGTATGACATCACAAGACAAAGGTCCAAATGGTATACACAAATTGGTTTGAAACAAATGGTTTTGATATAATGGTAAACAAGTCTTGAAAAAAATTGAGCAGCCTAACAGTGTAAGCATACTTGAATGATTTGGTCAATGTTATGTTTCAAAAAAGGTTCAAAATGGTTTGAAATGATTTGGGCAGCATAACACTACCCTCTGAAACTCAAATGACATACAGACAAACAATTTTAGCAAAAATTTCAAGGCAAAAGTATGGTGTAAAATGGCCAACATAACACCTCTTTAGACAAAAGAGTGACATATACATGGTTTATACACAAACAAGTTTTAGTCTCAAAAACACCAAGTAAGATAAATGAAAAAAATACACTAAGTATAATCATCCAAATCCTAACAAGGGTATGGCATGTGGGGTTGACTAAACTATCAAGTTTTCAATGTCACTAGGGGAATCAATTGCATAATGACTTTCATGCCAAACAATGCAAAATAAAAGCATGGATTTTGGGTTTGTATAACTTGGATTGTTGCAAAAATTTCTAGTCCCTTTTGCAACCACTACATCCTACTATTCACTCAGTGTAGTGTGATGTCCAAAGTGCCACTACATCTCGTGTGCAACTCAGAAGGAGTAAGTGAAATCAATGTTGAGAGATGAAACCCTAGGCCAAAGATTCCCTAAAGAACTCGTGGGAGGTAATGATGTCCCCCTCACAAGCCAAGATGCATACAAATAAAGAAATCATGAAAGTAGAAAGACTTTAGGGTCATTTTCAAGGTCACCCAAACTTTGATGAGTTTTTGGGGAGTGCTTTAGACAACTTTCTTTCTAAGCCTTTGACTAGGCTACTTGTAATAGGAATGGCACTTTTGATTCCAAGGGTTACATAAAGGGGAAAAATGGAAGAGAATACATACAACACCCCTCTCTTTGCTAAACAAAATTAGATCAAACAATTATTGAAGACAAAAAACTTTTAGAAAGATGAGTTCCTTTTTAAGCACCAAATTTAAAAGATTAAGTGGTGATCATTTGACCCCTTGGTATTAGTTGTAACTTTGAAAACTAATGCTAAAAAAACTTATTTAATCACCTTAAATTTTACTTTAATCACCAAAATAATGTTCCTAATTCATTTTAAAGCATTCAAAATATGTTTTGAAACATGATTTATCAAACTTGAAATCTGCTAGTTACCTGTCTACCCTTAAGGCATCACCCCAAAAGCAAATATGTCAGATTAGAAACATTTTAAATGGATTTTCCAAAATTTGTAAAATTTTTATGAAACTTTAAGCTAAAATAATACCAAATTCTAAAAATTTATGAGATAATAAGTGGTTTTAAAAAAAATCATCCAAAACAGAGTTTGTATGACCCCAAACCAAGCATTTTAAAATAGCTCTCAGGTTTGTGTTTTTAAGAAAACATAGTGATCGACGTCGGTTCTATACTATAAACTTTGGAAATGTCCAACTGAGATCTAATTGATGTCGAATATTCTAATTGACATCAGTTGGGCCAAGTAACCGATGTTGGTATTTCTTGCTGATGTCAGTTACTGTGTAAACCTGTGGCAACAAAAAATGGCAAAATAAAGGTAGAAAATCAATTTGTAAGAGTTTTAAAGGTCCAAATAAAGATTTTAAAGATGTAAAATGATATTCTTCATGTGTGGGATGCATCTAGTCCCACCAGGCATGCCATTATGTGATCTAGGAATTTGAGTCAAGAGAGGATGGTTAGTATTGTGTTAATTCCAAAATGAAATAAACACACTAATAAAATAACATCTCCAGGCCTAGACACTAGGGAGAGCTTAGTTAAAAAAAAAAATGACAATCACAACTAAAAAATAAGGAATGAAAACATAATAATTCCTTTCACCTTCTTTGGATGCTCTAAATGCCTTTGTAATGGTGGCTTGGCTTGGATTGGAATCAATTTACCTTCCTTGGATGCTCAAAAATTCTAATTTTGGTGGCTTGCTTAGCTTATGCTCATGAAGTCCTTGGCAATGGAAGCTTGACAACCTCCATCTCTCCTTGGCACCTTTGGCTTGTTGCTTGGCTTGGCTTGGAATCAATTTGGCATTAAAATACTAGTTAATTGAATCTTTTTAGAACCAATCCTGCATTATAACTTTGCACTAATTAAGCTTAGAAATGATGTTGTGAGGGCTCCTATTTATAGATTTGTGGATTTGATCAGAATAAACCTCAATCATCCATCTCAAGATTGAGATGTGTGCTTGAAGATTAATTCAATTTTAAGAATTAAGTTTGTAATTATCCTCATCATTGCATTGGAAGAAGGGGAAATTAAGAGGCATGGAGGGCATCATGGAAGGCATTGATGAGGCATGGAAGGCATGAATCTTGATATTTATGGCATTTATGGCCTAGGGTGAGGTCACTTGATGATGCAAATATTCAATATTCATTTTTAAAAACAAATATTCAACAAGTTTTCATGGAATTCTTGATTAGGCCTTAATTTGGGTTAATTAGCTCTTAATCATGATTAAGCACTTTGTGCACAAATTACTCAATTTGATTAAAATACCCTATTATTGGCCCTAAATTTGATTATATTTAAATTGGAAGGCACTGTCAAATGCATTGGAACCATATTCCCATTTAAGATGTTGCCAATAATAAATAACAAAAGGATGAGTCTTGTGTAAAGATTTGATAGGAAAGATCAGTTTAGAGCATGTGGGTACAAAATTAGCATTTTGACTCGAAATGAACTGATCAAAGTTAGCTAGCCCATAAATTGCATTACCCTAGTTAGGGATTCACTAGCCAAAATTGGCATTTGAATATTTTAGTTTCACATCATTTTACATGTTTTAGTGTTTTTAGGCCAAATTGTACATTTTGGGTAGAAATTGGTCAAAACCCTGGTTGGAGGTTATCAGCGGCCAGTTTTATTTGTCTACATGAGGAATACCCAAACCTTCCTAGGATTGTGATACGCTATTACTTTCAATGAGTTTCTCAGAGTTTGCTGGAACTTAATATTATGAAGGTGAAAGGTTTTTTTAAGAAGTTGGAAAGGGAGCTACTAAGATATGAAATAAAAAGGCAATCAGTTATCAAATTAGATGATGCATCTATCCAATTCATGATCTCACAACAAATCAAATATAGAGAGAAGTGCATAAATGAAGTTCATGAACTAGAATGATTTTAATATTTCTTCTACTTATTCTATTTTATTCTTGCAACTTGTAATGTATTTAAGTAATTTCAATTTTAGTAATTACTTGTAAAAGTAAGTTGCTATAAAATGTAAAACTCAAGTAGCTTGACTAAACCCCATTACTTGAAGTCATTATGTAAAATCAAATTACTTAAGCTAGCTCTATAGAGCATGAAAAAGATATTGTATTTGATTCAAGTAAGGAAACTAAGAAGTACTATATGTCATCAACAATTGCATGCCACATAGGAGAAATTCTAGGAAGATGCCTCTCAATGGTTTTGAGTTTTTAATGCATCACATGAGAATTTAAGGAGTTATCTCCTATTTGATTTTTGACATCTAAAATTGTATAAATATAAGTGAAGGCCTGTGTGCTAGAGGATGAGAATTTTTGGAAAGTAATTGTAACTAAAGAAAAAGATTTTAAGTAATCTAAAACTTTGTGTTTAGATTTTTGAGTTTTTCTTTTGTACGAAGTTGGTTCAAAGTAAATAAGAAGGAAGTTTATTTATGTGGAACTTTACATCTAACAAGATTATTTGGTGGCTTTTTGGAGATTAAAATGGTAAACTTTATGTTATATTTAAATTTGAATATGAATTTCAGTCTTTTTTAATCATTTATTGAAAGGATTATCATCTCTTGAATGTTTATTTACTAGTACAAATTCAATAAGCTCTGTAAAACTACTTATTGTGAAGTAAAACTTCTTCTCACATTTTATAGTCTTTTCATTCTCTATTTCCTAAAATTTCTTTATGTATTTTCTAAAATAGTTGCTTACTTGCTTAAAAATCACTTTGTTATGGTTTATGAACTCTATGGTTAAAGTAATATCTAAAAAATAAGATAAATTGGACATAACTTGTATGATCTGTGAATAATTGAGAGATATGAATAATTAGAAGTAAATAGACATAAGCATATGGGAGCTACACTATTAAATGAAGGGGATTTAATCCCATGATTGCTTAGTTTCTTTTGATAGCTTACAAGATATCTAGCTAATAGTTTCTAGTGACTCTATTGGATAATACAAATTTAATTCCCAAAAATAAATTTAGATTACTATGTAAGGGTGAGATAGGCATAGATTAACTCACAATTCTCTAACATTCCTCTTTTCCAAACCACCATTTAAAATTGTTGCATGTAGAGTACTTATGCACCTATGATGTTAAAAATATATGAGTCACTTTTCTTGAGTTGATGCATGTTAATTAACTACTTTATTTGTTTTAAATTACTACATGATAAATAATTGTTTCTCGAGTCTTTGCTTATAAAACTAAAGTAATCCTTAAAAAAATACTTAGAAAAGCTTAGGCATTTCAATCCATAAAATTGACATTTTACCAAAGAAAGAAAAGCTCAAGGCCAAATGGATGATTTCTTTCAGCTACAAGAATTGTTTATTTTCAACTTTCCCATCGAAGCTAGAACAAGAAGAGCCAACCTCTCACTTGTTAGATGAACACAAAATCCTAGGAATCAACTATAACACAATTTATTAGGAATAATCCAATTTGTCAATCCTTAATTCCTTATTCCTAAAATAATGGTGCTACTACTCCCAATCCATTGGGGGGCAGTGATTGGTCCCATGAATTTGACTCCTCATCTTCATGATTTTCTAAAGGGATCAAGAATTTTTTTTCAAAGTTCAAAGGTGACTAAAAAAAAAGTCCAAATGAGCACTTGGCTACTTTCTTTGTAGCCTATAGATTAATTAACATTGAGCATGAAGATGTCTTAGTCAGACTCTTCATTGAGACCTTGCATGACTTAGCTATAGTGTGGTTTTACCATTTGGATCCTAGCACTATAGTTAATCAGGCCACTATGTGTGAGAAATTTGAGAAGAGATTTAAAGCTGCTAAAGATTCTCACATATTGCTTACCCAACTGACTCAGATCAAAAAAGAACCACATGAACACATGTAGGATTTCATTACCAGGTTTAATAGATTACTCTATAAAATTCTTGAAGCTACTCTACCCACTAGAGATAATCAGAAGTGCTTCTTCATCAATGCTCAGTTATGTACAACACATCCTACTAATTTAGTAGTAGCTCAAAATATTACTATAGAGGTTGAGGATGACCTTATAATGTCTTGAAAGATCAAGAAAACAACTTTTAAAGGTGATTCTTCTACTTCAAGAAAATCATAAACTACTGTTTCATTGTTGCAAAAATTGGCTAATGACTTACTACAAGTTAAAAGTAAAATTTCTCGAGGTGATCATTTTACTCTTATAAGGAATGCACTTGCACACAATTTTAATAATCATAACTGGAACCATATTTCTAAAGATCATATGGCTGATGATACTAATCAAAGTCTTACTGAAGAGGATGATTTTGTAGATCCTACCAGTGACTCCAATAACTGCTACCTAGAATATGAATCAGAAAATAAATATAAGGAAATGGTTTAGGATGATCATATCCATTATTTTGTAGTATTTATAAAATTAAAAACTCAACAAGCTGGTGAAAAATCTTACAAGGAATAAGGGAAAGAGAAAGAAGGCCCCAAGTCAGATGTTAGCATCCTCAAAAGAGGTAGTCCTTTACCCACTTCTCTTGCCCTAAAGATAAGTATGTAACATCTTATTCTCAATCTCATAAGCCAGTCACTCATACTTCTAAAGTTAATCCAATTTTATTTGTGTATATCACTTCTTTCGACATTATTGACCACATAAAAAAACTAAGATCTAAATGTCAAAAGCTATGAGAGATGAAAGAAGACAAAATAAGTTGATTTATAAGAAACTCAAGAGAGAATTAATGAGATATATGTTGAGTGAACAACTAAGTAAGCAAGTAGAATAAGACAAACAATAGTTTGAGATGGAAGAAATTCATGTGAGTGAAAAGAAAGAATATGGTTACAACCAGCTTAGTTATGGGAATGATAAAAAAGAAAGATGTTAGTTTGGAAGCCTCATAGAAGGCCTAGAAAATGAAATACAGTCGATGGGAAAAGGTATGGAATTTGATTGTAAGTTTGTATATAAAATTAGTGAGCAATTAGAGTAGAACTAGTAGCACTTGAATAAGCATTGCAAGGTGAAAATATGGAAGAAAAAGAGGAAGAACAAGTTTCAGCAGTTGAGGGTCTCATAATAGAAAACAAAAGCATAAAGATGAAGCATTCATAATACTACAGAAACATATTGAATTAGATAATTAAGTAGTTGTAGTTGTCTTTTTAGTAAGCATGAAAGTCTTGTCAAAGGAAGGCAAGAGTGCAAGTTCAATAGTAGTATGTTAGGGTATCTAAAACCCATATGACAGAGAGAGAGTTGAAAGAATGAGTGCACATGAAGTGTAAAATGATGGTGCAAGAAAACATTGCAAGTAAAGAGGATGGTTAGTTTATGAAAGAGGCAAGGGTGAACTACCACTGCCTTACAATGATCAACAGTTGAAGCTTTACAAGAACTGAGTAGTAGGGTAAAACCTATATTTAAATAAATAAAACCTCAATTTTTCTTTTGTGTTGTATTTCTTTTTTTTTTGTTTATTTTTTTAATAGTTTTTCGTGATTGATTTTTGCTTGAATCCATACCCAATAAACAAGACTCAAAAATAGAGATACTAGGATCTCACCTTTTTTTCACTCTTTCATATTAAAATAAAGATGTCTTGAGTCAAAACCAACTGGTGTCCCCAAAATTTGACACTTAAAATTTTTGGGTTACCCCTTTTAATTTTTTTGTATTTTGCCTTATGTAAGTCAATTATCCTTATCAAAACTTAGTCCCTTGAAAAAAACTTATATTCTTATAGTCTTCACTACAATTTATTTAAATTACTCTATAAGGTTTAAAAATATTTGCCTAGGTCATTCTCATAAAACCCATTTGCCCATTTATTTAAAAAGTTTAGAAAAACAAAGTGTTTGGGCTCACTTATAGGCCAACTTGGTTCTCCAAGTTACTTTACTTATCAAAGTGAGAATTAAGCAGTCATCAAAAAATTGAGTCACACAACCTAGTTTAAACTAGAATTATCAAACAACTTTACTTCTCATCAAAAGATAAGTAGATCTAGAGTTCTGAAGCAGCATTAACTACCTAAAATTTCATAGCAGAATTACTTACCAAGAGTTTTGAAGCAACATTACTTACCCAAATTTCTGAAGCAACATTACTCACTTAGAGTTCTAAAGTAGAATTACTTACTTAGATTTTGAAAACAACATTGCTTACCTAGAGTATTCAACCCTAAAGACTTGAGGAATACCCAGACCTACCCAGGATTGTGATACCCTATTACTTTCAATGAGTTTATAAGATTTGACTCGAACTTAATATCAGGAAGGCGAAAGGTCATTGTAAGAAGTTGGAAAGGGAGCTACTGAGATAAAAAATGAAAAGGTAATCAGTTTCCAAATTAGATGATGTAGTTATCCAATTCATGATGTCTCAGCATATCAAATACAAAGAGAAGTGTAGAAATGAAGTTCATGAAATGGAATGATTTCAATATTTATTCTACTTATTCTTTTGTTTTCTTCTTGTAGCTTGTAATGTATTTAAGTAAATTTGATTTAAGTAATTACATGTAGAATTAAGTTTCTTTAAAGTGTAAAACTCAAGTAACTTGACTAAATGCCATTACTTGAAGTCATTCTGTAAAATCAAATTACTTAAGCTAGCTCTACGGAGCATGCAAAAGAGATTGTATTTGATTCAAATAAAGAAACTAAGAAGTGCTAGATGTCATCAACCATTTCATGCCACGCAAGAGAAATTCCAGGAAGACACCTCTCAATGGTTTTGAGTTTTTAATGTAGCACATGGGAATTGAAAGAGTTGTATCCTATTTTATTTTTGACATCTAAAATTATATAATTATAAGTGAAGGCTTGTGTGCTAGAAGATGAAATTTTTTGGAAAGAAATTGTGACTGAAGTAAGAGAGTTTAAGTAATCTAAAACTTTGTGTTTAGATTTCTAAGTTTTTATTTTGTATGAAATTGGTTCAAAATGAATAAGACGGAAGTTGATTTCTGTGAAAATTTGCAATTAAGAAGATTATTTGGTGGATTTGTGGAGATTAAAATGATAAAATTTGTGTTATCTTTAAAATTAAATATGAATTCCAGTCTTTCTTAATCATTTGATGAAAGGATTATCATCTCCTAAATGTTTATTTACTAGTATGGATTCAATAAGCTCTACAAAACTACTTACTGTGAAGTAAAACTTCTCAAATTTTCTAGTATTTTCATTCTCTATTTCCTAAAATTTCTTTATGCATTCTCTGAAATAGGTACTCACTTTATATAAAATCACTTTGTTATGGTTCATGAACTCTGTGTTTAAAGTAATATCCCAAAAATAAGACAACTTGCACATAATTTGTATGATCTATAAATAAATGAGAGTTGTGAATAATTAGAAGTGAATAGACATAAGAATACAAGAGCTTCACCATTAAATGAAGGGGATTTAATCCCATGACTTTCTAGGTATTTTTGATAGCCTAGAAAATATCTAACACAATAAAAATTAATTTTTTGGGAAACCTTGGATTCATACGATAGAGGTTTATCTTATATTTATAGATATGCATCAAATTTATATATTATATACATGAGTATACAATTCTAGCATACGAAACGCTTTTTAGATATTGCAAAATGACTTAATCATAATTTGAGGATTGTTTTATTATACCACTTGCACAACCCATCCCACTTGATTAGATGCACACATATGAGGATGGTGAGCCAAGTAAAGTCAATAAAAAAAAATCCAGTCATACCCAATCATGAATAAAATTAAACATCAAAATTTCACATCAACGCACATGAGAGTATTTAAGTGTTACCATTACTAGTAAATTTATAAAAAAACCATTGTAAAGTAGAGGATAACTAGGATAATGATGTAAATTATATGGAAGATCTCATAGATGATAAAACATATAAGCTAAAATTCAATCCAATTTATGAAGATAAAAACTTGTCTCATACTCTATTTTCACTTATTAGAGTTGGAAATATAGAGATAATTCTATTCAAAAAACATGGATGATGGCAAGAGTTTTGCTCAAACAAAACCATCAAAATATAAAGTAAATGAAATAGTTTCCAATCAATTAGCTATTAAACATACACATAATAGTTTTAATACTACTTCACATCAAGTAAAGGCAACATCACATTCACTTGTAACTCAGACAAAACATGAATCATATATTTTAGTCAACAATGTAGAAAGATCAAATACAAAGGCTCCCCTATCATTTTAGGTAACACAATGCCATTATAAACGATGCAAAATGTTTAAAATATTAATTGTGCATAATATAATTTTGTATCAGATAAGTATACCATATTTTGATTACCACATACTCATAGGACATAACACTGATCACTGTAATGCATTATATATGGTAGATTCATAATTAAAAGAACAAAAGAGTTATTAAAATAACTCAATAAATTTAACCAAAATATTTATCACCACCATTACAATTGATTATTACACCTATTAAGAAGCACAATGAAGAATCAGTTATTTTACCTATGTAAGATCTTTCTGTTAATTCAGTTCATAAGAAAATATTAAACCCTCCTAGTCAACAAGTTTCAAATAAGAGTTATTAATAAGTCACATAGATATTCTTATTATAGAATGTGTTCTAAGTTAATATCTCAGACAGTTTAGTGTGTTTCATAGTAAACACAAGTCGTGAGACCTTATCCCATGATACAATGAATCCCATAAAGTATTTTTCCCTTTAGAATCACATATAGGATTTTATGAGCAATGATCATGATAGTTATATAACATGATTCCTTTTCAAATTTTGATTCATCTATGTATAACACAATTTGTTTATGTAAAGTCACCCTCCCATTCTATGGTACATGCACACACTATGGTCCTCCCATTAATGGGATCATTAGATAGTTTTTTTTTTACATTTTGCACACATCATATATTTCAAAAAAAAATCAAATATGTAAAAAATTCAAAAATTTCACAAATTCAATTTTTTTAAAAAAATATCTCAAAAATAAAAAAAATTCAAACATTACAAAAATAAAAAAATATTCTAAATTTAAAAAAAAACATGACTTAAGCATGACATGAGTTGCTAGTATACTTCTTTACATATGAAATTTATCACATATTTGGTAGATATCATATTCTTTTTCATACACATGCATTTCACAAGGTATATGAGTGTGATTTATGACACACATATTATACATAGATTCCTAAATGTTGGAATCCATTCTACCTAGTGGGCATGCCTATGCTAGAACATCTTATTATATAAATTACATTATCATAGGTTATATCTATATACGACCTCTCTACCATGTTGAGCTACATATATTACATGTGTCTTGCTAGTTACTCATAAATTACATTGTGCTACAATAATTTGTTAGTTTGATATGAGGTGACATTGATATATATGGATGGTGTAGACTAGTTTTCACTTATTTTATGCTCTTTCGATGCTATAATTTTCTTACATGATAGGCTAGAAATTGATTGATTATTATGTGTGTCCACTTATCATTATGTGTGTGGCATATTTATGTCCCTTGTATTTGACATTTATTATGTACTTTTTAGATGTCCCTTGGCCTTGTTTGTTGTGACATGTTCATATCCTTGTATGTGGCCCTTGGTCTCATGTGTGATATTTCATGAAATTACATGACATTGTGTGTTGTGATTGTTGTACTTGATTAATGGTGTCATGATACATCTCATGCAACTTTATTATGTAGTATTATTTAGAGATGGATACTTTATTATGTGACTTATAACTATATCTATCTAGACATGACACTTGTAAGCCTCACATTACATATGTTTCATACATGCATTGATGACATACACTATATTACGATAACATAATCTCCATATTTTGACATAATTATACAAGATTTTATCTCTACCATATGATACAATTAACTCTTATTTTAATATGGGTGATTTATAAGCTACATCTTTCATCTCAAAAGGGGGAATTACAATGGGTGTGTCTTGGATATTCAAGCCTTCACGAGTATAAATATCATATTTTATGACAAAATGAAAGTTTCAAAGATTAAAAGTAAACTTAAACCAGATACATGATAGATATTTTCACATTGATATAAATTATGTGGGCATATGCCATGCATATGAACTCACTTGTTATAGACTTCAGTGTAGATTCATACACACTAGGATGCATAATAAAAATAGCTACATAAATAATTATTTCAAGTTTCACATAAAATTATAGTTGAGCATATAGATGCATGATGTTCGATAATACTGGTTCATGTACATATATTTTTTAAAAGTAAAAATTCATGATATATATGTATATATATATAAAATTTAAGAGGTATGATCGTAGTTAATGCACACATATGTTTCAAATTCAAAAGGCATGATGCTAGTTCATGCACATATATTATTTAAATTTAGAAGGCATGATATGGTTCATGCACACATGCACTAATATATAGTTTATATATTTAATGGAAAATGGTTGTTATTTCACTTCAAATTTATTGGCACTACAGTCATCATGTGGGCATGAATATTAGTCATTCTGTTTTGATCATGCAAAATAAAATATAGATTCATCTATAGGGGTTTGATTGGTTCTATTACATGTAATGTATGTTTGAGTTAAGAGGCACTCAATGGTTTTAGTATTACTTTTAGTGAATGCATTATGTTGTTATACTTTCTATTATATGTGATGTATGTTTGAGTCTAGTGACACTCAAATTTTTTGATATCACTTCTAGAAAATCCATCATGGTTACATCTTCTTTTTGGGTTAGTATATTAGGTACTCATTATCTTTCATGAGAGTTTTATCATGCATATTTACAACTCAAGGGATTGAATATTTATTCAAAATTGAGACTTCATCACTCTTAATTTGCCAATGGTTCAACATGAGGAACCATATCTCCAAGCACTTCAAAAAGGGACACATTTATCCAATGCTTCAATATAAATATGTCATATTTTATAAGTTACATGGAAATATGGTTTCATATCCATATAAGTGTACTCATTCCTTTCTCTCATTTCAATTTAAAAGTTTTAAAGTTCATATTTTGTAGTATCAGATATGGACATAGACTAATTCATGTGCTCTTGCAAGGTTTGTTAAAATTTAGTGTCTTGCATAGTTGGAGTTTCCTATGAAAAGAAAAAGTGTGTTGTACATACTCATTTATATATTTATTTTTTAATCTAACAATTTCATTACTATAATAGGAGGGATGTAGACACATAAATATGGTCATAGGTACTTGACAATGTTAATTATTGACAATCTTAAACCACTTGACTTATGCTCAAATATATGAATATTATTCACAATTCCTATATCCATTTATCTATATATGGGGCTGAATAATTTATTTTCAATGACTAATACATATAAATTCCCAAGTAATTTTTCAAAATGGTTTATATCACTCTTAGACTACTTCTGGCCTTAAAATAGTTGTTCCTTCACTTTTTGGGGTAGGTCTACACTATGTAGATAGGTATGCTATCACAGATCTATCCACTTAGTATAAGCTTATCCCCATTATAGTTAATGAATAGTTTCCAAAATTTTATATATCCATATGGTTCATTTTACATGTTTTAAAAGTTGGATAAAATAAATTATTTGATTGGATTCATATAAATATAAATCAAAGGTCTATCATTAATATAGAGATCTCTCCATAGATTGGCACTTATACACTACTTCACATTGAGAAAATATACCCTATCCTTCTCAAATTCAATATCAATCACTAGGAGTAGTCTAGGGCCAAGTCTGAAGCATTTTAGTTCAAGTCAAGAATTAATATTTTTAAGTATGAAAGTCAAATTACTAGCTATATGCATATATTGATGGAACACAATTGTAAAAATAACACTAGGGGGGATAAATATGTGTGGATTGACTCCATAATTGGAGTATTTAGATACATAAGAAGTGGCCAATCATCATGAGAATGATCGAGGTCAACTTATCCCATTACACTTCACACTCTTTTACGTAGGTTTATAACTCTCATATATAGACCTAGAGGTTCTAAGGCACAAAGAAGGAAAATAGAGGTTTCTATGCGACATTGACAAAATCAAAATATCTCAACCCTCTTAGAAGACATATGCATAGGCAATAAAAAAATCATATTTTAATTAATTTCAAAGCAGACAAATCCATAGTCAACTATTAGGGATATGTTGCATTGCTATCTAGGAAGCACAAACTTGTCTAGATACAACTGCAAACTCTGTTGATAGACTTGACTGTGATATGCATTTGCTATCTAGGAAGCACAAACTTGTCCATATACAACTACAAACTTTGTTGATAGACTTGACTGTGATAGGCCCATTTAATCCTATTTTTGAATGTCAGACACTTGCTAAAGTCAACCAAAAACCATAAAATGATAAGTATATTATTATTAGTTTTAATTACTATATTTAGCATATTCCACTTATTAATCAATTTCAATAAAATTAACCTTTACATTCACTTTTATGTCTATTAAATAATATTTTATAAAAAATAAGATAAAACACATTACAAGAATGTATGGAACATATAGTCCAAGGAAAAGGTAATTGTTTGTTATTCACACTTGAGATATAGTCATGATAATTCTTTGATAACCAATTGTCAGATTCAACTATAAATTCCAATGAATCATGTAGTAATAAAAATTATAGTAGATGCATTATAGAAACTAGTGAAACATCTAATCAAGTTTACCCATATCAGGCCAGAGCCGAAGGACCAAACAAAGAGTTTATCAGTCAATCAACCAACATAATTTTATTCAACTACAACATTACATTATATAACAATGGTTCAAATAACCATTTACTCTATAATAAGTTATTTGTTCTAACAACTAACTATTAACAACTAAATTATCCCTAATAATACTCTTTATAAATCACTATGTGATTTTCACAATATATTTCATTTATTTATTTAACCATGTTAGGACTATTTTTTAACATTCACTCCTAGTTATAACATGGGGAAAGAAATTTGAATGTCGGTTTCAATTGATAATGCATTCCATTACAAACATGTGACTTTAAAAATCATGCCTTATTGAAAATTATTTATTCAAGACTTATTTGAAATTCATAATTTTAAAAAGGATAAGACTCTAGACTTAAACATGAATACATCACTAACTATTAACAAAAGATGACAAAATGACATACTTGATCAATACCATAATAGGAAAGATGACTGTTTTGATAGAAACTCAATATCAATTTATTGATGACACCAAAAATAAATAATCGACGTAACAAATGACTAAAAAAATAACCTATAACATCTAGACAATTACAATGAAAAAACAATTAAATATTAATTTTCTCATGCTATAACCTTAAGACTCCTCTTTTTTTTGAAATAAAATCTTAAAACGTAATAATTTAAAATATATATATATATATAGAAATTAAAAATAAAATAGACTACACTAAAAACCAAAACACTATATTAGAAACAAATTCTGAATTTCATAACAATATGAACAATAATTAACATAAAAAATAATAAAATCTAATAGAAAATACTAAACTGAAGGCAAGAAAAATATACTCTAAAACTTATTAAACAAAAGCAAAAGGCTAAAAACAAACATCACAAAATAAAATAACTCTTAAATACCAAAACCATGGGCAATTAGTCAAAACTACGGGCTTGGAAAAGAGGATTGCCGAGTGAAATGAATAGTTGGACTGTGAATGGTAAGGCAAATAGAATAGGGCCATGCCATGAGGATAATCCAAGGTAGATGACCTGTACTAGATTTATAGTCTGTACATGTCATTGAAACATTGAGAGGCTCAGATCTAATCAAAATTGAGGGATGTCATGAGTGTGAAGGATCAGGTTCACCATTTTGAAGCTATTTTCTTTGCTATCACCGTGAACAGGTCTACAGCTATGTTGAGGAGGATCTAGGGGATTGAAGCTACCTTACATAAAGTAAAGCCTTCAAACTCAAATATTCTACCAAATATTCCATAACAGGTTGTAAGAAAAACTTCAAAAATTGAACAACTAATTTGTATGGCCAAATCAAAAAAATTGTAGTATACTCAAAAGTACATCTATAATTTTTTTTAATTTTCCAAATGTTCTAAATCACCATCATGTCCCTCATTTTTCATGTAAATATTCTCTCTCAATTTACAATATATCTTCAAACCTTTTTTGGGTTCTGTTGTCCTCCTTCTAATCTTTCCATAACACTTTAAAATTCTTGTTTTCATTGAGAGACAAGGAAGATATCATAATTTTACTAAACTTGCAATTTTGAGATTATATATATATATATATATATATATATATAAATAGGATGAGATAATGGATAGCATGGGTGAAAAATAATATGGAAGGAATGAACAGGTTGAAATCAAAGAGGAAAAATGTAGATGGGTGATGGATGATAGTAATTGTGCATGTGATCTACATTACAAATTGTTGTTAATTTACAAGTAAGGGCGAATGGGTAAAATTGGCATTTGCATGTGGGATACACTACATAGCCATTAGACCATTTTGATGCATAAACTATGGATAGAGGGTACAAATAGGTCTATGAGAACTTGCTTTGATACCAGATAATAAAGTTTACCCATATCAGGCCAGAGCTGAAGGCTCAAACATAGAGTTTATCAGTCACTCAACCAACATAATTTTATTCAAATGCAACATTACATTATATAAAATTGTTTTAATAACCATTTATTCTATAATAATTATTTTTTATAATAAATAACTATTAACAACTAACTTATCCTTAAAAATGCTCCTTACAAAGCACTACGTGATTTTCATAATATATTTTATTTATTTATTTATTTAAACATGTTAGGACTATTTCTTAACAACATCAAGTAGGGATGTTTGTGATATAAATAATAACACCAAACACATAATAACAATGATTTTTTTCCATATAAATGTATGTAAATATGTACTTAAAAATAATATCATAGTATAATAGGCATAAGTGCACATAACACATAAGCATAAAAGACATGAATCGATTTTGAATCGACATAGACGTGGCATGGCAATGATATGGACAAGATAATCCTCTAAAATAACCAACGCATAATCCATCAAGACAAAATCAATGTACCTACTAAACATAAACTAGAAACAAAGAATAAAATGATGTTTAACTAATGTTACAATTATCAACATCAAATAGGCACATAAAAGGAAATGTTGTTCTATATAATCAGTCAATTTGTCATCTAGTATAGAAAAGAACAATTTTTGTAGTATCACTTTAAAAGGTACACACAAGATAAATTCATGTATAAATAGTTTAATTAGTTTAGTATAATCAATGGAATGGAATAAAAATATATAACCTAAAAAGTGCACCAAGATGCTCCTAACAGGGGCATTCCCCCAATGTCAATTTTTTTTCATGCATGTCATAAATGTTATGAATTTATATGTCCATGTATCATATGTCAATTGTATGTCCTACATGTTTATCATGTAAATTATGAAAATAATGTGCATAAAAAATGGATATGTAACTCACCATGTATATGATAAATTTTTTTAATAAATTATATGTATCATCAAATCATTTCGTGTATAGGTCCTAGTTTTATATTTTATAATATTTGAATGTTTTTGTTTTTGAAATATTTTATTTTTTTACATTTTTGAAATATCTATATGAAAAATAATTCAATAAATTTAAGAATAGAAGGGATATATACAATCAATAACATATGTCAATACATAGTATTCACCAAATGTAGTAGAAATGTAGTTTGAATAAGGTAGGCAATATACTTATGCTATATGGTTAAGTCATGTCTCAAAGGAGTATGAAATACAACTCATAATAGGTGCATGCCCTAAATTGGAAAGAGTCAACATGTTAGTGTCATAAGGTGAGTAGGCATAGAATATATGTGATCATGTAATCTCAATGTGTACCATGAAAACAATAAGCATAAATAGTCAATATGGATAAGTGGGCAAGTAGTATGCCACATTAAGGTGTATCATGTCTATAAGAATGGAAATTGAAACCAAATTATTGTAAAGGATGTATATGCATATGTAATCATAGGAAATCTATTGTGAATTTCTAGATTAGGACAAGTAACCAAGAGGTAAGGGCTAGTTTAACATAATAATCAAGTCAAAGCCAAAGGATTCCACATACAGAAATGAATAAGTCAAATTAGGAGAAGGTGATCAAGTAATTAAAAAAATTGAAAAACTATGTATAATAAACTACATTGAAGCTAACCTATGATTCCATAAATGGTACTATCCAAGGCAAGATCCTATATGAATTAGTGAAAATGTCATATTTTGAGGTGTAACACATATATCACTATAAAAATTTGAGAAATAATCACAAGCTGTATAATGTCTAAAGTTGTCAATATGATTGATATGATCATCTGTGTATTACATAGATCTAATACTCAAAGTAAATTTTATACTCTATTGTATGTGAAAGTAATGCATCTATGTCCTTTATCTCATAATATTGATGTAAGGATACCATAGGATGCAATGCAATAGATAATGTATGATGAAATTAATTAGGTCGATGATGTAGGGGGTGTTGGATAATCGATAATTTAGGAAAATTAATAACTCACCTCTCTAATGGAATTTGTATTATTTATGGAGGTAGAACATGTGTAGGTTATACAATAGGATATCTATAAGTCATGGTTGGAAATGTATTAGGCTAGATAGGGTACTCATATGGAATAACTATAATTTTAACTATTTTTTTTTAATATATGAGTTTACTTTAGGCATCAATGTAAAAAAGATGTGATTTCATGTATCTTATACATCCATTTGTCCTAATAACATGTCAAATACGTTAGTGTTTGAAAAAACTAAGAAAAATGTATCAATAGTCATAGGTACTACCAAAAGTGGTAAGATAATTCTATTAAGAGGGTTTTGGATTTTTACATCGAATCTTTTTAACGTGTTTGTTGTAAAATTCAAATCTCTATGTGTGTATCCAAGACTAGTAAGTAATGCCATAGTACACATGTTTTCACTTGAGCCATTGTCCAACATATCACTTTATATGGGATGCGATTCAACAAAATCATGTATGAATATAGACAAATTAGTAAATTAATCATCAATAATATCATGGTCATCAAAAGTAATCGTAGGCCATTGTACTTATGTATTTTCAACTATACCAATAAGACTAACTATAGGATGAACCTCATTAGTTCTAAGAACATACAAAGCTATAGAAGGGTGCACAATGTAAGTCATATGTACCTTAGGATTAACATTGTTAATTATGCCTTATGCTTTGAAATGGATCACAAAAAATCCTAAGTGTTGCATTAGGTTGTGCCACTGAATCGTTAAAAGGTGTGTTATTATCATTAAGATCAATAGTATTATTCTCAATTAGAACTTGGATCTTATGTCATAAATTAAAACATCTATTAAATGAATGTCTTAAGCATTTATTCCAATCAAAATATCCATTTATATCAAAACACTCAAGTTTTAGCTTCATCATGTCAATCTCCATATGTTAAATAAGGGATATAAGGATGTATTCAAATAATTTTTACAACACCTTATGAGGAAGCTTTAATAATTGTAAAAATGATCTTCATGGAGGAGTAGAAAGGACAAGGTTGTTACTAGTTTATGAATTTGCATTAATTATTTTTTAGTATCATTATTTGAATCATTAGTATTAATATTGAATGATGTTTTGATTTGAAATTTAACATTATAAGACATTGGAGGATTGTTCCCATATTTTAGTTTGTTCATGGAAAGAAGATTGACCTCATGTTCTTTGATAGTATGACACGTATCATCAAAATATTAAAAATGTTTGCTAACACAATGAACTATGCATGGAAAAAATTATACTTAATTTTTTTAAATACTAAAATATGGTCTTTGGTACTTGACAATGACAAACTTAACACACATATACCACATATGACTTGATCACCAAAACAAGGTTATAATTTTCCATCCTCTCACAATCACATGGTATCTTATGATTCAATCTTTCCATTTTGGTATTATATAATTGTAGGTTTAATTTTAACCATTGGAGAGGGGTATTTAGGCTCTCTCCAACTAAGCTACATAATGGGAACAACCTCAAGATGTGGGTATCCAATGGTGAGGTTGAACCTCTAGAGAAGGCTAGCTTCCTCTTGGTAGATCACCTAAACTAATGTTCTTACTTGGAAAAGGGATAGAGAGGGGTTAAAGGGGTGACTAATAAAGATAAAGGGGTGATGCACCAAATTTATATGGACACTCACATAATCTTGAACAAACACTAATTCAACATAAGACAATTTTAGCTCACATAACCTCATAAACTAGCTAATGTGCATAAGTATTTCATAAACTAGGTTCATTAAGGAATGAATGAAATAAAGAGGGATTCTAAGATTCACATCAAACATCCATTAATGGAAGAAATAAAATAAGTCTAGACCTACAAAAAACTTGAAAAATACCTGATAATAGGTAAGAAAGAAGGACAATGGACATGGAAGACACTCCTTCACAATGCCATCATGCACAAGCTTACTAAACACAATTCAGAGGCAAGATATAGGTAAAAATTAGTCTTATTGCTTTAAGAGGTAGTTATTACAAATTTTAATAGGGTTTTTCCTTATAAAAATGAGAGTTTCTCTTCCTTCCACACAAAATGAGAATTCCTTCAATATGGGGGAGAAATATGAGATATAGGAGAAAAAGGGAAGAGAGAGAGAAGTGAGAAAAAAAACAATCAATAAATGAGGCCTAACTACTTCCATGGGATCCCAACCACCTTTTAATCAATTAACATTAATCCTACCTCCCAATTAGCCATTTATTAGATCCAAATGGTCTTTAAGTCCTCTTATTAGTTTAGAAATATCCTGAAAGATAAGAACTTGTTGAAGATGATGAGTCATGATCCATTAAAATGAGAAAGTCCCCAAAGACTTTTTAAACCTCATTGAATGCTCCACTTGCCTTTTTTAGCCTCCAAAATATCCATCTTTGTAATGAGCTTATCACATCATGCTTCATCTTGAGATGTCCTTTACATTATCAGATAGTCACATTAAACTCATTCATCTAGTGTCCCTTTAAAACAAGATTATTAGAATCACCAGCTACCCTTACTTTAAACTCTGACCATAGGTCCATTATATATGAAAACCAATTCCCTTATTGCTTTTCATATAGCCATAATTTTAATGAAGATCTATAGGCACCTAGTCTCCTGATCATGAATAAGACCTAAAACACATGTCTAAAATATTGAGAGGTTTAGCTGAGCTTTAATGGCATCCTATGATCCTGTAGGGTTTACTCTAGTAACCTAGATCATATTTTGATCTTGCATTTATATGTTTGTTTATCTGGGTTGTGAAATATTTTGATCTAATGTGTCTACCTATGTGGCATTTCCTTAGGATGCTTATTTCATTTTAAAACCTAACTATTGTCACCTTATACATGTGTCTTCATCTTGTGCCCCCTAGAACTTGATCAAATTTGCTCTATTGATCCACTTGGGCATCTCTTCGATTTGACCTTAATCATTGCCATTGATATGTGATTTACTTTATATATTGTGCCATTTAGGAGCCTTACATTGATCTTTATCTCATATTTTGCAATCATGATACTTGGTAGTCTCATATGCCTCCTATGGACCCTAATGTAAATCTCTATCTAATTAACGAATTTATAGCATGTGGCAGCCTTGCATATGATCTATGCTCATTGAATTTTTATCTTGATCTATACCATCGATCTACTCCTGCATGTTTGAATGCACTCCATCGATCTTTGATCTACCTTATCAAATTTAGACCATTGATCTTCATTTAACATATGATAAAATGCAAGTCATTGATCTACTTAGAAGTCACCATGATTGAGACACTTGGAACCTTTGCATTCATCCTCAAGATCTTCTGACCTTTTGACCTTGAGCTCATCATTGATTTTTAACTACATGATTAAATGTGCACCATAGATATTTCTTAACTTTTTGAATTCATGAGATCGCTCACATACTATTGATCTTTTATGTTGGCCTTTGAGATCATGCCACTTGTTATCCCTGTGTTCAACTTGAAGCTTGTTAAATATTTTCAAATCCAAATGGCTATTTCTTATAACTTTAACTTGACATCCCTGGGCATGTCCTACATTGTTAGATCTTTTTGAAGGCTTATATTTTGAGATAGAAAACTCATAAAGACACCAAAATTGTAGGGAATATTGACATGAAATACATCACTTTCATGTAATTCTTAGCTCCAGTTGACTTCCCAAGTACATTCATGAAATACACAACCATGTTGACCTGTTCATTCCTACATGACATGCCATGATGGTCTGGATCCTTCCACCATTGGATCACTCTCTCAACCAAGACTCTGTTAAGCTTTTCACCCCAGATCTAGGAAAATTTTATTATGTTGGCCAATTTTGGCCAACATTCCTAGTGACTTCCTAGGATTGCATGCCTAATATACAATAGATTAGTTGCCTTATCTAATCCATTGGGCATACAAAGACATAAGTCTTTCCTCCCAACTGATATGAAATTGATACAAGGTTTCCCATTTTTGAAAACCTTTTATTGAAGTAACAAGAACCACAAGGAACAAAACTAACAATGTTCCCAAGGCACTTATGAAAGGGAAACACACAACTAAAAAGATGTGCACAAGGCACTTAGAGGAAAACATAAAAGATTATTATAATATATACAATGGTTAAAAAATCTTTCAATATCAAGGATTTAAATGAATCCCATTAACTAAAATGGGTAATACCTCTCCATCTAGTTGGGCAAGTTGAAAAGAATTATGTTGTTTGCATTCATGGATCAAGTAAGGGCTACTCCACAAGCTGTTAAACTTAGTATGGTTACCTGGCTTGGCCTTATTTGAATCCCACTTGAAGACTACGTCCCCTTTTTTGAAGTCCCTTGCTATGGCCTCTCTTTTCAAAGTCTTTCTTGATGTGATCCTAATGTGACTCTAGTGTCTTCATTGCAAGGTCACTGGCTTCTTCAAGATCCATGAGCTCTACCATCCTCACACTCATAGGTTCACTCTACATCAACTCAAGCTGATGGTCTAACTCCAAGGTAGGAAATTCAAGAGAGATGGGAAATTTGGCTTCCCTCCCATATACCAAGACAAATGGTGAGTTTTCAATGGAAACATTGGGAGTCACTCTATCAGCCCATAAGGCTATCCTTAACTTTGTGTGCCACACTCTCTAATTCTCTTCCATGGTCCTCTTGATAATCCTTATCAAGTTCTTATTTATTGAACCTAATAGTCCATTACCTTAGGGGTAGTAATTAGAGGATGTACTAAGGTAGATGCCCAACTAAAGTGCCCATTCAATTATCTTCATGTTAATAAATGCTAAGGCATTGTCTAAAATTATTGTTATTAGTACACCAAACCTTGTTACTATGCTACCATAGAAGTCAAACATTGCTATTTCATTAGATTATTTAATGGTAATTTCTTCCACTCACCTGGTGAATTAGTCAGTAGCAATGAGTACCCATTTGTGTCTTCCACTAGAAGGTAGATTGATCATTCCTATGGAGTCCAAATTCCACTGCATGAAGGGCTATTCCACTTGAATTGGGTTGAGAGGAAGGGCTACTAATCTTTGTTTACCTATAAAGAGAGTAAAATTTTGGCACTTTCTGACCCATGCATAGGCATATTTGAAGAGGCTAGGCCAAAAATAACTAGATCTCATCATTTTTGCTGCTATAGTCCTTGGAGAAAAGTGGCCTCTTGTGGGTCCATCATGAAATTGATCCAAGAGCCTAGTACTTGGTCATCATTTATGCATCTGAGAAGCACTCCATTGAGGTCATTTATGAATGAAACCCCATAAACCAATGTTTAAGGTATGGAATGAAGTCTAAAATACATTCTCTTTACTCTATCTATACCTTGCAGGCACTCACCTATTATCAAGAAACATGTCATATCTTGGAGCCAACTAGTGTGGGGTAGAGGTGCATCTATTTTTAAATTATTTTATGTCACCAAAAAAAGTTCTCTATATTCATGAATGTCATCCACCATATGCTCACATAATACTTTGCCTCTCACTAGCTTAGTGGCCTTGATCTCCACATCATACTCCATGACCTTGGTAATCCAACTAACTCCCTTCTCATTTAAGTCCTTGTTAAGAAGGAATTCCCTCAACCTTAAGATGAGACACCATAAGATAGATATTGCTATTGGATAGCTTTGGTATAAAATTTTTGTGGCTTTTCAAAGATGCAATAACCTGCCTTTATACAAAAGTGTACCTTACCTCATATCCCTCAAGCCCTTGATTGTAAAAATAATTGGCTACTCAAGTCCTTCACCATTATTTTGCATCAATATACATAATATGTTATCAATATTGGCAAAGGTATAAAATATGAAATCCCTTGAGAATTTAGGATTCATGAGTGAGGGTGCCTGGATAATGGCTAGCTTGATAGCCTCAAATGCTACTTTACCTTTATTTGACAAAGTGAACACTTGGTTATTCTTCAACATGGTAGTGATGTGTTTGAACAAGTTGGAAAAACTAAGTATAAACCTTCTCACAAAGTTTATATTCCCAAGGAAACTATGGAATCCCTTCTTGTGCTTGGGTAAGGATAATGCCAAGATGACACTTATTCTATCATGGCCAATAGCTAATCCCTGATTTGAGATAATATGTCCCAAGAGTTTGCCCTCATGGATAATAAATACACATTTTTTGGGATTTAATGAGATCCCATATTTTTTTCACCTTTCAAAGATCAATCTCAGGTGATCTAAGTACACACTAGCCTTCTTGGAAAAAAACTATTATGTCATCCAAGTAGACCAACACCAACTAATTTAGCAATCCTTTGAAATCCATGTCCATGGATCTTTGAAAGGTGGCTCTGGCATTTGAAAATCCAAAAGTCATATTTTGATAAGCATATGTGCCCCACTTTATGGTGAAGGTAGTCTTGTATTGGTCCTCTTCTCTTACTAACACCTGGTTATATCTTAAGTACCCATCCAAAAGAGAGAAGTGTTCTGAACTAGGAACCATTTGAAGGAGTTTATCCATGGATGGTAAATGGTAATGATCCTTCAAAAATACCTTTTTCAAGTCCTTGAAGTCAACACAAAATTGGATCTCCCCATTCTTCTTCCTCACAGGTACCAAGTTAGATACCCATGAGGAGTGCTTTATGGGAAAGATGATATTATATTTAATAAATTTAGTCAATTATTTCCTCATAATCTCTTCAATTTTGGTGTGATAGGCCTTTTCTTTTTCCTTAGAGGCTTGGCATTAGCCTCAGATTCTATACTGTGTTGGGCCAACTTGGGATCAAAGCCTCTTAGATCACTATATTCCTAAGTAAAGATGTCTGCATATTATCTATAAAGCTTAATAAAAGTATGTTTTTCAGCCTAAGAGCTTACCTTTCCAAACTTGAGGAGCTTGTATTTGAGTATAATAACTCTTTCATAGTTCTCCTCATCAGTTGACATCACTACCTTTTCTTTCCTCATATGGTCTCCCTCATGGAGAAAACCTTCAAGGGTGACAAAACCTTTAGGATATTTGTTAGACCTAAGTTTAATAATTTGATCTTCATATTGATGTTGGAATTTACCTTGGTTCATTGAGGAAAACTCTACTTTGTGTTTTAAGAAATAAGTAATCTACTTGTCACTATTAAAGACCTACCAATGAGCTTCATTATCTGGTATCGATGGTATTATCACCACTTTAACATGTGGGTGCTATTTAGACCTCTTCAACTCATTTGGGATGTCAAACTAAGCTCCCACAACTTCTAACCTATCAGCATGTTGATTTTGGTTCCTTGGCATTGCCTGGATATTGAAGGCTTTAAAATCCTCAAGTATGTCCCAAACTGTATGTTTTTAGGACCTCATCAAGGGATTATTTGTGATGTTTTGGCCTCTAACTTGATGCACTATCAAATCACTATCCCCAAAGACTTATAACTACTTAATTCCCCTCTTACTAGCCCACTGAAGGCCATGGATAAGACCTTGATACTCTACTATATTTCAAGAGCAACTAAATTGTAATTTGTAAGAAGAGAAGTACTTATCATTGGAGGGAGATAATAACATTACACTTACACCCACTCCATGTTTTATTCTTGAGCCATCAAATAATAATTTACACAAACCTCTAATATCTTCTTGAGGCTTAGTGAGGGATGACATGGACTGATTCTCTTCATGCAAGTAATAGACACCCATGTCTCTTTCTTTAACACCTTCCAAAGGGTCAATTAACTTATTTTCATTTCATAGCTTATCCAAGAACATATCAAGTATCTCTTTAGGATGAGTGTTTAGTTATTAACCAACTAGGTGGTCATCTTCATCTAGGATGGTACAATTAATATTTGAGTTATCTGGCCCATAAGGCTCAATGTGAAATTATGCAATAGGCTCAGCTTTGATGGATACTTTGGTCTCATACCTTATTCTAAATTCCATGTATGACCAATCTACTACTAGGTAACCCCCAATTTTTGATTTGAAGTCCCTAGATAAGCATTTATCAAAATGAGGAGGCACATCTAGAATCAACACATCCTTAGACACTAAAACATTAGGACAAGCATGCAGGGTCAAGTTGAGGCCTATGATAATACTAGCTGGTTTGGTGGAAGATCCATCAAGCTATAAAACTCCCTTATATTGGGTTTCATAATTCAAACCAAGATGATCTACTATTGACCTTGACATCACCATGGTACTTGATCTACTATCTACTCAACAATTATGTACCAAGGAGCCACCAATTATTATAGAAATATATAAGGGATGAATCTTGACCACCTTATTTGATTGCCCCTCATTAGGCCCTTTGGTTACATTGGTGAGGCCTACATTTTCCTTGCATGGTGGCTTTTCAAAAACATTGATCTTTGATAAACACTCCTAAAGGATTTCCACCTGACTAGGCATGGAAAGCACATCCCACATTGGCACAGTCACATTAGATTTTTCATTTGTTCAATAATATTGATGGGCAAATTGCCAAATTTTTCTTGTGCTTTGGGAGCCACAACTATATTTTAAACTTGTGAATTTTGGGGTATAAAGGCATTCCCTTGATTATGATTTTTTAGAATTATTAGAAACTTTGGAGTAGTATTAGGCTCCTTTGGATTTTATATTAATATATTAATAGTAGGAAGCTCTTTGATTTATTCTTGGATACCATCCATATTTCTTCTTTTAAACCTTATATTAGCTGCCACTAGAATGTATGCTTGGCTAGAACTAGCCTACTGGTTGGATGCATAACACTCCTCTTGCTCATAATTAACCATTTTATCACCCAACTAATTTTGTCCTTCATTAGGGACTTGGCCTTGTTGAGGCTCTTCCAATTTTTTCATCATAGGTAATTTTGTGTTTTAATCCATAAGAGCTTGATTATACCCATAGCTAGCACCTTAATGCCATTGATCATTGAAATCTTGATTAAACTTAGTGTTTGGGACAATGGATTGAATGAAAGACTGATTGCAAGGCACAATACCCTCACTTTATTGAGAAATGTTGTTTTGATTAGGACCAAAGTAATAGAGGTGCTTATAGCATTTGGATTATAATTATTTTTCCTAACATAGTTAGGCTACCTTTGTCCTTGGAAATTTCATTTATAGGGTGGCCTATTGGCTTGATAAAGATTATTGTTTAGGCTGATATGGATCTTGATAAGGTATATTTAACTAATATTGCCGCTTCACATTCACCAATTCATTGCGAAAGGATTTAAACATGCTCCTAAGTTCTTGAAAATTCTTGTTTTCTTAGGAGTCACTAAATTGACTAGTTGAAGCCTTCTCTTGACTTTTTGTAGGTATGATAGTAAGTGTTGGCATAGGAGGAATGGTAGAAAGGAGAGGAATGGAAATAGGAGGTGGTTAAATCTCAATAAACAAAGGCTTTTGTAGCCTAGGTGTAAGCTTGCCAGCTTGTACTAGATAATTCTTTACTTTGATTGCCACCTCATAAGAATTTGGTAGTGTATTCCCTCCCATAGACTGAATCATTACTTAAATATCACTACTTAGGGATTTTGAATAGTAAAGAAAGCAAAGTTTGGTGTAGGCATAATAGAGATTGGGATCCTATCCCATGTCTTTTGAAACCCTGTGTTTGAAATCTTGCATAACCTTATCAGGGTCACTCTTGATTGTGGTTAACTAATCTAAAAGTGCCAAGTGGTCACTTTTGTCTTAAAACCTTTTATATAAGGCATCACCTAATTGATCCCATGATGTGATGGAGTTAGTAGTGAGGTTTATATACTAGTTTAAGGATTTACATTTGAAAGAGATGGCCAACAATCTGATAGCCACATTTTCCTCATTGATATAATGAATGTTTTAGAAGTTGGGTATATATTTGAGGTTCTAATAAGGGCTTGTAAAATTGTCTCCCATGAAATAAGGCACACTTTTGAGAGATATCACTAGGATAGGTTCATAGTGGTTGAGATTCGAAGGAATCTAACCATTGAAAGCCACAAAAGGGAAAACTTTAGGGTCTAACATGGTAATGAAAGGATCCAACAAAGACATTCTTGCAAAGGTAGATTTTAAAATTGGTTTAGGAGGAAATTTTCCTTTGTATGGATGAGTATTAACAAATCTTAACCTTTTTACTAAGTTTAAAGGCAATTCAACAAATTAAAAAGGATTACCTTTAGAAGCTAATCTTGTAGTCACCTTTGACATGAAAGATAGGTATTACTTTGTACCAAAATTTTGAGTGTTATTTTGGAGTCACCAAATAATGAAATATGAAATCTCTAAATGTTGAAAATTGATCAAACTATCATCAAAGTTGACCAATCTTCTTTGAAAGTGGTCCCACTAGGCATGCCAAAAACTATTGTGGTCTTAATTTGCACCCTTGGAGGGGTTTCTTTAGGCTCCCTCTATCTAAGCCACAAAATTAGGATAACCCTAGGCATGGGTATCTTATAATGGGGTTGAACCTCCAGAGAAGGCTGACTTCCTCTTGATGGATCACCTAGACTAATGCTTATGCTTGGAAAAGGGATAGAGAGAGGGTAAAGGGTTACTAATTAAGATGAAAAGGTGATGCATCAAATTTAAGTGAGAAATCACATAAGCATGAATTAAACACTGATAAATCATAAGATAATTGTAACTATCAAAATCTCTCAAACTAGCTAATTTACATAAGTGTTTCATAAACTAGGCTCAGAAGCAATGAATGAAGCAAAGAAGAATTCTAAGATTCACACCAAACACACATTAATGGTATAAAGAGCTCAAGTTAAAACATAAAAAATAATTTTAAAACACCTAAAAAGATGCAAGAAAGAAGGACAATGGACATGGAAGACACTCCTTCATAGTGCCATCATGCACAAGCGTACTAAACATAATTCAGAGGTAAGAGATAGGTAAAGAAAATATTTATTACTTCAATAGGTCATTCATACAAATTTTTGATAGGGTTTAGCCTTATTAAAATGAGAGTCTCTCTTCCTTCCACAAAAAATGAGAAGAAGTCCTTCAATATGGGGGAGAAGTGGGAGATATAGGAGAAAAGGGGAAGAGAGAGAAAAACAAGCAAAAAAATAATCAATAAATGGGCCCCAAATACTTCCATGGAATCCCAACCACCTTTTGATCAATTAGAGTTAATCCTACCTCCCAATTAGCCATTCATTAGCTCCAAATGGTCTTTAAGCCCCCTTATTGGTTTAGCAATATCTTAGAAGTCAAGAACTTATTGAATATGATGAGTCATGATCCATTAAAATGAGAAAATCCCCAAATAATTTTTAAACCTCATTGAATGCTCCATTTGCCTTTCTCAGCCTCCAAACTCTCCATATTCTTAATTATCTTATCGGACCATGCTTCATCTTGATATGTCCTTTATAATATCAGACAATCACTTTGAACTCATTCATCTAGTGTCACTTTAGAACATAATTGTTAAAATCACCATTTTTCCCTTACTTTAAAATTTTACCATAGGTCCACTATAGATGAAAATCAATTAACTTATTGGTTTTCATATAGCCATAATTTCAATTAAGATATATAGGCACCTATTCTCCTAATCACGATCAAGACATAAAACATACGTTTGAAAGCTTTTGAGAGGTTTAGCTGAGCTTGAATAGCATCCTAAAATCCTACAAGGTTTTTTCTAGTAACTCAAATTGTATTTTGATCTTGCATTTATATGTTTGCCTATTTGGGTGGTGAAATATTTTGATTTGATGTGTCTACCTATGTGGCATTTCCTCTAGCTACTTATTTAATTTTAAAACCTAATCATTATCACCTTAAACATGTGTCTTCATCCTGTACCCCATGAAAATTGATCAAATTTGTTTCGTTGATCCTTTTAGGAGTTTTTAGATTTAACCTTCATCATTGTCATTGATCTATGATTTGATTTCTAGATTGTTCCACTTGGAAGCCCCATATTGATATTTATCTCACCTTTCAAAATCATGACACTTGGCAATCTTACATACCTCTTGTAGATCTTGATGTCAATCTCTATCTAGTTAACATGCTTACACCATATAGTGGCCTCATGTGTGATCTAAGATCATTGAATTTTGACCTTGATCCACACTATCAATCTACTCCTGCATGATTGGACATACTCCATTGATATTTAATCTACCAAATCAAATGTGGACCATTGATCTTCATTTAACCATATGATCAAATGTAGGCCATTGATCTACTCAAAATTCACCATGATTGAGACACTTGGCATCTTCATGTTTATCCTCAGGATCTTTAGACCTTTTGATCTTGAGCTCACTGTTGATCTTTAACTACATGATTAAACATGTACCATAGATCTTTCTTGACTTGTTGACTTCGTGAGATCACCCACATGATTTTGATCTTTGATGTTGGCCTTTGATATCATGCCACTTGTCAGCCCTATATTTAACTTGAAGCTTGTTAAGGATTTTTAAATCCAAACATCTATTTCCTATGGATTTAACTTGATGTACCCAAGCACATCCCATACTATTAGATCATTTTAAGGATTATATGATGAGATAGAAAACTCATCAAGAGATCAAACTTGCAGGGATATTCATGACATGAAATACATCACTTTCATGAAATTCTTTAGCTTTGGTCAACTTACTAAGTACATTAATGAAATTCATAATTAGACTAACCTATTCATTCCCACATGACATGTCATTATAGTCTAGTTCCTACCACCATTGGATCACTCTCTCAACCAAGACTCTATTCAGCTTCTCACTCTTTCTTATGTGGGCCATTTTTGGCCAACAACACCTACATGAACCACACTACCTATTTCAAACCTACTAAATATATTTCACAAACATCTCTAAACTCTTTATTTAGTCCTTTATAAATTGGCAAGTTTCATGAGTTATGGTCATCATTGCCAGTCAAGGACAACCTGTAGTCGTAAAACTTAACCTACTCATTACAATGGCTATTTCATAAAATTAAGCCCATATTTAGGGTTAGACCATAATACTAGCTTGTTGGTGGCATGATTAATTATTCAAATGGATCTATATGTAAACAAATCAAGGTCTCATTCAAAAGGGACCTAAAACTTATATGTCGTACATCTATACACTATTACACACTAAGAAAACTTGCCTTTTTATTAAAAATTACAAACCTATCACTATGTCATAAGCCAAAACTAAAGTACTTAAAATCCAAGTCAAAACAAACATTTTTAAGTGTAAATATTGATCATTAACTACATACACATAGTGAAGTAACTCAATTTCACAATCACACTAGGTGGGAGAACTATGTGTGGCTTGATTTCCCTCCTTAGAGTATTGGATATGTAGTAAATAACCAATCATCAAGTAAGGGTGATTTGGGTTAGCTCATCACCTTACACTTCCCCCATTTTTATAGGTTTCTGGCCCTCATAAACACATCTAGGGTTTAAAGCCAAATGAGAATAATTTTTGGATATGCATGCATAATTATTGTTTAATATTGTAAACATAGAATAATAAAATAGAGTCACTATGTTGCACTTATACATCATTCAGTACTGACCAAAAGATTAGTTTTGATTGGTGATACTAACTCGATCCTACATAACTAACCAACAATACAACATATCAGTTCCAGAATGAAATGAACCAAATCCAAGCTTATTCCTAATTTTTACTCATAGAATACAATCATAAATAGATAATCAACCATAAAAGTTAAGTATGATGATATATTTAGTACTTTCCATATATAGAATGTTGCCTTTTAAAATTAGAATTAATTATCAATATCTTACATTCATGTTTATGTTTGAATGCAATATCTATTGTTCTAAATTTTATTTCAAAGTTTAATCTTAGTTATATTAATCTCACCCATTACTCCATATTAGGGTAAAATAGTTTGAAATTATCTTATAATTCCTTTTCATCCATATGATTTTTAATTTTTTAAAGCATAATCTTATAATAAAGAATCATTTTATTGAGAATTAGATTAATGCAACACTAAACCTTAATTAGATATAACTAATATAATATAAATTTTCATGTAAATTGACCGAAATAAGAATATTATATAGTTTCTAAAATTATATTTATGACAAATAATTTTGACAAACATAATGAGAAGAGTAAAGGTATAGAGAAAGACTTATATCTGTTTTGGTATTCTTCCCTAATATTTTTAGGTTGACATACTGACTAAAGGTTGTGTGTGATGACTATGATCCATTTTTCAGAATCTGAAGACAATTTTGAGCTTAGGTCAAGATTGAAAAAGTTAGATAGGTATGGTAACTAATCTTGTCCCTATTGTCTGATTTTTTCCTTGACAATAAGTCCTAAATTTGGCTAGAGAGGTATATAGGCTTTAACAATGTTCATTTCCACTTTTTCAATTATTTTTTGGTAGGCACATGTACCTACAATATCAAAACCCTAGTTCTTGCACATAAATCAGATTTACATATATGTGAAGGATGGCAAAGGGTAAGGGGAATAGTTGATCCATACTTAAAAAACCCTACATAATTTTAATGTTGCCTACATAGCAAAATGGCCTTAGACCAATATATTTCTCCTACGTATGTATGTGTGTGAAATGGTGTTATGAAAAAATATATGTTTCTTCTCCTAATTAACCCTCGACACAAGCATGAAAATGTAATAGTACTTTAGAAAATGGCTCTAACAATTTATTATAAAAATATATGTAAATTTTAATAGCTCTTGAAAATGTGAGAATTATTATCCTTATTATATTTTTATAACTTTGTTTATATAGGGATTTATTATAATTTGAATTAAAAACTAAGTGGTGTACATAATGGACCCAAAAGAACTTAAATATGTCTCAAAATATGTAAGAGGGGTTTAGAGATCTTTATATTTTTAATAAAAGGGGTGTTAGGTCATGGAAGATAATAAGGTAAAAGGGGAATATACAATAAAATCATAAATTAAAAGGTGGAGAATATAAGACAAGTCATAACTTAAAAGGTGGAGAATACAAGACAAGTCATAAAGTAAAAGGAGACAATATAAGAAAAATGTACCATTAAGTGATTAATTAATAGCTAAAATATATACATAAATAAATTAATTAAAAATACATTAAAAACAAGTGTTGTGCCAAATTTGGGTGTGTACAATTTCCCCACTTTAATCTAATATTTTAGTGAAACTACAAATATTGGATGAAAGGGAAAAATAAAATACAAACCTCATGTGAATATGTTTTTGTGTAGGTGTATCATTGTGATAGAA
The DNA here is from genome assembly GCA_037957365.1 of Torreya grandis. Classification (NCBI taxonomy): domain Eukaryota; kingdom Viridiplantae; phylum Streptophyta; class Pinopsida; order Cupressales; family Taxaceae; genus Torreya; species Torreya grandis. The sequence continues at coordinate 1,612,739 of JARHVA010002614.1, forward strand.
TGATCCAAAGTGTTCTTAAGAAATGAGATGTAATAATTATTCAATTAAAAATAAAATATACAACTATAAATGAAATACTGTAAATATCAGTCAAGGAATTATTACACCTGTATGCATGTTGTGGAGAAGCAGGAATGCCATTGAGAAAAAGAAGGGAATTATAGTATCTATTTATTTCTTGGCCAGGGAAATGTATAAGATTTCAAGTGGTAATGTGATGGATAGAACCATTTAGGGACACAAAAAACTCAATGTGATGATTGTAGTAAATGTTGGTGAAAACTAGAGAATTAGGGGTGATCAAGCCACAATTTGAATAGTACCTTTATAAAAAATAATAACCATTGAGGGACACAAATACCTAAATTCACCTCAATTTTTTTTATAACCCAAATACGTGAAATAGGTTACAATCCAAATTAGAGTCACACACATAATACTAGAGTGCACATTAATCTCCAAGTCATGCAATATGCACCTTAATTGAATTGACCACTACAAATGGATTATGATTCAATTATCACTTTGTACCTAAATTCATGGTCAAAAGAGAATGGATTTATTATTTGAGCCTACCATGCATGTAAATAGTATATAGATATGCTATGAAACTATAGTATGATATTTAATTTTGAAAATAGTATAGTGAACATGAATCTGTATCATGCCCCATTAAAATTTGGGAATTTTAAACTATATGTAGATGCTCATTATGAATTTTATTTGAAAATTTTAAAATGTGCGAATTTATACTTTTATCCTTGAAATATGAGTTCATATTCACACCATATTCTCTCATAATCTATGTTAATAACTGAATTTTGAACCATTTGCATTACTTTGAAACTATAAAGTGGCAACTGATTGAGTTTTTAAACCATTTGCATCATTTTATAGTTGTAGTGTGTAATATTTTGAAATATGTAATTTGTGATTTTGAATGTATGCGCATGTAAAATTAACCCATAAATGTACTAGTATCTAAACCTTCAAGGTCACACTATGACATGATTAATGGTCAAATATCAATTATGTAACAATTTAATAAAATTTTAACCCATGTTTTCATCCTTGTGAGACAAGTGATTAGGGTAGAAAATTGATCAAATTGAAATAAATAATGATTAAGAAAAGTTTGATCTATTATAAATGTTATATTATTACATATTAAAGCTTAAACTTATTTTTATATTATTCATAGTAGAGTAAAAGTGATACAATAGTAGATAGTTGTATTTGATTATTATGTAAAGTTGCTAAAGGTAATGGTACTTATATTGTTAAGTGTAAATTTGGCCCATTTTTTAGTTGGAATTGGTAAATAATTAACATTATGATGCAAAATAATATGTCACATGTTTCTTGATACAATTTACAACATGCATTTTTGATGAATATAACTCGAGATACTGCTTGCCAAAATTTTGAGTTGTCAATATAATTAAGTGCACATTAGGCATACTAATTGAAATTGGAAAAAATGTCAACTAAAAAATATATAATAGGGTGAAAATTACTTTTTTAATTCCATTTTCACTATTGCATTGATTGAGATTTAATCTTTGAGTGTTTTATGATGCTGATTCATCAATCCACATTGCCATTATGATTTGAGCACTTGTGGACTACTATTCGAATAGAAATGAGAGGTGATTTGGTATGTATAATTTTGTTGTAATTTTTTATTAAATAATTCAATATTTTTTCTAAAATATTTACTTTTGAATATTTACTATTTTTTCGATGTTTAAATTGAAAAAAGTGGAATCTAGTCGTGTTGACTCTTTAGGATAAGATCATCCAACTCTTGATGTTACTATCCTGAGTTTGATGTTCTTGTCATATTCTAAACTTTCCTATCTAGGTTTTTTTACTTTATTGGGTTATTTTTTCCTTGAAAATTTTGACTATTTTTATTTAGAATTTGCATATGTATAATATATATTGTCTATGTTTGAAATTGATTAAAATTTGAGTGTCTAGTGTTTTTTAGTATGACTTAAAATATTGAGAGTTTTGATATGGTAAACATATGATTAATTTAATAAATATAGGTTTGGTTAACACAAATTGGTAGGTATTAGAGGAGGTTGGTATTTAAAAAGTTGGTTGATAAGGTAAAATTCCATATTATATGCATCTGATGACAAAAATAGTAGAGCCGTGGAATCCTGACACTTTTAATTTTTGGTTACTGATGGGTGAGATGATCATAACTTTACAAGATGCATGGCACATATTGTAGCTTCCTCTTTTTAGAGAGTGACCTATGGTGATGGATGTTATTGGTCGATTGTGTATGCACTGAGCATATAAATTCATGATGGGTAGACCTAAGGGTGCCAATTAGGGTTGTACAATGTTACTAGAGTAGATTGTATGAGCTAATGTTCTGTGATTTTGGAAATTCATATGTTTCATATTAACATACTTTGAAGTGTTATATGGTGGATTTATTACTATTTCCTATCAAATGTATCTTATAATTAGGGATATTAAAGAGATTCACATTAGATATTCATGGGGTGTAGTATGTTATCCCATTTATATCGAGAGATGTATAAATTTACCTTGGACATACATGGAGGTGGCATTAGTACTAGTACATGTTACATATATGAGACTATAATCATATTAATATTTTTTTTTACTTTTGGTGGCCTTCTTTAGTATTGGGCTCATCTAGATATATTTTCATCTCAATGGGTGCTACCATGATGAAGGGTATCAAGTACTATGGAGTAAAAAGTAATTATAGATAGGTTGAAACCTATTATGATTAAATATTGACTTTATATGGGATATGAGAAATGGACCAAGGATGCTTAGGAGTCAAAATGTGTGTAAGTTATCATGTGGACACATTATAAATTTGTTGATTTATATGAGAGCTTTAGTATGAGTGAGTGACTCATCAATTTTGGTTGACTCAGGATGTGCCCCTAGGTCTGTATCCATTGACACATAGTTTTAAAACAACTATTAGAGCCTATTTAATTCTATGGCCTATAGGTGTAGATTTAACTCCTCATCTATTGACTAAATGAGACCCTATTATTCCCCTAGTAGATGTCAATGATGTAAGATGAAAAATATCCTTTATAAATTGGTGGGTTAATGCATTATGGTATTTATTATTTCATGTTGTAGAAGATGATATTGTAGTTATGCCTTGACATAGGGTAGATGGGATAAAGATGGAGTAGATGTGTTACCTGTATGATAACCTATTAGTGGGGATGCTTAGTTTATGACAACCATAACTGAGTGTGAGTATATAGAAATTAATTTGTTTTTGTTTATGTTTTATAATCATTTAGAACTTTTGATAATGTATTTGTATAATGTGATATTGTAGGTGATGCCTATTGGTTTACTATGGTAGATGTGGCCATCCATACACTCTGCAAAACGTGCCATATGATGTAGTAGGTAGTGGCTTAGTAGAGAAAGTTTTCATATTTTTTGTGAGCATGAATATTTATTTTATCCTTGTGCCTTCACAACTATAACATATATGATGGTTTCTAGAGTGCGTGATGACATATAAGCAATGCTTGATAGATGACCTACATCGAGTCAGGATTCAGATTTTTATAGAGATTTTATTAGTCAATTTTATGCATTATAGTCAGAGCATAATCATGCCCAGTTTGGATTGAGGTACATGATATATAGGTAAAACAATATTTGTCATGATCATGATCATCTGGAGTGGATAGACAAGATAAGGCTTTTACTTCACAAGCTAGAGAGTTAGCTAGTGGTGATAGTTTAGATGACATGGATGTCCCCATCATTGATTAACATGTATATTATAAACAATATTTTTGATATACATAAAATATTATTTCATATTTGACATGCATATATTATATGTTTAAATTTTGTGTATTTATGAGTTTCATAATTTTTCTATTGTTAATAGAATATTGTGAATATATGGATGTTTAATGTGTTGATGATAAGCATTGAATGTTATTATTTTTTAGTTTATAGTATTATATATATGATAGTATCTCTAAAAAAATATTTCTAAAATTATTTGTAAAGAGAATTAATTTACTATAATCTGGTTGACAAGTCTATTGTTGAATAATTCAAAATGGTTTCACTTCTAATTATTGTACCATTCTATTAAATTGTACCTTTTATTGTTCTATAGATAGATTGTACCTTCAACCATGTATTAGATATTTGATTCTCTTTTTGCTTCCATATTAGATTTTAATTATATATATATATATATGTAATTTTAACATATAATTTTGAATCATTAGTAACTTAACTTATAGTATTGATTCTATCAAGAGCTTGAATGATCAATGGTCCATAAATAGGAATATCTTTGGATATTTTGATCATTGTATAATGTGAATGGGAATAAATAAATATTCTAGTGCTTTATTTCTAAATATTTTGATATACAATTCATTCTTTGTTAGGAATGTCATGGGATGTCTACGTGTTATTAGAATAACTACTAGAATAAGTGAGAGAATAAGACCTTTTTTTCTTGTTCTAGAATGTAAAAAATCATCTATCTTCAAGATGTGTAAGATTTTGTCACAAATATTAATAATAATTGTCATGATTCCCATTAATACCATGACATGTGTAAAATGGTTTCCTTTTAATATTCTAAAATCTTTATGGTGGATGATATTAGTTTGGATGAAGAGTAATTAACTACTTATCCAATAATGTATGCAATATATCATGTGGTCGACATCGAAGGTGATTAAGCAAAACTGGTTGCCTCTTTTTAGAAGTAAATTATTTGATTGTAGGAGCTACTATATATGTTGATTCATTTCCTTTATGTAATACCTTTTTTGTTTGTTAATTTATATGAACTATTGGTTTAGAATAAGGTATTGGAAATGAATTATGAACATGTTTGGTCAATTAGTTTCCTTTTTAAGCATCTTTGATGAAACTTTTTACTTTTGGAAGATGTATTTATTTATATGTTATTGTTTACTAGCTCGCATGCATATTTTTTCACATTCATATATAATCTATCACAAGAAATGTAAGGATTATGCAACGCTCTTTATTTAAGTGGAGAAAGAAGACCCCTACTGAATATGAATTATATTTCCAAATCTGAGGTTATATACATCAAATAATATAAATCATTCTTAAAATGTATAGAATAATCTCTAGACTCATCACCATATTGTTTTAATCCTTGTAAATTTTCTAATTTTAATTTATGCATTTCATGATTATGAAAATATGTATTCTAGATTATTGAAAGTGGGTAATGGACCATTTAAAAGACTATAAACCCAATCCAAATATTTTATTATTAGACTCCTATATAAATATTTTAACAACATGCATCCATATTTATCCCAATGACCAAAATAATATACATATTATGTTAAATGATTGGTAGGGTCTCCATGACCATCGAATAAGGGAAACATCTGCATGATAAATTTGGTTGGATAAGGATATTCAAAGACATTTCATGTAATATATTTATCTTCAAGAATGTTAAAAATTATAAATTGAGAATTTAAACTTACCTTTGAAGGTCTCCTATACCATTCATCATATATAAAATATGACTAGTAGGAATGGTTGAGGTTTGAAAAGATACACTCATGGGTTGGAGTTTACCATTCAATTGAAACATAAGAATAACAGATTCATCACAACTATCATTGCATTCTTAAACCACATTGTTACATAACTTATAAAAATTTCATATATAATCATTGCATGATTTAGAGTCACTTCATAAATGAACATTCATATTACATGATGTCTTTAGAGAATAAATTATATCATTTTAAATGTCATAAATATTTGTACGACCATGTCATGACTTTTGAGAAAGAGAAAAAGAAATATTTTTACATGTGTATCTAATTGTGTCTATAGAGAGAGAGTAAATAATATTTGTTTCTTATAGAGAACGAATGGAGGAATCAAATTTAGCTTTTACATAGACAAGAGAAAGTAAAGAATAATGTATTTCAAATTGTTGTAACATTTGTATCAAAATGAGAAGCATATTCAAGTTATTTCACATTTATATCATCTAGTAAAGAAGAAATTTCAAGTTTTATCACATATTCATAATTAAGAGATAATTAAAGAGAATTACTTTCAACATTTGTATCAATGACATCTTATATAGAAATAGAAAGGGAAACACTTTCACATTTTGTAGCATTTGCATTTTCTAATAAATAAGAAGATTTTTAAATTTTGTTAACATTTTCATCTTTTAAGGAGAGAGAAAGAGAAGTACTTTTAACTTGTGCACTATTTGACTTATTTAGTGAAGATGAAGTACATCCAAATTCTATAAAATTTGCATCATATAGTAAATGGGAAATGCAATCAACTTTTGGCATATTTACATCATCTAGGAAGGAAGAAGTACACTTACCATTTGACACATTTATAGTATCTAGTAAAGAATAAGTACATTTAAATTTTGGCATATTTAGATCATATATTAAATGAATGCATTCCATTTTTTTAATATGTACATCATCATGAGAGATAGATATACATGTAAGAGTAAGATCATTTGGAGATTGTAATTCGTGCAACATAAAAGTAATAAGAGTGTATATATTAGCATTATTTTCCTCTTTCTCTAAATGGTGATCAAAATAAGATTACAAAGAAGATGTAATGGAGCTATACCTTTATTCATAGATAATGTGTCATTCCACTTCCTCACTATCATAATAACAATCATAATTATTCCATTCAATATCATTTTTCTCATATAAGTCATTAACATTTTGAATCATGTAATAATCATCATTAGTCCATTATAAAAGAGAATATCCAAGGGATGGGGGATTTTAGTATAGGTTTTCAATTAAAAATTATGAAAATTTAGAATAGAAAAAAAGAAAAGGATAAGACCTACTCCTCAAACACCCTCTCACATGTAAACCTTAAAATGTACAAAAAATAATAATTATAAATTAAAATAGATTTGTTAATTGTTTTTGAAATATGAAAGAGGTTTTATATTAAAATTATAAATAGATGAAACCCATAAAATAATTTCAAAATAGGTATACCCTTCATATCCTAAACCAATATTTATTAAAAATAGTAAATTTAAAATAGTAAATTGAAAATTCCAAAAAATATTTATAATATTTTTCAAATAAAAATGGGTTTCTGATTATATAAAAATGAATCTAAAACACACTTTATAATTTTTAAAATATAACCAAACAAATATGAACCAAACAAGGTATAATAAATTACAAACAAACCCTAAGCTAGGAAAAATAAAGAGTCATAAATTTTAATATATTTTATAAGTATGTTTAAAAATTGATAGATGCTTTCAATTAGAAAAAAAAATAGATGAAACCCATAAATTAATTTAAAAATAAGTAAATCTTTCTCCTTATAATATAAATTTACTAAAAATAATATATATATATTTTTTTGAAAAATTCATACAATATTTTTGAAAATAGAAATAGGTTTATGATTATATCAATATATATAACAAAAACCTCATTAAATTTTGATAACTTTTTTATGAATCAAATATTATCCAAAAAAGGGAGAATGAATCACAAGTGTATGATTAAAAACCTAATAATAAAATGAGGGTGAAACCATAGGGAAAAAATAATTGAATTCTGATTAGAAAGAGGAGAAATCAGAGATAAAATTTGAAATCCTAGGGAGATACTTATAAATTTTGAAAAAAGGTTGAAACACTAAGGGAAACCTAAGGCTTGATAATGTTCAAACAAAACATGGGTTCACTAATATGTTTTATTAAAAAATGGATTAATATGACACTAAACCTTAAATAGATATAATATAATTTTGCATGAAAATTGATTGAGATACGCATAGAATATAATTTCAAAAAATATATTTGTGATAAACAAGTTCAATAATCACAATGAGGAAATCAAAGGGATAGAAAAAGACATATTTTTATTTTTATATACTTCCCTGATATTTGTAGGTTGATAGGCTGAGTGAAGGTTATGTATGATGACTGTGATCTTTTTTATTTTAGAATCTAAAGACTGTTTTGATCTTAGGATATGATTGATAGACTCATACAAGTATGGTAACCAATCATGTCCCTATTGGGAAATTTGTTCCTTTATATGGAAGTCTTAAAATAGTTTGAGAGGTATGAAGTCCTCAATAATGTTCATTTATTCTTTCAAAATCTCTCTTTTGTGTGCACATGTACCTATAATATCAAAACCCTTATTCCTGCACACAAACCATATTTAAATAAAATACAAAGGGGAGACAACAGGTAACAGAAATAGCCAAGCTATCCTCTAAAAACTTAACATAATATGAGTGTTGCCCAAGTTATCAAATGGCCTTAGGTTGATGTAGTTCTCCCACCTTTGTATGTGTTTGAAATGGTGATATTCAAATCTAGATGTTTCTTCTCCTAGTTCACCCTTGGCACACACATGAAAATGTAATAATAATTCAAATATAGTTCTAGTAATTTATTATATGTATATATGTAACTTTGAATAGATCTTGAAAGTTTGAGACTGTTTGTCCTTAATGCCTTTTAATAGCTTTGTTTATATATGTACTTAGAATTTTAATCAAAAACTTAGTGGTACACATAAGGGACCTAAAATAACTTATTGGGACTCAAAAGACATAAGATGGGTTTAGAGATCTCTATTTTTTTTAAAAATTAAATTTTAAGTCATGGAAGATCATAAAGTAAAAGGGGAAAATACAATAAAAGTATAAAGTAAAAGGTGGTGAATATAAGGTGGGTCATAAAGTAAAAGTGGAGAATATAATATAAATTATAAAGTAAAATGAGGAAATATAATAAAAAAACACCATTAAGTGTTTAATTATTATTTAAGACCTACATAAATAAAGTAATTAAAAATACATTATAAAACATTATTGTGCCAAGTTTAGGTGTTTACAAGCACATATTCACTAATGGGCTAATTAGGTCCTTGTTTGAGTTGTGTCATTTTATTATAAGAAACATTGTCATTAATGATGATAGGAAAAAGAACCAAGAATTGGTCAGCTAGAGGATTTAAATCTTGTACTAATTGAAGAGGAAGGTCATAAAACCATCACAATGCATAGTCCTTAAGATTATTAGGAAAACAATTTGTTGGTAACTTATCATTTGATGCATAACCTAAACATGTTATGTGGAATGCTCTAAGATGTTGTTCTATATCATGTTTACTATCTAATGTTTTAAGCTTAGTTTCATAAAATACTTTAGGTAAGGGATTGTTGTAAAATATATGACAAAAGGGTTATGTAATAATGGTTGAGGGTTTGTGGTATGACTTTCTCTATTATAATCTTGTGATATTTGAGAAACCTTAGATTAAAGATCAAAATGTTGTTGTACAAGCGTTTGGTTGGTATGTTAGTAGCCACTTTAGATATATTAGGAATAAATATCACATGAGTTTCAGGCTGAGGAGGCACATAAAAAAGAGTAAACTTCATATGAATACCCATATATATTTATGGAGTAAAATTTGGTACCCCCATAGTAGATATAGTAGGCATAGTTTATGTAGCCATAGGTATAGAAACATGAATAGAAGTAATAGGAGAAATAGTCTAAACACCAAATGTAGAATCTAATATTGTTAAAGATGGATTAATATGATTAAAAGTTTCATAATGTTGTTTCTCAAAGTGGTTTTATTAGATATTTTTTCACTTCATCTCTAGTCACATGCAACAATGCTTCAATCATATGTGGATTTATCTCAATATATTATTTAATCTCAACCTTATCTATATCATCAAAGTGGTCATGAAAATAATAATTATTTAATGTGTTTTTATCATTATCAAAAATGAAGTATTCACATCATTAGTATCTTATATTGTATACATATTATGGTTTGTAAAGGTTATATAAGATAAAAATTGAAAATGTATTAAAAGAAAATATCTAAAAATAAACCCCAAGGGAGGATAAATCTTAAACGTTAATAAAATTTTGAAACCTTAATGTAAGAGGAAACTTAAATTTTTATGCATTCAAATAAATGATAGGGTTCAACAAAATTTATTACTTATTTTACTCTTTACGGATATAAAATAATGGAAACTATATACTAATTCAAATTATAGAAAATATAAAAATAAATACATTAACCTAAATTTAAATAGGTTGATTGAATTTATGATTAATTAATTTTAAAGTGACAAAGAAAACATGGAATGATGTACTTAGCTAATTATGTTCACATGTTTCACATAGAATATATCAAAACATTTTGAAATTATTTGTATGTGCTTTGTTAGCTACATAGATCAGAAACTGTGTTTGAAAACTTTCCTAGACATTGTTAACAAAGTGAGAACCCTATAACAACCATCCCTATTAGGGTTTACCGATAATTTCCCTAGGCACAATGGGCATTTGATTTTATGGGAAACATGCACTTGTTCCTATAATGTGATTGTATGTATACAAACCTATTTGATCCTATGTATAAATGCCTAATTTATCTCTCTTTAATCTAAACACTAAATGTGCTTAATTGCACACAAGATTCCATTAAAAGGGGTTAGAATTTTATGTTCAAATGACAAAAAATGTTAGTAGGGGTTCCTAGAATTACACCAAAACATGCTAATTATAGAGATAGATTACACAATGGAGAGTTAAAAAATGCACCAAAGTGACGACAAATAGTACATACCATCTTCAACATCTTAGAATAAATTGAGCAAAATGGGGAAAATATAAATAGAAATAAAACCATAACTAGATTGGAATCAGATCACATAATAAATTAAAACAAAGTAATCACTATCCATACACCATACATAAAATAAGATAAGGCAAACCATAATAGGATAATTCTTTTAATCTCTATCAACACATCAAACTAGATTATATTACATCAAAGTCCTATTTATAGCCTTTTATAATCCTATTATCTCTTCACATTCTAGCCTTTTGAGATACAAAAGGAAAGAATCTTAACATTATCTAAATACCCAATTAAGCTTACAAGGTCTAATACGTACAAAAGTTATATAAAATACAAAATCACACACTTTACACGTGTTTAACTTATATAGTTCATGGTTTTAACAAGCTCCATTATTCATCCAACACTTTCCTAGACTTAATTATTTATCTCATCCCAAGATAAAGTTGCACACTGATCTAACTGAGCTGGAAGATAAGTCATAAATAGACATTACAATTATCTCTCTAGGTGTTGTTTACCAATTTTCACCCTTTGTGCACTACTTAGCCTCCCTTTTGGGTTTTCAACTAAGTAGCATATTATCTTATCGCCCTTTCAGGTTTTCAATAAACTAACATAACTAGGTGGTCACCCTTTATGGGTTTTCAACCATTCTAGCCCTGCTCCTAATATTTAGACTAACTTTCAAAAATTTTAATATGTTAGAATCCATAAAATGGAAGTGTGCAAATCTTACTACTATGGTTGGGAGGTTATTTTACTTGGGGACTATGGAGGTTATTATGGTTGAGCAACTGCTATCCCAGTGGATTATGATGTATCCATTAATAAAGGTATCTATGAATACTATGTATTTATGTTTATCTCCTTATCCTATATGATTTGTCAAATTTGTTGTGGAGGAATGAACTGAAGCTCATCGGTTATCTTTGCAATGGCCAGATCAACTTGAGTAAGATCCTACTTGACTATTTTATAGTCACCAAGTACTTCTCATACCATTGTAAGTAGAATGCACAATGGTACTCGGATCATTATCCATTTTTTTAGATATTCATCTTCTAAGATTGTAAGAAATGCTTAGCATTAGATTATATATGCTAAATGTCCAAGATGAGATCATTCAATCTGTTTGTTGTCCTCTAGGCTTGGATGGCTACAAAAGTGTTGCACATTATTTCATGATGCCATAATTATAGATTATATATGGTGACATCCATATAATCCATAAATTATTTGAGTGTGCCACTCATTTTCTCTATAATTTCTATTTGACTTCTAGTATAGATTTAGCTTTATTAGTAGTGGTAAATTTAGGCTTCACAGTGGACAATGATTGATTCAAATGCTATCTATAATTTAGTATATCTTGGGGTATCTTCTTGGAATATGTTGTAGTAGTTTCTAGGACCTACTCATACTCATCCAAGAGTTGAACATGACATTTTTTATGACCTAATAGATTATCCTTATGTGCACAATGATATAACTTTCTGTCTAGCTCCTTAGCTCATTGTAAGTTTTGTCAATAAAACCATGAATTATTTGTCTTTTGAAATTACCTAAGCACCTAGTACTTGAATAATTAAGGTGTGATAGACATTATTGATCAATTTCCACATTCTTCATCCTCTCCTATGATTCAACCTTTTCATCTTGTAGCCTCAAGACTTCCTATTCCAAATTTGAGGTATTCTACATATGGATTCCTAGAAGGTGACTACTCCTTCAATCTATTTAGAGAGTGATATTTGGGTTAAGTATAATTATGTTTCCATCATAGTCAAGGTAAGTTATTTAGATGAAATTATGTATGTCATAGGAGTAGGTGTAAATTGGGTACATGGAAGCAAGAAAGTAGTCCATGTTGATGTAGCAGGGACATCCCATAACCATTAAATAGAGATACATGATACTTTCTCAATGACCTTAGTATGAGTGGTGGTTTTTACCTATGCTTGTGCTTTCACATCCTCGAGATCCTTATATTGGGTTACTACTTCCACCTTGGCCATGTTCTTGGCTTGAACTTGTGTTTTAGCTTCCTCTTCTATCTTAGCTTGAGCATCATCTTAGGCTTTGGCTTTAGCCTCTACCTTAACTTTGGCTTCAGCTTCAGCCTTAGCTTTGGCTTTATATTCATAATTAGCTTTAGTTTCCCTTTAGCCTTAGCTTTGGCTGCTTGTTCCTATTTATGATGTACATATTACACATCTTATTGTCACTTTTGCACTTCCTCTTAATATTTAGTTTTTGCCTCCGCTTCTTCATCTTATTTGTGCATAGCTTCTACTTCCTTTGCTTTCTTCTTTATGGCTTTAGATTCTTCAACTTACTTCCATGTAGCCTTTGTTTCTTCAACTTTCCTTTGTTACTACACATCTATGTCTACTTTTATTATGGGATCTACACAACTTCTTGTTGTGTTATTTATGGTACTGCTGCTTGTTATTGTGTTTCCTCAGTCCTTAGTTCTTATTTACTTTCCTCAAGCTCAAGTGTGCCATATGTAGTTTGTTATTCCTTAACTTCCCTAGTTAAAAATATATCTATGGGTTAATCATCCCCTTTAAAGTTATTATTGGATTCAATCTGCTCAAGTGATTGCACTTTGTCCAACTAATCTTTTTATACCAACTTATTTATCTTATATTTTGTTAGAGGATTAAGGGTCTACTTTAGTTTATTTAAACCCTAGAGTTGAGGTTGTTATTGACATGGATGATATTATTGCATACTAATTTGTTTTTTAGGTACACCAAAAGAGAACATCCTTTCCTGCATTATTTTTAATGGCTTAATAGTCAAATGTGTACATGGTCACCTAAATAAGGGTTGTGTAGGACTATTTTTTATCGATAAATCCACTACATGTGTAGTGGATGATCCTATGAATGGTTTCATTAAAAATATTTTGGCCTCAAAATTTTATCGAGCTACTTCTTGTCCTATATTGTTAATAAAGATAGAAGGAGGTGGTTGAGTAATATCAACCCAAAGGTCTTTTCTTATCTGATTTTGCACTTAGTAAGTACACACTACATTCTTAAAAAAAATCCTTCTCCTCATCTACATTATACACCTTAGTTTTTATGTCTTCAAACATATATTGGAGTACTTCCTATTCTTCTACCCCCATCTTAGGTAGGTCAAACTCAGTATCTATTCATGGAACCATGGGATGCTTAAGCCATGAATTCATTTACCAGGTTATTTTCTTTGGTAGACGTGGTGACTCTCTATGTGTAGGTGATTTCCTCTTACCTTTATCTTATTGTGTTTGAGCTTTCAACTATTATGGCTATGTTGGTTGGTCATGTGGCTATTTGAGTTTTTGTGAAGGTACCTACTCTACTTGTTATTGTTGTGCTTGCATAGGGATGACTTGTAATGGAGGTACATACCTCATAGCTATGGATTTTTTCTGGTAAACTTCAACCTTCACTTTGACCATAGAAATGAAAAATGGCATTAGAGTGATAACTAGGGTAGCCAACTTGTGAACCTTAATATATATGGCATTATTTAGTTTGGTAACTAAAGTATGTTGACCCATGTATTACATTACATCCTGAGGAATTTTGGGGTGTGATTAGATTAAGGCTAGGGATTCCATCCACCATGCATGGAATTTCACAAATTACTCATAAGATTAGATTGTTTTGGTCCATGTAATTCTTGTAAAGGCATTACTAAGCCAAAAATTAGTAGTTACATTTATTGTCCCTAGTGGAGACTTTCACTATGTGAAACACAATAACATAACTAAAAACTAGTATTTAAAGGTCTGAATGGTTCTTTCAAGTACCTTTTCTATATTTTTGGTAAGCTCAACTGCCAAAATTTAGTCTAGTTTAAATCATCTTATAGCTTCATCATTTGATAGGTAATGTTGATGATACCTCTTATCTTGCTTACTTTGTGGTTTGTCAGAATATTATGGTAATACATTGCACCATGATGTGTAGTGAAGCATCCTTAATTGAATCAATAAGAGTTCCTCACCTTGTCCTAGTGGTGTATTTTTCTCTGACATCTAAGTAAATTAGTGGTGCTATAGACTTATATGTAGTCTAGTTACTCATGACATTGAGTGCACATTAATCCAAGTTGTAATATATTGAGATAAATAGATAGGTCCTTGATTGTATCAATTCAACAACATCATCATAACTTCATCTATCTATCTAAATTTAAGAAGCTTAAGTAATCATTTTATGTCAAAGCCTCATAGTGGATGTTATCATGTTAGGGTTCCTGGTTGTGTTGCTCCTTAATCCTCTTAAACAAATAGAGTAGCTTCTACCACATATATAAAATATAATGGTTCTAGATCATTGTATTTAGTTTATTAGAGCCTTAACATGATTCCCATTTCCTCTTTAGAGGCATCGGATAGTAGAATAAATAGCTAAACTCTATCCATGGTGTGATGAATAATCTGAGATAATGATTGTTCTAAGAAACTATGCCTTGGTTTGAAATTTATTCATAAATAGATAGTCAAGAGGCCGATCACAGAAGTCTATTGTTAGCTAAAGGTTGTAATGTTTGATCATTGTCCATATCCTTCTCTTTTATATCTATTTAGTGCCTAATTTTATGTCACCACCTCATTTGAATGCATTGAATTCATGTGCATGAATGTTCCCTTTTCAGTTAATATTAGATGATGGAAATCACCTTGATAGGGATGTTTTGTGCCTAGGATCTTTGATTTACTTCTGAGTAGTTATTATAGGTGAGTAGTTATCTTTTCAGTTAATCAATTTTTTTATGCATCTACTTGTCATTTTATTTTCAAATCTACTTTAAAATTGTTGCTATCTTTTGAGATGCTACATCATTAATAGTCTGACTTGATCATTAGATTTCCATTATCCATACCTATCTTATTGTCACCTTCTTATATTTAATTACAATGCTTAATGTAGTTGTATCCAATTGTCTTTGATGAGTTGTCTCAAGAAGGTTGTCATATCCTATGATGATAATTAATTTTGATGGTTGAGATGTGTTTTCATGATAAAAAAATTCTAAACTAAGAAAAAAAACAAAAAATAACATTAAATGAAATATTAACTATATGCTGTTACTCAACACCCATTCAATTTTTAGCAAAATGATATAGATTAAAGATGATATGGATTAAGCCTACAACCATTTATTCACCCTGGTAATATGGTTCCCTAAAAATATTTTAGCACTATATTACCTTGTGGTGATACTTCATGAATGATGTAGGGTCATTTCCATATTATGTGAAAATTTATAAGTAATGCTTTAAATCTCTCATAAATCAATACTATTTTGTAAGAATTTGATCCTCTCAATCATCTCTCTAAACATTACAAATTTTTGTTAACATTTTTCCCAAAACTTTATTGGATGCATCTACCTATCCATTAGCCTACAAATGGTAAGCCATGATTTTATGGTGCGATATTATAAACTCTTTAGTGAGAGTCTTAATAGTATTATTGAGAAAGTGTATGCCCCTATCACTTACCACCTTAACTGGACATCCAAACCTTGTGATAAAACTTTCATATAAAATCTTGGTAGAATCATTCACACCGCAACTTAGAGTTGTAGTATCTTCCACCCATTTCATGAAATAGTAGATCATAGTGATAATGTATTTGGCATGAATTTTTTTACTTTGGGGAGATATAGGTCTAAAAAAATCAATTCCCCATTGCTCAAAAGGTTGATCTGCAAGCATAGGTACCAAAGGCATTTTTTCTCACTAGTTAGGCTTGCCCATTATTTGATAAATGTCATAGTGTTTAACAACTTTGTATTTATCATAAAATAACATAGATCACCATAGACCAATCTAAAGTATTTTATTAGTAGTGGCTTCTTCTATAAAGTGACCTCCTAAAATCCCTTGGTGATCTTCTTGAATTAGTTGTGGTTGCTTGTTATCTAAAGTTACCCTATGTAGTACATCATCTTTACCTATTTTATATAGGAATTAGTTTATTAACCAAGTATCACAATTCTTGGTGGTCTATGAAGAACTCAAAAGGAGTAGCCATTATGTAATTCCTAAACTTTTGCAATACAAACAACATGGCTAGTTCTTCTCTCTTTATGGTTGTGTAATTATTTTCCATAGCTGATAGATTTATACTATAAAAATGAATTAGGTGGTCTTACCTTCCTTCACCTGGATGCATTGAGAGAACTCCTACTATAGTGCCTAAAACATCCACATGTACATGGAATAGATTCTTCTGGTCAGGAAATACCAAGATGGGTGTTGTTACCAACCTCTAACTTAACTCAATGAATGATGTTTGACACTTTGGTGTCCATTCAAATTTGGTATCCTTGTGTAGTAGCTTCTTCATGGATACTGATATAGTTGCATCTCCTTCTATAAACTTCTTATAATATTCAATATGACCTAGAAAGGTGTGCACTTTAGTTGAGTTGGTAGGAGGTGGCATTCCTACTATAACAATAATTTTAGCTGGATGGACCAAAATTCCATCATTTCACACAACATAAACTAAGAAAACATGAAAAGGTGTAAATAATAGACACTTCTTTAAATTTAAGGTGATGCACAAAGCCCAACATCATTATAGAATCAATCTATTCTTTGACAATCAATCTTTAAATAGAGAGAAGACTGACCAATCATCTAGATAGACTTCTAGGAGATTGCGAATGAAATCTTTGAATGCATTTACCATAGCTCTAGAAAATATAATAGGTACATTATTTAAACCAAATGATATTACCTTGTATGCAAATTATCCCCATTCAGTAGAAAAGGTGGTCTTATTTTGATCCTCCTTAGCAAGCAAAATTTGGTGATACCCACTGAAACCATCTGTAAAGGAATATACCTCATGCCTAGCCACATATTGAATTACTTCATCAGTAAAAGGGATAGGAAATGGATCATTGACACAAGTGTTATTGAGTGAATGATAATCTCTAGATACCCAAATTTCTCCTATCTTCTTAGGTTACACAACCATGGGACTCCCTTACTCTACCTTTTCAACTGGATAAATAATTCTATCTTTTTGCACTTGATCTAGTTTAGGTTTTAATTTAGTTTTCATATTAGGATTGAGCCTGTAGGGTCACTTTTTAGTAAGGTGCACACATTATTTTAACTTGATATACACTTCCCCTAGGGATGGATATATGCCTTTTACCTCTGATACTTTACTTATAAACACATATTGATAATCTCTTAGCAATTGTAGGGCCTTAGAGATCTACTCTTATCCCCAATAATCTCCCACTATTACAAGCTTAGGGGATGCTTCTATCCCAATATTTCCTTGAGCCTTTTGTAACATTTTTTGATATATCTTACATGATCCACTAGTCATAGTATCTTATAGAATGCATTTCCCTTCACATTAAAGAATGTCAATATTATGTAGTTTCTCTTCTTTAACTTGCTCTACACTTTACACTGGGTTGGAATCCTCTTCATGATGCAGTTCAAATAACCTTTATAAAATGAGATCCTGATCACTATCACTATTACTAGATTCTATCAGATCAATATTTATTTTATTACTTGGATAAACCTAGAGTTGTTCTTTTTGGTTGGCCTTTTATTTACGTAGTGTAAGATATAAGTCTTGTGTAGCTTCCTCATGAGAGGATGATTCAACAACATTTATTAAATCCTTTGTGCATCCATAATATATAAAAATTTCAATCTTTTTCAAGACATTATGTACTAATGGGTTATCATATTCAAACACAAAAGTTTGAATGAAATGATACTAAAGTTACACCTAGTATTTAGTTTCCCTTATATGCTCTTGATGCATGTACCAAGCATTTGGAGGAGGTGCAAGGGTATGACTAAATATGTGTGCCCAATATTAACGTTATTCTCCTTGTATGGTCCATATATCTAAGCACTGATAGATGTGCAATTTTTGACATTGACCCTCTTAAAAAAGTCTATTTTAATTTAATACTAGTTAGTAGCTAAAACCTTGCATGAAAAATTTCATAGGCATCTTCCCAATGCATTTCTAGGTTTTTGTGAATGACCCACCATGTCACAACAATTCCTTTTAGTGTATAGCTGAGTGTACTAACTCAATGTTCCACCTCTGGTGCATGGTGTACAAGCCTCAATATGAATGTATTGAGATCTTAGTCACAAAATTTTAAGGTATTTGAAATTATTTAGTGAACACCATACATAGAGGTTGCAACTCATGATCTCTATGGGACCAATTCAAGATGTGTGTGTCCGAGTCACCACTTATGCATGATGAAGAATCCTAGGGTAAGATTCCTTTAGGGGTGGGTTTAGTGTAATCCATCATAGTTTCATTATTATTATATGAAACCTCTACCTCAGATCTTGTTGGTGAACATACTAAAGGAGAAAAAAATTCTTTAATTTCAACCTATATAATCAATGACTTTCTTATAACTAGTTCAAATATAAAAGTTATTCTTGTTGCATAGTACTGGGTTTCCACTTTTGACATTCTACTATCTGCACCCCATTTTGTATTTTATCTATCCCCACTTTAAACCAGATATTGTCCCCATAAGCATAAAGAGACTCTAGCTCTTTAGGGATGATATAAGGCTTTTGTTAAACTTCATTTAAAGGTATGAATACTATTTTATCTTTCTAATGCATTTCTAACTGATTGTACATAGTGTTTATGGTCATTTAGTTATTGAAAGCCCATTTAATACCAATTAAGGTAGGGTAATGGGTATTTACTATCTTCATGTCAATGACCTAAAAATACCCTAACAATCTAAGTTTATCCACTTTGATTTCAACATCTTCTAGCTAGATAATTAGTTTAACTCTACCACAATCCACTAAGCTTAATGTTATTGGGCTATAACTCAGAGTTGGTTGACCAATAGAATCCCATGTTGAGTAAGGAATCATATTAACTATACTTCCAAAATAAAATATTACATTTGGGATGTCATATCTAGATAACTCAATATCCAGTCATGAATCCACATCCTCAGGCTTCTTGGTGTTGACATGCCAAACTAATCTGTTAGCCCTTGTTTGTTCTCACTATGCACACTCCAAGAAGTTTTGTAAGAGGTTAGTGATATTATAGGATATGTCCTCACTATTTAATGTACTGATTAGTTTCATTAGATTTGTTAAATTCATCACAATGCCTTCTTGTAACATTATCCAAATAATTTGCCCATACATTTGAGCATCAATAGAAGTGTTATCATCATCAAAAAATAATTTTTGTTGTATTTCCTATAATACTTGAACAAATTCATGCATTATATATTTTTTTCTATTATAGGATTAGGATATTTATCCCATTGAAATCTTATAATACCTTGATCTTAAAGTATTTATAATAGAGGTAATCCTTGTTCAACTCTCTGTTGCCTTGTGACAACTTGCACAAATGCATTTTCCTTTAGTTGCATAAATCATGTTTATATTATGCATTGGATTCTCCTTTCTTTTTATCCAAAATAAGGAAATATTTCATTTAATGTTGACCTTTAAACCTATAGTATACACAATAAATGTCATGTCCCCATTTTGGCTGACATCATTTTGCGTGTTGAGATCAGTCTATTATGGACTCTCGTAGACTGATGGTCGTGATGAGAGAGTCATTTAGGCATTTATTTAGGGATCGGATGGACTATTTTGCTCTTGGAGATATGATTTTTCATTATATTTTATTATATGGGGCCAAATGTTATATTTTTAAATTGAGGTGCACTTTTTATTTTATTAAGTTACTTTTTATTTAAAAAGTGCAAGGAGATTTTATAAGAATATTATGGATACTTCTAGAAAAATTAAGTGGCTTCTAGAGGAAGATTCCAAAAAGTGAATAAATAGACCCCTTGGGTCTCTCATTTGGCATCCAAGTTTATTTTCTCATTTTGTCTTCTTGGGCATTTGTAGAACCTGATAGTCTGCAAATTTTCAGTCTAATCCTTGAGAATGATACCTCTCAAGTGATTGCATAACTGAGGAGGTGAAAGATCCTCTAAAGGGTTGCTTGGAGGAATTGGTATTGAGCCAATTCAAGTGTGCTAAATTGGAGAATTTTGGTGGTTTATTCTCAGCTAAGAAATCTTCAGTATTTCAACATTTTTGGGCAAGGAGAAGCATAATTTTGGCATAGAAAAAATTGAACCCTTGGAGGAAGCAATTTTTAATAATTTTTGGTAGCATTTGGGAGGATTTTTGAATAGATTTCTAAAGGTTTTTAATAAATCCGTATGGCTGTATGAACGTCTGTATGGATGATATTTTCAGCAGCAGCAAGTCAAAAAAATCACAAAATACTGCATACAGTTTGCAGTCCTTTACCTGGCATGTGCAGTCTATTTTTTTCTCAGCATTTTAGCAAGGAAGTTGGTCATTTTTTATAGGGGTTTTAGTCAGCAAGGTATGTATAGTGTACGGATAGCAGTAAGGGTGCCACTTACAGATCATGCTAGTGTTTGTTGTTTATGAATCATTAATGCTATTGTAACTAGGTTATAAAGAACAATATTAAAAATTTAAACTACTGTAAGCTCATTCTAAGCATTATATTCATGCAATATATTAGAGTTCGGGGTTGCATGACAATTTTTTGTCATAATGTCTCCTAGCTTTAATTGCTAATTACTATCATCTTCAGTTCAAATGGAGTTTAGACATGGCAAGACAAATTTTTGTTAAAATTACTATTGGCTGTAGATGCACATTAGTTCAATTACAATTCATTTTCAGACCTCATATAGTTTTTGGAAAGTTAGAAAATTACTAGGCCTTAATTTGTAGTCATCTATGATATTTAGTTAAGTTTTTTCATGCATGGTATCCTCACTCAAAGAGGGAGAAACAAAACAAAACAACAATTTCCAGTCAAGAGCAGTTTGCAAGACAATTGTTTGACAAAATTCCATAGTGCAATATTAAAGTTTTGATGATCGTACTAGTGTGGGTCATTACAGTGGTATCAGAGTGGTTTCCTGCCATCTTGATTGGGTTATTTCAGATTGAATTTGATTATCAGTATGGCTTTAACAGGAGACAAGGATTTGGAAGAAAGAATGCACAATGCAAAGAAGAAATTAGATAGTCCATTTTAGCGAACAAAGGACCTTCTAATAACTTTGGAGGAGCTGTAAACTTATGTAGGCAAGGTTAATCAGTAAAATTCCTTTGCTATGCAAACAACTTTATCTCTAGCATTTGGTTCGTTGGTGAAGCCCCGATTATTGACACATCATGTTGAGGTGGTAAGACTTGCAACTCTCTCTTGCATTAGTGAAATCATGAGGATAATAGCTGGCTCTAATTATTATGATGATCAGATTATGAGAGAGGTACTTCATGCCATGGTGAAAAGCTTCAAAAAGTTAGATGACATCAGGGACCCTCATTTCACAAAGAGGGCAATATTACTTGAAGTATTTGCAAGGTGTAGTTTTGAAAACATTATGCTGTCAGTCGGTTGTATTGGTGACATTTGCAGGATGTTTAACACATTTTGGAATATTATGGATGAGTTTCATTCCAATGATGTATTAGCATCGATGCACTCTATCATGTTCACAATCTTGTTTGAGGAGGAGGATGAAATTTCTCAATTTTTGGCAGAAGATTTATGGTATGTCTAGACAAAAGAGAGGAATTTGTCACCTATGGCATGTACATGGTTAAAGAGTTTGATTGATAGGCCTAAGGATCATAGTACTCTACCTATGACAAGCAAAAAATTGAATGATGAGTTTGATAGACATGCTGATCCAGTACAAGGAGACATTAACACATCTTCAGGTCATGATTTATCTGCATCATCTTCACAGGCAGAAGTGGTTAAAGATGTTGTGCAGGTTGAGCCAGTTGCATCAGAAGGTGATATCATAGGCACACTAGATTACATGATTGACATAGATAGTTATTCTAGTACAATTGGTTTGGATGAAGTTACAATAGTTGAGGATACTGTCATGTTTGAGGGTAGTACAGTTGATCAAAAAGTGAGCATTCGAGACTTTGCAGAAAATGAGTATCAGGCACAGTTGGATGCTTCTTCACATGAGATAGAGGATAGTAGTTCTTCCCATGGTTTGGCAAGCCAGCTGAAGATGAGGGGAAATGATATTGTTATAGCTTTATCTCATCATGATAGAATGCATGGATTGATCGAGAATCACATTTGGATGATTCAACTGTAGGAGAGACAGAAAGGAGTCACAACAGGTTCTTCTTGTGATGACTTACAACAGATCAAGGAGGGCATGGAGGCAATGAAGGTAAGTTACATACACCTACTTTCAGATCATGATCATCTCCTTAATCTTTTGGGAATCTATTTAGATGCATTAAAGAAGAAGGAAGAGGAGGTTGACCAGCTTTCTCATGAGTTGGAGGATACTCAAAATTCCTTGGTGTGTACTCAGTTGGCTCTCTAGGATTCTGAGAGACATGTGGATGAGCTTTGTCTTGAGGTGAGTTCAGTTCAGGAGTTAGCACATGTGGCAGAGACTCAGCTTTCTTTTACAGTCATGTCACATGTTGATGATGATATGAGTATGTCAAGCATTCACACTCTGGATTCAAAGATTGTAGTGGGTACAGGAGACAGGTGCATGAAGTCAGTTGGTATTGTTCACATTACTCAGGAGAGGAGTTTACTTGAGTTGCCAGTTGATTTTCATTCATTGATTGGATGTTGGGATCCTTATCTTGGTACTTGGGATTGTTTTGACCAGAGATATCTATCATTCTCTAGTAGTAGTATCTGTTTCACTATCATGGACTTGATTAGTAGTTTACCAGGTGTAGTTCTCATCAATGCCAACAACTTGTCTAATGCTGGAATTAGTTTTTATACATCTGTGTTGGTCATTGTTCAAGTATCTAGTGAACCATTCATGTTGAAATGGGTTGATGATCTCTCAGATATGGTAGAGTCTATATAAGAGTCCCAGGATCTGATTATTGTAAATGACACCCAGGAGGATGTTGTGGATAGTGTTGAGGACTTAGTCTCTTTAGTGGGTTCCTTTGATATGGAGGTTTATGTGGATGTTTTAGTCATTCCATTTGATGATACAAGTTCAATAGTTGGTCTAATGAATTTGGATGGTAGTATTATAGATGATAGCTATTATGAGGTTACTCCTTTGGATAGTGTGCCAGGGGTAGAGCATAGGAGTTCGACCAGCCAGCACAATCATGTGTCTAGTTAGTTGAGAGTTAGTGAGCAAGACATTGGTATCACTTGTGAGCATTTCAATGCTGATCGTCAGTTGTTAGCAGTTTATGGGTGGGGTTCTCCTACTAGTGATGAGCAGAGAGGTAGTTATTTTTCCTTGATAGAGATCCACTCTTTATGGGAGGTTATCTAGATTTTGAGATAGGATTATATGCGATTGGTAGCTAACAGAGATTATCTTAGGGAGTGGGGCAGTACAACATATGATGCATTATTGGTCAAGGAAGATAAGGTGAGTGAGCTTACTCAGTAGCTTGAGATGACTTCTGAGATTCTTGAGAGTACACAGTTGGCTTTTGAGGAGTCATAGTTTCATTTGGCTGAGGTGACCATGGAGTTAGAGCAACTTCAGTCTTTACTAGAGTATGTATAGTCACAAGGTGTGGTATCTAGTGACCTGAGGATGTCCATAGTCGAGATCATTAGAGACAGTGGAGATGAGCATATATTTATCCTTGATGCTAGTATTGGCTTATCTAGTTTGTTTCCACTAAATTTAGATTCAGTTGAGTTGGGTGCTGTAGTTGAGCATGGTAGTCATCATGATATGGTGATGGTCTCTACTACTAATGGCACAGGGACTAGTGAGGTTGTATCAGGGATCAATTGTGATGTTGGTGAGCCAGCAGTTGGTTTGGTTCCTATTTGTGATATTATTCCTTTGGAGGTGTCTTCGGAGGTAGTAGTTGGTTCAGGCTTGGTTAGTGATCAATTGTAGTTACTTTCTTCTAGATTGTAGCCTGAGCCAATTGTAGTTAGTTTCTTCTAGATTGTAGTCTGAGCCATTGATTGAGAGTGGTGCATTTTATCGACATTACACTATAAGTTCTTGTCATCAGTTATGGGATGGTTTGACGCCATGGGATGAGAGTTGTGATAGACATGGCATGGTGATAGGTGCTGGGGTTGATAGCTTGTTGGTGCATGACTTAGAGTAGGAGTTGATGGCAATCAAATTTGGTTTGTGTTATTGCCATCTAGCATGTGATGTCTCTTCATTATCAGCAATGCATATGAGTTTGGGTGATGAGACCATGGCTGGCGATCTGCAGAGATATGTTGATTATAGTAGAGGTACAGTGTGTGGATTCTTTGCACTTGGCATAGTTCCATTTGGAAGTTGTTGCAAAGTTGGAGTGTGCCTTCCACATAGCATGGTGGAATGTGTATATGGTATTTGTGGTGTTGGTAGTTTGAGTTGTCCATGCTACTTGGGTTTTGACATCTTGAGAGTTGGTGTCACATGGGTTCCTAACTGTGGTAGTTATGGAGTTGGGGTCCAGCTGAGTAGTGGTTCACGATGCATACATGGATTCCTCTTAGTTATATTTAAGAGGTTGTTGCAAGAGCCTATGGTGATTGACAATAGTATAGTTCATGATTACATTTGGGATCCAAGTGGATGGATTGGTTTCTTGTTCAGCCATTGCTTGGGGACAAGCAATTTTAGGAAGGGTGGATTGTCATGTCCCCATTCTGGTTGACATCATTCTGTGTGCCGAGATCAGTCTATTATTGACTCTCGTAGACTGATGGTCATGATGAGAGAGTCATTTAGGCATTTATTTGGGGATCGAATGGCCTATTTTGCTCTTGGAGATATGATTTTTCATTATATTTTATTATATGGGGCGAAATGTTATATTTTTAAATTGAGGTGCACTTTTTATTTTATTAAGTTAATTTTTATTTAAAAAGTGCAAGGAGATTTTATAAGAATATTATGGATACTTCTAGAAAAAGTAAGTGGCTTCTAGAGGAAGATTCCAAAAAGTGAATAAATAGACCCCTTGGGTCTCTCATTTGGCATCCAAGTTTATTTTCTCATTTTGGCTTCTTGGGCATTTGTAGAACCTGATGGTCTACAAATTTTTAGTCTAATCCTTTAGACTGATACCTCTCAAATGATTGCATAACTGAGGAGGTGAAAGATCCTCTGAAGGGTTGCTTGGAGGAATTGGTATTCAGCTAATTCAAGTGTGCTAAATTGGATAATTTTGGTGGTTTATTCTCAGCTAAGAAATCTTTAGTATTTCAACATTTTTGGGCAAGGAGAAGCATAATTTTGGCATAGAAAAAATTGAACCCTTGGAGGAAGCAATTTTAATAATTTTTGGTAGCATTTGGGAGGATTTTTGAAGGTTTTTAATACATCTGTATGGCTGTATGGACATCTGTATGGATGAGATTTTCAGTAGCAGCAAGTAAAAAAAATCACAAAATACTACATACAGTTTGTAGTCCTTTACCTGGCATGTGCAATCTATTTTTTTCTCAGCATTTTAGCAAGGAAGTTGGTCATTTTTTATAGGGGTTTTAGTCAACAAGGTACGTATAGCATACAAACAGCTTGCTAGACAGTATACAGATAGTAGTAAGGGCACCACTTATAGATCAGGTTAGTGTTTGTTGCTTATGAATCATTAATGCTGTTGTAACTAGGTTATAAAGAACACTATTAAAAATCTAAACTGTTGTAAGTTCATTCTAAGTATTGTATTCGTGTAATATATTGGAGTTCGGGGTTGCATGACAATTGTTTGTCATAATGTCTCCTAGCTGTAATTGCTAATTACTATCATCTTCAGTTCAAATGGAGTTTAGACTTGGCAAGACATATGTTTGTTAAAATTACTATTGGCTGTAGATGCACATTAGTTTAATTACAATTCATTTTCAGACCTCATATAGTTTTTAGAAATTCAAAAAATTACCAGGCCTTAATTTGTAGTCATTTATGATATTTAGTTAAGTTTTTTCATGCATGGTATCCTCACTCAAAGAGGGAGAAACAAAACAAAACAACAATTTCTAGTCAAGAGTAGTTTGCAAGACAATTGTTTGACAAAATTGCATAGTGTAATATCAGAGTTTTGATGATCCTACTAGTGTGAGTCATTACAATAAACTTGTCTTTAAGGATTTGTGGGACAATTCCTCACATAATGATTATATGTTCCACATAGATAATATTGCATAAGAGGTCAAGTTTTCTGATTATCATTATTGCAACTTCCTTGATATCTAACATGATATCCTAACCTATATCCTCCTCTATAGCCTCATCTATTATATTTATATCCCGACCTTTATAATATTTATCAATTATATCGTCCCTAATAGTTCATATACGTATCATATCCCCCATACTGATGTTGAGGGGAACTTAGAATCCAATTTGCCTACTTTTGTTGAATATTTATGTTGTTCCATGGTTGGGCATACTAACCAAAATATTGATATAAGTGAGATGATGTATTATTCTATCTTTATAGGCCATGTGGATGCTACTATGGTAATGAAGGCATATGATATTATGGTGATGAATGCACCCATCTTAGACTACCTTGAGTTACATTTGTCATCTCCACATCTGGTCCTAAAATTGCTTACTTTGTTGTGGGTATTTATTGATCCATAACTACAAAGATGTGCTTTGTTATATCTTAATTTAAATCCTACAAGTCTAGACAAATTGTCTTGTCATGATTTGTATATTTGAAAAATTAAAATTCATGCTGTGTCTTTTGGATATATTTCTGGAGTATATGGCACTTGGATGTAGGATGTCCAACTATGTTGAAGATTTCACAAATTTCTATTTTAATTATTAGGCAGTCATTCCTATGATGTCCCTTACGTCCACACTCTATGCACCATAAGCCTAATTTAGGCTTATCATTTTCATGTATCTTATTCATCCTCCTCATAAAAACATCCAACTTAGCTTCTATTTTTGATCCCATCAATGGAATATTTGCATTATCTTCTATCTATTCAACTTTAATGGTAGCATACTAAACATCAACATTGGTGGAGAACTGGGTTTACACAATAGCAAACTTTATTCTTGGTCTTAAGCCCTCTATAAACCAAGTAGCTTTATCTTTATCATTATCTTCTAAAACAAAATTTATTTTGTTCATCACATTGGAGAACCTATAATCATATTCTCCAATAGTTTCTCCTAATTTTTTTTGAATTTTCTTTAGATCTTGAATCACTTGACTAGAACATTTTTTTACTTTAAATTCTGATACCAACAAATCTTTAACTTATGTGAAATCTAGGGCATTAAAATTTATTTTTAAAATTAACTCCAAATCAAATCCACCCAAAGCCCTTACTAATTTACATTTCTTAACATCATCTAGTGTACCCCTTTTATGACCCATTTCATCTTACAAGTTACCAATATTATTTAGGATCTAAAGATCCATCATATGAAATTAAAGGTAAAAACATACCTACATGAAGTGCCATAGTTGGTAGGCTACTAATTGTTATAGATTTATAAATACTAGTAACTTTGATTGGCGGTGTCTATGCACTAGTTATTACATTTCTAAGTGATTGCATAGTGGTTACTGTGACTATAGGCTACTTTGCACTACTCTTTTTAGGAGTAACCTAAAATCCTACTTCCTCTAACTTCTTTATTTATAATGCCCATTTGGTTTCCATAATGAGCCTTCCAAAATTGTTGGTAAAGGAATCAAAGCAACCTAAATCAACTTCCCTCTCTATACTTTTTCTTCCTTCTATAAATAAAGTGGGTTTGGGGGATGCATACCCTTAAAATGAATGATGTTTATTTTTCACTTATTATTACTTTGAACTTGAACCTATAATATTACTACCTTCAAATTAAAAATTTTCCTACAAAATTTCCTTCCAGATCCCAAAGAGAAACCCCTCACTTGACTATGATCTACCTCTACTTCCTAACTGATCCACATCAACATCAATGCTTCTAGCATGCTCTTTCTCATCAGGCCCTTTATCACATTCTACATACTTTTCTCTTTCAACAATTTTTGCACCTTCTCTCATCAACCTTTATTCTCTAGCATCTTTTCCTTGTATGTCTCTAGGGCTAGCAACTTCTTCTTTATTCCTAGTCCTACTCATTATTACTTCAGGGTCATTTGTCTTATTCCACCTTATTTGTTGTTGTAGTTATCTTTTGAGACCCATAATTTTATTTTCACTCTAAGTCTTTTTACCTTCCATATTTTGGAATCAAGTTCAAGTTCCTCTTACTTATCTATTCATCATCTACTTTATCTAACATGTAGCCCCATGGTGCTTGAAGTGACTACCTTATGTTTGGCTAGAGTAGGTACCATGGCCTTTTCCACAACCAACATCTTGATTAGCAAAGGTAGTCAATGCAAAAATTTCCCTATAATTCTTTAGACAAATTGGTCTCTTGTAGTTTCAAAAGCTATGTTTTCTTGTACTATGAACTCTATGATATATCTATCCATCATAGTCTTTGTACAATAATCTACTACTAGAGACCAATCGGTATCTAGGTTGTTATTTATTTCTTATTTATCCTTAGTCTAAATTATAAATTTTATTCTCCTCAGACTAAAGTAACAGTATTCTAATATGGATAACCAAAAAACTAATAATCCAGGAAATTTACATGAAAAAATTTCATATATTTCACCATAGAGGTGTTCTTAGACAATCTCCTCTACAGTTTTTTTGACTCTTCATGTTTCTTCCTCTACAAAAATATTGATTCTCTTATCTAGCCATATTTATACATCTCTTAGCTCTGGAAACCACTCAACATAGTTCATATAATTATATTCCATGTTAACTACACCATTATTAGTATAAGTTCTTATAATTAAACCAAAACATGATAATTATAGGTATATATTATATAGTGGAGAGTACAATAAGGAATTGAAGAGATGACAAACAATACAAATCATATATGATGTCCTAGGATAGACTAAGGAACAAGACTAAGTAGATATAAATAAAAATAGAACCATAGTTATAGTATCATAGTAGATCATAGAATAAAGTAATCACTATGCACACACCTTATATAAAAGAAGGTAAGGAAAACCATAACAAGACAATTCTATTAATCTCTATCAACACATCAAATTGGGTTTTATTACATCAAAGTGATATTTATATCCTTTTATAATCCTATTATCTCTTCACATTATAGCCTTTTGAGATATAAAATGAAATACTCTTCACATTATCCAAATACTCGATTAATCTTACAAGGTCAAATATGTACAAATGTTATACAAAAGACAAAATCATATACTTTGCACATGTATTTATCTTATATACTTCTCAATTTTATCAAGCTACATTCTTCATTCAAGAAAAACTACTCCCCAATAAATGGATGAGTATTTCCTACATTCCAATACTATTAAGGGGGATTAAACCACATGTATTTATCCCACTTGTGTGTGTGTGTGTGTGTATGTGTGTGTGTGTGTGCGTGCGTGTGTGTGTGTGTGTGTGTGTGTGTGTGTGTGTGTGTGTGTGTGTGTGTGTGTGTGTGTGTGTGTGTGTGTGTGTGTGTGTGTGTGTGTGTGTGTGTGTGTGTGTGTGTGTGTGTGTGTGTGTGTGTGTGTGTGTGTGTGTGCGTGCGTGTGCGTGCGTGCGTGCGTGCATGCGTGTGTGCGTGCATGACCATATGCACACACATGCAAAATCTTGAATAATCTAGAATGCAATTATATATTTTGATTTTTGATACTTAGAACCATGTAAATTTAAATTTTTCATATTTAGATTTCACTCTATAGATTACTCAAGTGATGTCACTTTAATATTTAATATGTGTGTATGCCTTTTAATAATGTTCCAAGAGAGTAATAGGTTATTTTCAAGTGAGTAATGAACTTAGGGGTGATTTGTATTTATCAATGACTCTTTGTTTAATTATTTTTATGACTGATCCATGAAATATGTATAGGATGACCTAATGGAGACTTATCAATTTAAAAAATAGCCATTGAGGGATCCTAGACACTACTACCAGAAGAATACACTTAATATAAGTCACTTTATTTAGGTTTACTACTATTGTCTTGGAAGTGAAAAATAGGTATTTGAAATATGGAGAATGTTTATCTAGTATTTTGAAGAGTTTTTATATAGACTAAATTAATCTTGAATAAATGTATCTAGTGAATAAATGTGGATATGATAGTATATGTGTAAAGGAATAGGTTGAAAGTTTCTCAAGTGTTGAATATATGCATAATGTATAAGTGTATCAAATTATGTCAAGTTAATGTTGCCAATGTTCTAAAGAAAAATATGAGGTGTCTATAATGTGACACTAAATTGGAAATGTGTGTGTTATATTAGTCACAAAGTCATCATTCATAAACATTACCCAAGGAAAATAAAATAAATCATAATGGATTATTAAAATCAAATAAATCATATCTATCTGTAGTATGCTAAAGTGGATTTAGGTCAACAAAACTTCACTAAACTATACAAATATGTAGACAAATTAGAAATAAATTGAATACAATAATATAATAGTAAATTCATCCATAATTATGTGAAAGGGGCTAAAATAAATGATTAGAATTTGAAATGAGAGGGTTATTATTTAAATACAATAATTTTATGTAAATATGTGTTGTTGAAGGCTAAAATTATATGAAACTAGATCAAGAAACAATCCCAAATAAAACTGATAAAAAATGTGCATAACTGAGAAAGTGTAGAACAATTCCAAGAACACAATGATACACTCATAGATTTAATAGAAGCATAATGGTATGGTCTTAGCTATTAGAGTACACTCCTAGTCAATAGAGTACAATCTTGGTCAAATAATTTCTGAACCTGATTTTTTTAACAAATGTATTTGTGTGCTTATAGTCTATAAAAATCTCACTCACATTGTTATGATTCATAGTAGATATTATAAAATTATTATTACTTCATTGTAACCCTAATCAACTCAAATCACCTTGAAAAAAATGGGGGTATTTATAAATGGTATGCATTAATCATACTCCTATTATTCGATAGGTTACTAATCAACATCCATGTAGTCTAACAAGAAATCTAGTGTAATATGAAGGTATCAACCCTTATTCTTATCAATAATATGCAAGAACTAATAAATTGTAAATTTTATTCATTAATATTTTCAATTCTTATTTTGGTATAGGGTGTTTCTATGAAAATGAAATTAATTTTGCTTTTATAATTTAATAGATGGAAATTTAGTGACAATTAGTGTGTATTCTCCTCTAAATGCATCCATGAACTTATGTATTATATACTAATTGAATTTAAATTAAGATTAAATTAGCATAAAACTGACACACAAAAGTTGGAGAATGTTTAAAAAAAGGACATAAAACATCAGTAAAACATAAAGAAGGGCCAAGGGGCCCAAATGATAAAAGGGACCATTAGAATTATATTAAGCTCTTGGTATAAACCCAAGAATAGATAAATTTGAGGGGGAAATAGGAGGAATATAGATATTTTGGAAAAAAATACAACCATGAGAGAGAAAAATAGAGAACAAACAAAAATATATGACATAATAAAATAAAGAGGGAAGTGTAAGTTTCACAAGAGAGAAATATTGACAAGAAACCATGCCAATAAAAGGCTAATATGAACCAAAACAACACATAAACACATTAATATAATAAAAAATAACTAAACACACTAATACCATAGCAAATAACTAGTCATGTACCAAAGTTAGGTGCCTACATAATGTCCCACTTTTTGTGTGTTCACACATACATATTAAATCAAAACAAATAATTTTACTTGGGAGGGCTCACATAAAAAGTTGTGGCCGAAAACTATAAGAGTTATTGAATTCAATGTTAGGTATGATAATTATTTAAAAGTATAAAGGAGAAGATATGTTAGTCTAAAATTGTTTCCAACACCAGTGACTTAAAAAATAAAAGAAATATTGCCTCCTCACAATCTACATGAATATCCTAACTGCCATTGAGGATCCTATAATGAGTATTTTTGCTCATGTGTTAAGAATATGAAAATTATAGGGTACCAACAAACTATTTTATCTTATTTTTTTCTTAATGTGATCAAATAATATATAAATTTTTAACATCCTAACTACCACTGAGGATCCTATAATGAGTATCCTTGCTCCTTTGTTTAGAATATGAAAATTCTAGGGTACCAAAAATAAATTTTACCTTATTTTTATTAATGTGATTGAATAAAATAGATTTTTTTAACTAATTAGATTGTATAATATATGGAAATAGAACACACATCTGAATGCTATAAAAAAATATGATTGAAAAATTGAAATTTACTAATTATGGATATCAATAGGTGGATTAATATACTTAACTTGTTTTAGGTCTATGTAGGTTTGAGACAACATACAGGTGCCACAAAATACTAAAGATGGACATGTATTAGCTTAAACCTAAAAACTAGGTGTCTGATTTCACCTTGATGAATTCTTCAACCTTTGGATGCCTACTTTAAATGTAGGTGTATGTCTTATAAAAAAATATTCCATGCAATATGTTTCATACAATTTTAGTATATATCATTTTTCTTGATTGAAAACCATCTTCCTACATGATATCAGTAGCTTGTGTCTATAAATCCTAGAAGAATATTTCCACTTCAAAATCCTAGTTTCAATTTTAACATTGGGAAACCTATAAAAATGGTGGAAAGTGATGGCTTGAGTTGACCTACCACTCCATAATTAATGGTTGAGTGATACCTACATATCCAATACTCTTAATAAGGAAATCAAACCACACATAGTTGTCCCCTTTAGGTGAATGTGTGCAACCATGATCCACTAATATGAATGCATAATGTGATATAACTTTCAAGACTTGAAAATGGTAATATGAATTGGTTTAGGTGATTAAAACTTGGCTAGAGCTTGCTGATTATGACTTATTTCTATAATGGGATATTTATGGAAATCCCACTCAATATGAAAATGTGTATAGATGTCTCTTTGATGAGTGATAGATGTGATAGATAAGGAATAGGCTTAGACCTATTATCTATAAATAGATGAATCTTTTGGTAAATTATCATGCCATCAACATATGTGATGTATGAGATAAACCATAAGATAATTTTAATTTTAAAAATGATTATTGCTTGACATGGGGATAAGTCTATCAGAGTAGGATGTATTTAGAATTCTGAAGACATGTGAGTTTTGACACACTCATTTGGAAGGTAGGAATACTAATTTGATGATATTGAAATAATCTAAGGATGATTCTAAGAAGGTTAGAAACAAAATAGGGAATTATTGTAGGTGACTGATAGAAAATTATGAAGGTTGGGTCTATAAAAAGCAAGAATATAGTAGACAAGGGTGTGTAAGAGTCATATGTGTATGTAAAAATAATTTGAGGTAGATGTAGGTAAATATTGACATTTCCAAATGTATAACACCATATTTTAGAGTCTAAAAATGTCCTCTTTTATTTTAGTATTGAAATTAAAAATAATGATAGAGTAAAAAGATAAAGAGATGTACCTTAGTGTGTAAAAAACACTTTTTCTTTGGGAAAGGGACCCAGATGTGTAACTTGATCCATGGAAACCTGAAATGATACATGAGACCATACATTCCCATTAAAAATAATATTCAATAAAATAAAACAATTGAAATTTGAAGGGCAAGGAAGGAATAAACCTATAAGTGGGTGAACCATGTTTCCCTATGAAGTGTTAGATATTATGCTTCCATATAAATCATAGGATAATTGGGGGTGATCATATATATAGCTTCAAACTTATTTAACATATTATATTTGAAATATGAGCTAATAAATAATGAGTCATGAGAGATTTTTAGATGTCTTCACCTGTGGTGGGTTCTAAAGGTGAAATTTCAAACCATTTTGTAAAATATTCAATGGTTGTGATAATAAACTTTAGACATTATGATGATGGATGGATAATTTTTTATGCTAAGTCAAATCTCTAAATGAAAAATAGTAAAGAAGAACAAATAGGTTTAAATTTTTGATATGGCACATGCATTAGATTACTATGTCTTTGCCATTGGTTACATATTTTTATGTACCTGAAGCATTCATGTTCCATTATAGGTCAATAATAGCCATTTATTAATATTTTTTATGACATGGATTTTCAGAGGTTCTTCTACACTAATGAGTTTGTCAAAATAGACAAGAAGGGCTTCCCCCATATTGACATCCCATGCCAATGGCCCGAGGTGTGCCTACAAATGATGAAATACTTGACACTTGAAGGTAAGCACACTTTAATTTTATCCCACCACTTTTTACTATTGAATCACTTCTAGGGGTATAAAATTAGTCTCCTTTTTAATCACCTAAAGTCTTTGGAGAGAAATGCTCTCACCTATCAAGTTAATGAATCAAACCCTATACTAGACCAAGGTCTCATCCTATTTTTGATAAATCATGGCAAAACCCTATAAGGTAGGGAGGTTACCTTAGGTGGGGTCATCCATTAAGGAGGACTCCCATAAGGAAGAACCTTCCTCAGGGTCTTATTAGTCATCATTAAGTACCCCCAAGCTAGTCTATCCAAAATTTCTACTAAAGATCCCCCTCTATAATTGATTGTCCCTAATCTTAAACCAATACTATTGGATGAGGGTACCTCTAGGGAGGTGGTTGGGAATGGAAAATTTCTCCTATTTGAAGAGATTAAAAATAATAAAGAGCAGTAAAAAATTTTCAATAGTAAGTTACATGAGGCCAAGATGAATCTAGTGGGCCGCATACAAGAATGGAATGCCTTGAATAAACAAGCAGACATAACTATCAAATCCTTCATCCATTATAATAAGGTGGACAAGACTCCCATAAAGAAGCACTTGATGGTGATGAAGACCCCCCTTCTTAGATCCCTAGCACTACTCCCATCAAGAGAACCCAACTACATGAATAGGGGAAGAAAAAGCCATGGATGATCCTACCTTGAGATGACATAGAAGGACCTAATTATATAAAAAGGTAAAGAGTTTCTAAGAACAAGCAAGGTGCACTAGAGAAGAACACTGAAGAAGATAAGGAACCATTAGAGGCCCCCTTCCTAATCTATTTTATTTTATTTTTTATGTTTTGCCTCCCATAGGGTTAATTAGCTAGTGTTTGTTTCTTTTTGCTATTCCATCCCTAAGGGCTTGCTACTCTTTTTTATAAATATTTACTATGGTTCCTATATAACTATGTATTTTACCCTATCAAATAAAAAATGACATGGATTTCCCACTAAAATTTACACCACACTCATTATCATGAATTTATTATAATGATAATTTAGATTCTTTACACCTAAGGCATCTAAATAAGTGCCCATTAAAATATATTTTCAAATGAGTATCTCTAATTATAACTTATTTAATGGCATCTCTTCATAATTTATTTTTATCATTTCTAGAGAAGTGAGGGGGAAAAATAATTTTTTAAATATTTTGAATATATTTACATACCATTCTAGGTTATTTACACTAATTTTTAATGCAATGGTATGTAACATCAATAAGAAAAAGGGAGGCAACACTATCTATAGGATATTCATGGAAAATATTTATTATTTAAATGTTATCAATCTCAAACTCATCTAAGTGGGTGATCTAACTGAGAACTAAATTATGATATGGTATCAATTTATCTTCTTTACCTTAGTGGGTTGATAATTTTTTAGGATATACTTATATACATCTCCAAAAAATAATAAAATTGAAAATTTTAATTGATGTAACCACAAAGACACATTTCTTAGGATTTAAGCTTACCTTAAACTCTCTAAATAATTTATATATTATTATTAAATCATGTATATGGTTTCACATTTCTCATATTTTCCTAGAATATCATCAACACGATCCTACATGTTATCATGGAATATCCTTCGATAAGTGGCACACATTTTTTAATCTAAAAGACATGATAACATAGACAAAATTTTCCTAGAGGGGTTTATAAATGTGGTTATATGGTTATCACTATGATTAATCTTGATTAGTTTATAATTGAAAAATCCATACATAAAGGAGAGAATCTCATGCCCAAGTATAAAATAAAAAATCATATTGATGTGGGAAATGGGATGTCATCCTTGGGACATGATTTATTTACATATCTAATGCCATTGTATATCCTTATTCCCCCATTTGGTTTTCTAACTATAATTGTATTATATATCTAATATGAATAGTTAATGGTTCATATAAAACCAATGTCAAGAAACTCATGGATTTAAAATTTCACTATTAAGGTAACATTAGGATGCATATCTCTAATATTTGTTTCATAGATTTACCATTAAGATTAAAAACTAGGTTATGTATTATAATAAATGTAGAGAAACTGGGCATGTCATCGTAAGACTAGGAAAATATATTGTGAAAATCCTATTATGAGGAAATTTATATTTATTATGCTTCAAGAGCTAAAGAAACACCTATCTTGATGATATTTGGTGAATACATAACACCATAGTTGATATCAATTATATCTTCATTTAATAGTGTTGATTGATATTCCACATATGGTGTGGTGGGTAATGCATCCTAACTATCTAATGCAATTTATTTATCATTGGATGAGAGATCAATTTCCCCAAAATAAGCATGATAATTTAGTGTAAAATGAAATCTCTTATTATGATGGTAAGTTAGTAACTCCTCAATTAAGTCCCACAGATTTTGTGAGTGCGTCATCATTGAAAAATGTATCCAAGTGGGGGCTCATAGATGCATCATAATTATCAAGAAGTTCAAGATGTAAAATTTTATAGTCATGACATTGTCCATTTATTATGAGTGGTTCATTCTAGATTTGTAAAGTTAGTAATGTAAATATTTGTGATGCCTCATTTTCGCAGTGTTAGTTTTTTTAGACTTTTAGTTAGTAAAATCATGTTCTATTGTGATGTTATCTTTATGGTTTTTGTCACAAAAGATGTTTATTATTATATTATTATTGAGACAATAGATATTATGTTCCTGATGTTATTAGTTACATGAATACTATTTAGATTTTAGTTATTGATGATTTCACTTTGATTATTGAGATACATGTTACATTATTGTATTAGTTGAGATAATAGATATTTATCATGTTTTTTAAGACTACATATATATGGATATTATCATGTTAATATTAAATCATGTGGATGATTAATAGGTTATGCTTTGGATGTTTTATGTATGTATTTGTATTGTTAGATATCACTTAAGATGTTTACATTTAGCAACTCTGGCTACTACGGTAGTGTAATTTTATGTGTGAAGTGATGTGCATGTGACATAGGTACACAATTGGTTTTAGTTATGTAGGGGATTCATGACCCCATTAGATTAAAATCCAATTATATTATCATTATTTAATCTAATTTTGAGTTTTGACCCTCTTACCACTATTCACACCCCCTTGACACTATCATTATATTTTTAAAAGACCCTAGAAATCACCTTCACATTATATTAATTCTTAAAATAAATGTGTAAACCAATAAAGTGGTCCCAATAACAAAAATTCAAATGGCAACTTGGACCCATGTTTGTAAGTGGATATAAAGTGTTTTAGAGGTGGTTGTAGGTGCATTTAAGACCCATTTTAACCAAAGGGATGGGATTATATTTTTTTAGTGTCGATCAAGCCATAGGACATCCCATGTGACCATATTAATTTACCACATGGGTGTGTAAGGTGAGTTATTTCTAGAGAATTTTTTTTAATATAAGGTCCAATGAATGGGAAGGGACAAGTGTCACCTTTCCATTGGCCATTGGGTTGGAGTGTTTTGTATATAAGAGAAAATAAATCCTTCCTTGGAGGAATGTTTTACTCATTTTTAAATTAGAGTGTGGAGGATAACTCAAAGAAGGAAAGGAGGAGCTTAGAAAGGAAAGAGGAGAGATTTATTTAGGAAGGATCTAGCTTACTTCCAACACTTTTGAGATATTCCCTTATATAGAGTTAAGAGGTGGAGATAAGTTAGGTTTCCATGTCACACACACACACACACACACACACACACACACACACACACACACACACACACACACACACACACACACACACACACACACACACACACACACACACACACACACACACACACACACACACACACACACATTGAAAAGAGTTATCTTTTAATGAAACTAAAAACTAACAACACAAATAAAATTCCCAATAGGCGAATATTTTGAACAATAAATTGTATTGATTTATATTGAATGAATTAAACAATTACAAACCTAAACCATGATTAAATAATCCTAAACTCTGAAATTAGATTCTACATGCAAAATTTGAAAAAAATTAAAATCTAAAAGAAATATCTATTTTTAGCAGCCACTATTTATAGTAAGTTTTGCATGCAAGTGCGTGCGGATCTAAAAATTTCTTGGAATAACCTAAATAATAAAATTAACATATAAGATGAAATTCAACTGAAGTTGACTTCTGGTTCTAAAAGTATAAAATTTCTAGAAATATAAAATTCCCAAAAATATCATTAAACATTAATTTTGGACCCTCAAATGATCCCGTTTGGCCTCTAAAAAATATCAAAATAAAAAATAAGTAGATAAAGTGGCTTAGGAAAGAATATAACTTTTCAATATGGTTATTTTGGTGCATGGAAGAGCTCAAACATAGTTATGAGTCAAAATTTATGGGATTCAAAAGGTTGGCCTATTTTTTTTGCATCATTCTCCTTTTGTTGAAAATAACTCAGCTCCTATGAGTTGCCCTGATTGTACTGATGCCATTTTTCCTTGTGAATATTCTTTAGCTCCCATTATGTAATCCAAGTGTTGTCTTCTTACTACAACCATTCTCATTGCACCAAATATCTATTATAATTCCCTTGCCTTGTGCTAACTGTCTTCATATCCAAAATTTGCACTATTTTTCTTTCTTCTTTAGAACTAGCTGATCTTAATTTACTTCATCATCTTAGTCATCTTCACCATCTTATTCATGAAATTCATATATATCTAAAAAAATAAATACTAGAGATATATCCAAATTCTATAGTAAACTCACCTCATAAGAATTATCATTAATTTTATTCATAATTCTGCATGGCCCAATTTTCTTATACTTTAACTTATTATATGCACCTTTTGGAAATATCTATTTTCTCAAGTAAACCATTGCCAAATCTCCTTATTCAAATACCTTGTATCTTCTTCTGACATCCATTATTGATTTATATTTCTCATTACTTTCTTGAAACTTTCTTCTTACTCCTTTTTGCAACTACTGCATATGCTCTACAAACACTTTTAAATCATCACTAATTCGATTTGTAATTGGAAATTTTACCAAACCTAAAATACCCATAGGATTTATCTCATAAACAATTTGAAAAGTTGACTTTCCTATTGATCTATTCACTAAACTATTATATGCAAATTTAGCTTGTGGTAAAGCTAAGTCTCATTACTTTGGCTTCTCTCCCACTATACATCTCAATAAATTTCCCAAGATCCTATTCAAAACTTCTATCTATCCATCTATTTATGGGTGATATGCATTATTGAATTATATATTAGTACCCATATTCATCGACAAAGTCCTCCAAAAATGATTTAGAAATTTTGTGTTCCTATATGACGTAATAGTTTTTGGAACACCATGCAATCTCACAATATCCATAAAACATAATTCTACAACTCTAGTGGCATCATTTGTTTTCTTATATGTAATGAAATGAACCATTTTAAAAAATCTATCTATAATAGCAAAAATTGGATCATTACCTCTCTATGTGTTTGGTAATCCCAACACAAAATCCATATTCAAATCTGTCCATGGTCATCTTGGATATAGTAATGGCATGTATAGTCTAGTATTTTGTGCATGTCCTTTATCCACCTAACATATTCTACACCTTGAAACATACCTTGTCACATCTCTCTTCATCTTTTGCCAAAAATACTTTTCCTCCACCAAAGCTATTATCTTCATCTTACAAAAATGTCCAACCAAACCACCACTATGTAATTCTCTTATTATGTTATCTCGTAGATACCCAACTAGAATGCATAACTATTTCCCTTCGAAGAGATAACCTTTCTATATAAGATACTCATCATGGATAATATCTATCTCACCTATTAATGGGCTCCTAAACTATTCAACTATCTTGCCAAAATATGGATTAGTATCATATAATTCTTTACTATCTTCAAATATAACTACTTCACTCACCATAGTAGTTAATAATTCTACCCACCTGCTCAATACATTAGTTACCTAATTCTATTTTCCTAATTTATGCTTCAACACAAAAGTATACCCATGCAAGAAAGAAACCCACTTTGCATGCCTACTATTCAACTTCTTTTGTGTATTCACACACTTCAAATCTTCATGATCTATAAATATTATAAACTCCTTAGGCACCAAGTAATGCCTCCAATGTCTTAATGCTTGTAAAATTGCACAAAGTTCAACATCATAAGTAGAATACTTTGTTCTTACCTCATTTAATTTCTCACTAAAATATGCTATTGGCTTTCCTTCTTGACTTAGCATAACATCAATTCCCACAAATGAAACATCACAATCAACCTCAAACACTTTGTTAAAATCTAATAATGCTAAAAATGGTTTTTCTATAATCTTCTTCTTAAAAAATTCAAAGCTTTCTGTGGCTACTATAGTCCATGTAAATTCCTTCCCTCTCATGCAATCTATTATTGGTACCACAATACTACTTAAAATTTTAATAATTTTTTTGTAAAAAGTTGCTAAACCCTAGAAACATCTTACCTTTATAATGTTTCTTAGAATAGGCCACTCAAAAATTGCCTTTATCTTTTCTTCATCCATTTTCACACCATCTATTGAAACTATAAATTCTAAAAATACCAAACTATTATACATAAACCTACACTTCTTCAAATTTACATACAACTTATCTTTTATTAACAAATTCATTACCATTATCAAATTCTATAAGTTTTTTTATTTAGTCTTACTGAATATCAAAATATCATCAAAATAAACAACCACAAACTTACCAATATCATACCACTATATTTATCACCCTCATAAATGTGCTAGGTGCATTATATAATCCGAATGGCATCACCATCCACTCATATAAGCCATCCCTAGTCTTGAATGTAGTTTTACACTCATCTCCTTCATGAATTTTAATCTAATAGTAACTACTCCTTAAATCAATCTTAGTAAAATATTTTGCTCCTGCAAGCACATATATCATATCATCTAAACAAGGTATAATAAACTTATACTTTATTTTAATTTTATTAATTGCTCTACTATCCACACATATTATACATCCTCTATCTTTCTTTGGAGTTATAAATGTTGGTTTTTCACATGGACTCATACTCTCCCTTATCACCTTCTTCCTTAGCAATTTAGTAACTTGTTTATTTAATTTTGCATGTTCTATTTGACTCATCCTATAAGCTGCTTGATTGGGTAGAGATGATATTAGAATTAAATCAATGTGATGCTAAATATCTCTCTTTGGTGGTTAACCATCTAGTAACTCATCAGGCATAACATCTACATATTCTTTCAACACTCTTTCTGCTTTTATTGGTATTGTCACCATTTTTGTTTCTTCATTCTTTGCTACTAATGCACAACAAAAACCTGCTACCTTCATATCTTGGATAAATTATTTAGTAGAGAGCATGATTTATATTTTATCTTCCTCATTAAGAGGTAATAAAACTACCTTTATACCACCTTTATAAAAAGTGTATGTGTTCTTTGCTCCATCATGAACTACTTTCCTGTAAAATTGCCATGGTCTCCCTAATAAAACATGACATATATCCATTAGGATATCATCACACCATATTTCATCATTATAAATTTTTCCTATAGAAAAATTGATTAAGCACATTTTATCTACTATAACATCATTCCATTTCTTAGACCATGAAATTTGATAAGGATTAGGATGTTTTTCACATTGCAGATTTGGTTTCTCAATCATTTCTTTAGAAACCATATTTTCACTACTACCACCATCTATAATTACTTTGCATATCTTTCCACTTGAAGTACATATTATTAAAAATATATTTGATCATAGTTATGCATCACCACCTTATTTATTCTACACTTGATCCTTCCTTGGAGTGATCATGGTTCTTCTCATCATGAGATTCTCTCCAACATCAATTGGTGCAACTTCAATATTTTGCTCTTCTATTTCAGACTCAACTAGATTTACTCTTGGGCAATTTTCTTGCCTCCTTTCTTGATCTTGATAGTGTGGACACTCAAAATATCTATACCATTCTTCTCCACATATATAATATACATAATATATACACTAATTTGGAAACCATCCTCTCTGAAATCCTCTTCTTCTTTATTGGTATTGAAACCCTTATTTATTATCATCTTTCCTTTCTACACCACTTGATGATTTGCCTTTATTGGCATTAAATCCAACTATGGTGGTGTTAGAACCACCTAATCCCCTTATTGGAGGGGATCCACATCTTTTTGGACCACTAGATGTCCTAAAATTCTATCTATTTTGTTTTTCTTCTACCTTCAAAGCTAATTGATAAGCCTCCTTCCATGTTAAGTATTTTATGCATGCTTAATTCATCTTCAATAGAAAATTTCAAACGATTTACATACCTTATATCCATATTCTCTTTTGTTTCATCATTCTCCACTCATATGGAAAGCTTATAAAGTTTATCTATATACCCTTGTATACTATGATCTTTTTACCTCAAATTCTAAAATCTTTTGTATAGGGTTTATTCATAATCCATAGGAAGAAATTTCTCCCTCAGCTTCTTCTCCATATTTTTCGACAAATTAATCTTCTCTTTAAATTTTATCTATATCTCATTCTATAGGTGATCCCACCAAATCATTGCATGACCTTTAAATTTTGTGCATGCAAACTTTACCTTCTTGTCTTCTCTCATAGTCTTCCACTCAAAAAAATTCACCATGCTATTTATCCAATCTATCAACTCTTCTAGTTTTAAACTATCTCAATAATCTAGAACATCAACCTTGATTACTTCATTTCTTCCTTCTAAATCCTAAACCATCCTCTCTTCCATAGATGGTAGCTGCTCTTGTTTTTCTTCTTCTTGCTAAACTTCTTCATCATCATTTGTGTCTTCCTCATCACCACCTTATCTTCTCTGCTAATTGGTGATAACCTTTATTAATTATTGAAATTACCTCTATATCTCTTATATATTCTAGTTCATTTGTGCAACACCTCCTCATCCTCTCACCATTTTTTACTCCTCCAAGATTTGAACTTACTTTGATACCAGTTAATGAAACCGAAAACTAACAAGACAAATAAAATTACTAATAGGCCAAAATTTTGAACAATAACTTGTATTGATTCATATTTAATGACTTGAATAATTACAAACCCAAACCATGCTTAAATAAGCCTAAACTTGGAAATAAGAGTCTACATAAAAAATTAAAAAGAAAAACTAAAATCTAAAAAAAAATATCTATTTTTAGCAGCCACTATTTATAGTAAATTTTGCATGCAAGTGTACACAGCTCTAAAAATTTCTTAGAATAATATAAATACTAAAATTAGCCTATGGGATGAAATTCAACTGAAGTTGAATTCCGGTTCTAAAAATATACAATTTCTAAAAATAGAAAATTCCCAAAAAAATCATTAAATGTTAATTTCAGACCCTTAGATTATCATGTTTGGCCTCCAAAAAATATTGAAATCAAATCTAAGAGGATAGAACAGCTTAGGGTATAATCAAACTTTTTTATATGGTTGTTTTGGTGTGTGAAAGAGCTCAAACAGAGTTACAGGTCAAAAGTTATGGCCTCTAAAAGGTTGGCTTATTTTTTCTGCATCATCTTTATTCCCTTCTTATTTTATGTTTTTCAAGATGATGTAAGGTTATTTGTCTTGTTATCTCTCCTTTTTTATTTATATGGTTGTGTTTATGGTCACCATGTGTATTTTTACTTC
Source organism: Torreya grandis (assembly GCA_037957365.1). NCBI lineage: Eukaryota > Viridiplantae > Streptophyta > Pinopsida > Cupressales > Taxaceae > Torreya > Torreya grandis. The sequence goes on from JARHVA010002614.1 coordinate 1,657,485, forward strand.
CTATTTTGGATTGGAGATTGAGAATTAATCAATTTTTTGGATGTTTTTATAACCCATTTTGATATTTGAAATTATATTATTATGTTTTCCAAATGGGATTATATTGTTCTACATTATAGGTGACTTCTTGTGTAGGCTTTGGGTAAGGGAACCAAGTTCCAAGTCTTCCTAAAAAGATCCAATACATGGGGTTTGGGTAAATGTAAAATATTGTGTTTTTAACATCCTATCATGTCAAAAAAGAAGGGTTTGAGTGAGGGAGAAACCCCAAGTCCTCCTTCTCTCACCCCCATAGTGTGGAGAGTAGCTATTTTTGTTCATAATGGGTGAGTGTGGAGTTTGATGAGTGTTGATTCTAGTGGTTTCAATGTGTATTTTATACATGTTCATAAGAGATTTAGATCATTGATGTTATGTGGGTTTCATCTTGAGGTGAAAGTAGACATATTTTGATATTGAAAAGTTGATAATTGAGATACCTAGTGGTACCTCCTAGTTGAGCTTATTACCTTAACAATATCCACCTCCTTCCTTACCCATATTACCTTGACTTGAACATTTTTTTTTACCTTAGATATTGGACTCATATGGCTGGGTGTTCCTAAAACAAACACTTAGTGATGGAAAAAAGATGACAGGCAAGCCCCTCCTTGGCTTGGCCTCATGGTTACACTTGGGAGCTTGCTTGGAGACTTTTTAATTTTTGTGGCCTTGAAAATGAAAATGTTAATAAAATTATCACTAAATTTTAATCCATTTAAATGTAATATAATATTTTTTGTAATAAATGTGAAATAGATGGAAGGACAATCTTGATGTAATGATGAGGAACTTTCACACATTAGTTTACATTAAAGTGATAGTTGAAGAATGAAGGATAAATGTAAAGAAAGGACATTTATATGATTTTAAAATTAAAATGTAATTTTTTTTGAAAAAACTAATTCAATATTTTACACAATTTATAAAAAAATAAAGTTAATATCTTGATTCATATTGCGCATTTGAATGGGTTATATTAAGCCCAAAAAGGGTTAGTTCATTTAAATAATTTTACAAAATTATAACATTTCCAATTTTTATCAAATTTTATTAAAGATAATATTTATTAGGATTCTAATATATTTTATGGTTTAATTTTAGGATACATGAATTAATTGTTAATAATTTTTGAAGTTCAACTACTAAAATTGCCTAGTTTCCTTTGTAATTTGCTTAAGCTTCATGTAATTTTTAAGCACGTTAAATGAGGTAGAAAAGTTTCTAAACCAATTTTATTTTAAATATTTAAATATTTATGACTTGTTTATTTTCATTTAATGAATTTAGATCTTATGTTTTGTTCATTATGAATTTTGAATTATGGATGCTTTTAGGGTAATTTTTTTGTCACACTGGCTCTTTGGAAGGGCACATGACCCTACTTTGTAAGGTAATAATGAGATAAGATGACATACTTGACAAGTTATTTAAATACATAAGGTCTAGTGGACTAAGTTAGTTATTACTACTATGGAATAATGTGACAACAATGCATGTGAGCACCTTCAAGGTAAATGGTAGTTGGGGAGATCACATGGCTTAATGTGAACCTTAATGAATTAGGGTAGTTAATGATAGTTGACCACCACATAAAAATTTGAAAAGTTATATAGTTGTAAAACTTGATTCATTTTATTTAATAATACTAATTTTTTTACTTTACTAAAGTTTATACCTGCATATTATTTTTTTGAAACTAGAACTAATTACCTAGACCTAGACATTTTTTGTGTAGCTAGTTATGGCAACCTAAAGACTCAAAGGTGGGGTAACCCAAAAGGGATACCCTTAAAATTTTCAACCTCTTCCACATGGAAAAAATTTCAAGTTATAAGAATATTTATTTTTCAAGATATGGCTCTTTTATCCTAGAGAGTTATTTTTTTTTAGCTTTTTGACATTTGTAGGCTCTTAGAAGCCCTAAAAAGGAACCCTACTTACATTCTTACCACATATCATATAAAATATAAATAAAATATTTAAAATAAAAATAGAAACTAGTTTTTCTTTGACCTTGCTAGCATCCACTAATGGCTATGGTGGAGCTCAAACCTCCCAAAGACCTTTTTGGAAACTATAGGAGCATGGAACCACTTGAAATATTTATAAGAAGATGAGTACCTAAAAAACCAACCCAAGCATAACTATATGGAAGTAAATTTTAAAATTAAAATAAATAAAAAAATGACAAAATTTTAGAGACTCCATTAATGGTAATCATCTAAGGACAAGGAAGGAGAAGAGGGATGACTACGGACAAGTCATCCTCCATAACCTCCTTCCTCTTTTTCCAAACCTAAGATTATAACATAATGAGTGAATTGAAAGATTTATTTCCATCATACAAGATTTCTAGGGTTTATTGAACATTGATTGAATACAATGGTAGAGTTATAAAGGATCTAATAATTTAGATGGAATGTTTTAGCCTTAGGGAGAAAATCAAGGACACTTTAGATCCATTTTGAATTTATACAAATATTATGCATCCTCCTTACTAATAAATTTTATCAAAAGTAAATCAACTTGAAATTAGTTATAATTGTGAATTTAGGCACAAGATAAGTTTTTTGAATATTTGGAATCACTTAAGATCCCCATTGAACCATCTTGAGAGGCATGATATGTCATTTGAGCCAATGGTTTCTCGAAACCACCTATTTTTAGTTGTGCATACATTTTAGATAGTGGGGATATGGGGCATGATAGGTTTTATTATAGAGATGTAGGTTTGTTTGAGATATTATAGGATAATTATATAAAGTGGGGTCGACATTATTATGAAACAACCATGAAACCACTTTCCCATTCCTTTCCATGTCATTTAGGCATGTGAGTTTATTTTGATGCATTGCACATCTCATACCATGGTAATGTAGTTGTGTAGAACTATAGAAACTATTTATAATTATATATCACCTCAATATTATATACTTGGAAAATAGATATCAAGGATGTACCTTCAGATTTTAGAACTTCTTGCTACTGAAAGGCTCATGTACATTCTCTCTATGCCTATTGCTTAGCTTTTAGTCTAAACAATGTTATTATGATGGCTCAAACCTTATATATTGACTAGAATGTTATAAACATGTTTATAATTTATCATTAAAAGTTTTGGACCTATTCCTTTTTTCCAATTTATTGGATATTTGTATCCCAGTCAGATGCATACATCGACGTAAGTGTCCTAGCCCAACACAAGTGTCTAGTGCCCTAAATCCATCTAATTTGAACATGTAACATATACATATGGTTAGCCTAAGTGATTTAATGTGATATATTATTCAAAGGAATTGGTATAAATACAAGATAAATCCTCAATCATTCCTCACCTAGTAAATTCTTACCTACTCACAAGGAAACTTACCAAATACATTTAATCAAGCAATCAAGTGAGAAAATGATGCAAGTGAATCTACATAGTTGGTAAATTATGTTTTTTAGGTATTATAAGGGTCTAAGAGGAAAATTATATTCAATAATAATCATTTTAAAGGATTTACTTATCATTTCTAGGTCATTTAGGGGCATTTATAGGTTTCTCACTAAAAGTAGAAATTCAAAAATTTGAAATGTTGTTAAGAGATTTTGAACGAATTTGGTATGTTTTAAAGGCTTGATACTTTTTAATGGGTATTTAAGATATATAAAAATGTATTATATATCCTTTTAATCATAAACCCAACTTAAATTTATCTTAAACTCATCCAAGATACCTCCAACATAGATTGTTGGCTAATTTAAGCAAGTCTAGATGAGTCTTAAGGTGGTCGAGAATTTTTTTTGCATGAAAAAAAAGGAATAAGATTAGGAATTATGTACCAAAATTATAACCTTTGAACCATCAAAATAGGAACCTAGGAAATCAACTGAGATAAGGATAAAGGCTCAGGCTACATGTTTTTAAAGGAGATTGGTGATAGTCTGTTGGGTTTTGTACAATAATTTAAGCATATATGAATAAAAAAGAAGCTTATTATGATTTTGAATGCCTTTTTTTTAGACATTAAAAATGTTTAAGTTAATTTTTTTAATTTTTACTTAATCTTACTTCATGATTCTATGATATTTATGAGTCTGTAGAGGTCTTAAAATACCCTTTTCAGTGATATAGTCTAAAAAAGTGTAATAGTCTAAGAAAAATGTATTTTTTTAATAATTTTGAGATTATTCAAATCTTAAATAGAATGTTTAGTGTTGAATGAGGTCTAAAAGGTCCTAATATAATCAATAAAATACATTTACAATCATTATCCTTTGAATTTGTATCTAGTTCAAGCTCTCGGGTCTACACAAACTGTTAAACCCTAAAATAGAGTTTTAGACTAGTAAAAGCTCCATAAAAAGAGAATAAACCATGAAATAAATTAGAGATTTGTATAAAGTTTTTAAATAGTGTTTTTTACATGTTTATATTGGTTTTAGGGTGTTAAATTATATATAGATAAAGATATTATACTTTCCTAGTCTAAAGGTCTATGTATTAGATCTAAAATCCCAATTTTAGTAAAAAATAAGAATCAAAAAGTTCTAAGCCATTATCTAGAAGGTAAATAGAACTATATGTAGTGTAAATTTTTTTGGAATCATCATAAAACATTTAATGAAGTCCAAATATAACTAATATGGTGTGACAAACCTATGATAAAGTCAATAACACAATATTCTATATTTTTGGGCAAATAACACACTCAAAGAAGGTTAAAGCTTGTTTCCAGGGTTAGATATATTAAATGATGATTAAAAATCACTATAATAACATAATAAGTCATTGGTTTTTGAGTAATATATCTATTAGATAAGTTTACATACCTTGGAACTAGGGTTAGAGGAAGAATTATTTTCTTGTCTTTTTATTCAGTCAAACATACAAAATGTGAAAGACTATTCCTTGAGTCAAGTAAGAAATATAAGAGTATAAAACCAATTTGAAAGTAATAATATATTTTATATGATCAATGAATTATCAAACAAAGAGAAAACAAACTTGAGTTAAGAAAATTCCAGGCCTAGAAGACAATCAAGCCTAGGAAGGTCTTAATTTCAGTTCTCAAAGAAATATTAAGTGTAAAGACAGGTTTAGAATTACTTCTTGGGATTGGTTGATATTTATAAAGGTTTCAAGAGTTTAAAAGAATTATATTAGTATAATTTAAATAAGGAAATCTTATTTATATAAGAGACATACCTTGAAGCCCCTTGTGATCAAGATATATCAGATAAACTTGATAAGAACTAGTGAAGACCACTTATGAAGATTTAGTTGCTCTAGATTGGTATCAAATCTCAGAAAAAACCTAATCAAAGAAAGATAAAATATTTGGTTTTAATTTAATAAAGTGACATAATAAGGAGGACAAGTTGTAAAACATAAACTTTTTGGGAGAGTTGAAAAGAGAGAAGAGCAAGATGTGAAAAAAAAAGCTTTTGAGAATGGTAGTTAGAAGAAGAGATCATAGGAGGTGACCAAAAATAAAAACATCATTGAAAGAGATGAGGAACATATAGAAACACTTAAAATCAATGGATCTTGTTTATATAATAGGGGTTGAAGTAGGTTACATGAGTGATATAGAAGAACCACAAGAAGTGGTAGAACAAGAAGGTCAAGAAACAATAGAGGAAAGACTCATAAGGGAAATCATGGTAGTCAACTCTAAATATCAATTGGAATTTCCTATGTATGAAGGGATTTTTAATTTTGAGGAGTTAATTTATTGTATTTTTTCCATGGATAAGTATTTTGAGTATGAATAAAAAATGGATGATAAAAATGTTAAGTTTGTAGTTACTAGGTTGAAGGGCCATGCTTCAATTTGGTGGGATGGAGTATAAGATGATAGAAGGAGGGAAATAAAAATATCAAGAGTTGGGATATAATGTTATCCAAATTTAAATATAAATTTATTCCAAGATATTATCAAACATAATTATTCAAAATACTTTAGAACTTAAGGCATAAGGAAAATATTATGAAAGACTACATAGAGGAGTTATTCAAATAGATAATTAGGGTAGGTCACATAGAGGAGGATTTGGAAAAGGTTTCAAGATATGTCAATGGTGTCAAGTTAAACATCTAAGATGAGATCAAAATTATATCTCCAAGGTTAGTGGAAGAGTCATATCAATTGACACTCAAATCAAAATAGAAGGTGACTAGGAAACAAAGTAAACATTTAAGAAGTAGAAGAAATAATTTCAAAAGTATAGGACAAAAAGATGAAAAAAATTAGTTGTATATCCATGAGGATGAAAAAATCATCTCACATGATCAATAAAAAGTTACAAGAAGACAATATTCAAGAATAAAAGGAGAAGGCTTTTGGGACAAGTTTTTTAGATGCAATGAATATGACCATAGATCTTATGAATGCTTGAAATATTTAAAAGCAAGGCATAATAATTAGATTATGCATGTTGAATATGAGGAGAGTGTAGAATCATGTGGAGAACCAAAATTAGGATAATATTTACTGATGAAGAGAGTATTTATCAAACCAAATATGGAGATAAAGGAGTCTGTATAGAGGAACACTTTATTTAAAACCACTTTCAAGTCCAAGGGTAAGTGATGTGAAATGTTTTTATATAGTGGTAGAATTAAAAATCTAGTGTCTTCAAAGATGGTTGAAAAGTTAAAATTAATTAAATTAATCCATCCTAAATCTTAAAAAGTGTCATGGATACAAAAGAATCATAAGGTATCAGTTAATGAATAATGCAAGGTAGAGTTTTAGATAGGTAGTTATCAATGTGAGGTGCTTTGTGATGTGATACCCATGGATGTCTTCCATGTCATATTAGGCATACCTTAGAAATTTTACAAAATGGAAATATATAATGGAAGGATAAATACCTATAATATTGACAAGGATGGTAAGATACACACTTTACTATCATTGAGGGATCATGGTGTAGTAGTAGAAAATAGTAATCAGGTGTTGTTGGCGAGTAATAAAGAGTTCTTGAATTTGTAATAGGTTAAAAAAGAAGGGGTGAATGGTATGGAGCAGAAAGAAACCTTAAAAATTAAAGACAATAAACAACATGTAAATTTAGAGAAAAAGGTTGTCTAGAGGGACAACAAGAGGTTTTTGTGTAAGGAGCATAATCCTAATCATGAAAATAGTGAAAAGAAATAATGTTGTGAGTAGTAAACGAAGGAAAGAATAGATGTTTACATGAAGGAATAAATAATAAAATAAGTTACTGACTTATAAATTATTAAAAATGATAATGATGGAAAAAAGGAAGAAGCCAAGAAAGGAGAGTAAATCAAGCAATATGACATAATTGAGGAAATTAAAGTAGAGAATGTATAGATGTAGGATTCAAGTAGTGTAAATTAAGATAAGACAATTGATAATGTAGTTAAAGTGGAAGAAAGGAAATAGATAGAAGAATAAGAAGAAAAACTTTTTCATGATTGGATGTAATCTTTACTCCTACATGCAATTCTTATTGACTCTCTCTTCATGGCAACCATATTCATGGCTGAATATGGGCCTCAAAAGCATGATGAACAAATTGATTTATTTAATATGTTTTATTCATGTGAAGGTACATATAAATAAGATAAGGAGAGATTGAAGATGAAAATTATAGAGATGTATGAAGACATTAATTCAATATTACAGTCAGTCCCACCACAAAAAGGGTACAAGCAAAGGAAGAGAGAACTGATATGTTTATGTGGAGATTTATTTACAACTTATCCAAATAAATCTTTTGGATAAATTTCAAAGAAAACTAATTTAAAATCTCAAGGCATATGTATCAAAGTAAAATTAGGTAGATGCATATTTGAAGACAATGTGGGATTGTAATAGTCACTATCCATTCTAAGTACACCTTGGGATCTATGAGGATATAAGCTAAATAATTTGAGTAAAAAATAAAGAAATAATGTTGAATAAGAAGAATATACACCAAAATCATATTCAATTGATAATGATAGGTACATAAGCAGCTTTGAAGACTCATGAGCAAGAGCTCATGAACATTTTCAAGTTTGGAAGTTTGATTAAGGTGCATCAACATAGTTGTTAAATTATGCTTGTTTATGTCTTATAGGGGTATAATAGGTAAATTATAGACATTAATAAGTATTTTATAGGCTTCAATTGTAATTTATAGGTCATTTATGGGCATTTTTAGGTTTCCTACCAAAAGTAGAAGTTTAAAATTTTGAAATGTTGTTAAGAGTTTATGAAGGGTTTTGGTATGTTGTAAGGGTATGGTACTTTTGTAAAGGGTATTTAGGTTCTAAAAAAATGTAGTAGATATATTTTAAATAATAAAACCAGCTTAAACTTGTCTTAAACCAATCCAAGTTATATCCAACATAGATTGATGGTAAATTTAGGCATGTCTAGATGAGTCTTAAGGTGGTTGAGAAGTTTTTCTTGCATGAAGCAAAACATAACTAAGATTAGGAATTATGTAAAAAAATGATAACCTTCAAAACATAAGAAGATGAACCTAAGAAATCAATTGAGACAAGGATAAAGGCTTAGTTTGCATGTTTTTTAGGGAGGTTGGTGATAGTCTATAGGGTTTTGTATAATAGTTTTAAGCATATACGAATAAAAAAGAGGCTTGTTATGATTTTGAATGCATTTTCAAACATTAAAAATGTTTAATTTCATGTTTTTTATGATTTATTAATATTAATTCATGATTATATGATATTTATGAGTTTTTATAGTTCTTAAAATACCCTATTTTTAGTGATACAATCTAAAAAGTGTAATAGTCTTAAAAATGTATTTTTCTATCATTTTGAGATTATTCAAGTCTTAAATAGCATGGTTAGAGTTAAAATAGGTCTAAATGATACTAATATCATCAATAATATCAATTTATAATAATTATCCTTTGAATTTGTATCTAGTTCAAGCTCTTAGGTTTGCATAGACCGTTAAACCCTGAAGTAGGGTTTTAGACTACTAAAAACTCGATCAAAGAAAACAAACCATGAAAATGGATTAGAAATTTGTAGAAAGTTTTAAAATAGTGTTTTTGAAATGTTATAAGTGGTTTTAGGGTGAAAAATTATATACAAATAAATATATTGTACCCTTCCACTTTGTAGATCTATGTATTGGTTCTAAAATCCTCATTTTCTTATTTTAGTAAAAATTAAGATCAAGAAGTTATAAAAGAGTATCTATAAGGTATATTAAGCCATATGGAGTGAAATAACTTGGGTAATAATCATAATTCATTTAATTAATTAAAAATAACCCTAAGAATGTGTGATAGACCTATGATAAGGTCAATAACATGATATTATATATTTTTGGGCAAAGAAGACACTTAGAGAAGGTTGAAGCTTGTTTTCAGGGTTAGATATATTCAAGGAGGATTCAAAAGGTATATCATAACATAATGATTAATTTTTTATAAATTAGGATTTTCATTAGAGAAGTTAATAGACCTTGAAACTAGGATTAGAGGAAGAGCTATTTTCTTGTCTTTTATTCAGTCAAATATAGGGAATGTGAAAGACCATTCCTTGAGTCAAGTAACACCTATAAGAGTATAAAACCCATGTGAAAGTAATAAGAGGTTTTTTAGGATCAAGGGATCATCAAACAAAGATAAATCAAACCTGATTTAAGAATGTTCTAGGCCTAGAAGATAATCAAGAATAGGAAGGTCTTAATTTTAGTTCTCAAAAAAATATTAAGTGTAAAAATAGGTTAATAATTACTTCTTGGGACTATTAAATATTTATAAGAGTCTAAAGGAAGTTTATTAGTAGAATTGAAACAAGTTAAAACTAGTAATAGAATAGGTAAACCTTGAAACCCCTTGTGATCAAAATACATCAGATAAACTTGATAAGAACTAGTGAAGACCCCTTATGAAGATTCAGATAAACCATAAAAGTTTTCATATTTTCTAGTATTTCCATATCAATGATATGGATAACACATATTCAAGTCTAAATTACTAAAGGGTAATTCCATGAACCACATTTTCCAAGTTAAAAACTAGGTCACTCTATGTACTTGCTTATCACACATTGCATGATACACACATAAGATAAGACATAGGGGAGAACGACATAAGTCTGAGTCCTTGTTTTGAGTATTGGATATGTAGGTAGTTCTCATTGATAGAGGGGTTTTTGAGGTAGCTTGACATTATGTGCACACTGACCCATTTTTCCCACAGTTGATATGAAGATGAAGAACTAAGGTTTTATTATTTAACAAGAAACAATAGTCCATGACCCAGATTTAAATGAACCATAGGTAAGATGATAAAAATCCATAAGAATATGTATGGTCACATCTAGTTTCAATAGGTATACTATACTAGGCATCTATATTTGAGTTAGGCAGAAACATCGATGCAACTATCCTAGGTCAACACAAGTGTCTAGAGATATAAAGGTACAATTACCAAAATTAGGTGACTAATGTAGAAACCAAACCCAATATATTTTATTCCTTTTATAGATACAGATATATATTAGAATCAAAACCATCAAAGTATATTATTTCAATTGCCATTGAAATATCTAGCATAGCAGTACTTTATATTTTTAGCATATCTCAGCATAATAAATTTAGTATATGTTTATCTAAGTTTTTCAATTAATTGGACTACTTTATAGATAGTCTACCATCCTTATGCCATAGGCTATCTCTACCCATTTAACCCTGGATCCCTCAAATCTAGATTTTAGGGTTAAAAATTTAGTGAACCTAATATTTGAACATCATTATTGCATAAGCATTCCACATTAGATGTTTATTTCCTTCTTTGTCCTAATATTTTTATTCTTTATCTCCCTCATCATGAATTATATTTATTGATTTGATGACTATGATAATGAAATTATACAACTCTCTATTAATGAAGGAGTGAAAATTGATTATTGTTACCTTTTTCCCAATGCCCAAGAATGTCATCTCAAATATTTAAATGGTGCTTGATACCATCAATCTAACCAAGTCTATGCTATGACCATCCCAAGAGACTAGTTTAACAATATTAAGGAAGATAGAAAACCTTTTCAATTACTTTCTATAGCCAAATTAACTATGCATGTGTAAAATGTTCCTTCATTCGATCATACTAGCTATTGTCAAATCCATAAAGATATCATGGATGATTTACAAAATATTTAAAAAGGATACTTTATTTCAAGAACATTGAGTCAAACTCTTATTATACATACGTTTCTAAACAATATCCATCTTATTGAGGGTGGTGATTCACTTTTTCCTTCGTTTGATATTGATTTTTTTTGAAAGATAAATGAGGATATCATGGACTCTTTGCTTGATAATATAAAAACACCATGAAGAAGAGTTCATTACAAACATAAAGTGTGAAAAACTCCCAATTTTATATAAGAAGCTCTTTTATCAAACCTACCTAAAATTACACATGATATATCATTAACAAAGGTAGATGAACCTTTAAACAATATGCAAATATTAAATATTTAGAAACTTCCAAAATAAATACTGAAGGTTCTAAAGTTTAATGATAGTCAATGTAATTTTGTTCTTCATGGAGGTGTTAATATTCCTATATGTCATGTGGAGGAATATTTTCAGCTTATAAGAAAAATTTTAACCTCCATACCAACCTCTTCAAGCAACACTCTATCCATGATCAATACCATAAATGATCTTCAACAACAAATGGTTACTATAAAATTACAAATTTACAGACATGAGGCCACATTTCATGATGATATATTGATGGACCAACCCCTTACTAAAAGTGTCTTTTTAACTAAACGGGGGTAAAAATTTATTAAGAAACCAAGCAGAAGCCAATTACAAGTTTTTCTCCTGATCCACCAAATGGACCAGCTTTTGATACAAATTCAGAGGAAGGAGATTCTCCTCCGTAATTCTCCAATCTGCCCCATTCTCTGAGGCCCACTTAGCTAAGCAGTCCACAACCTCATTCCACTCCCGTGGGATGTGTTGGAAAGAAATCATATTCAAAGAAGAACTTAAATATTTAATCTGCTAGATAATAACTTGTAAATTCCAATCAATCTTACCAGAATTGCTGTTATTTAGCAAATTAACAACTTGTGAATCTGATTCATAGATGACATTACGATGGTGCTCACGACAACAGCTTTCTACCACCTCCAGAATGGCCTCAGCTTCCATCTGGTTATTAGTATAACAGCCTTTGTAAATGGAAAACAAGAATTTAATGTTACTTGAACTGTCTCGAGCAATTCCCCCAATACCCACAGCACCTGGGTTCCCACGAGAAGAACCATCTGTATTAATTTTGATGAAATCTTTGTCTGGGGGCATCCAATGCCCAACTCTGTTGACCGGCCGCGCCAATTGGCTCCTTCCCTTTGTCAGGCAGAAGTTCTTCCTTCCCACGCCAACATCTGCGGCATCCTGTTCCACTTCATCCTCTAGCGCAGACTTGGCAAGAAAAGTTTCCTACAACGCACTAGCAATCTTGCTCCACAGCTTCCTGAAATCCATCTGCGCGCCCCTGAAGATGCGTCTATTCCTCTCCAGCCATAAATTCCAAAGAATGAAGGATGGTCCCACCACCCATGCAGTCTGTAACAGGGAATTTTTTAGAGGAGCATGGCCCATTTGGGCCTAGAATTCATTTAAAGAGGACACATGTCTGCAAGAGGTTCTCCACGCACTCCACCACAGGTGCCAAACCTGTTGTGCAAATGAACACTGGAAGAACAGATGGGCTCCTGTCTCCTCATTGCTAAAACACAGCACACAAATAGAAGGTCCCTGAAATCCTCTCCGATAAAGATTATCCCAGGTGAGACATCGATTGTGCGTGAGGAGCTAGAGGAAAAAATTACATTTGGGCCACGCCATTCGATTCCACACTTTCATTCCCCATTAAAACTGTCCGTCCTCTCTAGTTTGCTTAAGCAAAGTCTTGTAGCCAGCAGCTACAGAGTACTTCCCTGTTGAGTCCCCACTCTAGGCCAATTCATCACACCCTTGCAGTGCTCCACACCTTCTAGTCTTCAGGATAAGGGCTAATTCCTCTCTCTCCTTCATCGATCCTCCAGGCAGCCAATCTGAGGAATGTTTCCACCTGAAACCAATGGTAGTTCACATGTTATAAGGTTCTTTGTAGTGCATCACCTCACTCCACCCTGCCAAATGAAAAGAGTTCGCTAGAGTTTGGAGATGCAGATGAGACTGTAAAAGTGGGGGTATCCCATCCCATGAGTCCATCCAGAATAGAGCCTCAGATCCACTGCGGCACCTCCAGAATAAGCCTTGCTTAACCAATTGCGCTCCACGCTTGAGGGTATCCCATATCATAAACCCTCTCCCCTCAAGAGGAAATCTGGCAATATCATGAATATTAATGTCTGAAAAGTATTTGGATATCAGGATACGGGCCCACAAGGCCAAATGATTAGTGCACCACCTCTAGTAAAGCTTGGCAGCAAGGGCAATGTTAGCCAAACTAGCCGAACGTAATCCCAGACCACCTTCCTACTTAGGTCTACACACCATTTCCCAATTGACGAGACTCCATTTAGAAGATTGCAGATTACCATTCCACAGAAATTTCTTGGACAGAGCATCATACTCTTCAAGAAAGTAGGCTGGGACACACTGAACCATGCTCTTATATATTGGTAAAGCCTGAATAACCAATTGTAACAAAATCACCCTACCTGCTATAGATAACCATCTATAAGTCCAGTGACTTACCTTCTGTCTCAGCTTGTCCAGAATGTTCTGCCAAAATAGCCTAGGTTGGCGTCCCACAACAATAGGAACGCCTAAATAGATCACTGGGAGGGTTTGTATCTGAAATCGAAGAATTGTAGCTATTCTTGTCTGGATAGACTCAGGAGTGTTGAAGAAGTAAATAGAAGATTTATGCTCATTAATCTGCTATCTTAAAGCCGCCAAATAATTATCAAGAGTGGTGCGGACAGCCTTAGCTTCTTTGATCCTAGCTTCCCCAACCAAGATAGTGTCATCAACAAATTGAAGGTGGGATAAGGTGGTTATCCTACTCTCCCACTTCCATCCCTGTATAGCATTCTGAGAGACTCTGTATTTGAAGAACCATCCAAGCCCTTCGGCCATGAGGATAAACAAATAAGGAAAGATTGGGTCCCCTTGCCGAAGCCCTCTAGAAGCTCTGAAAAGCTCCGTTGGTGCTCCATTAACAAGAACAGAAAAGGAAGGCGTAGTGATACAGCTTAACACCCACCTAATCCAATCCTGTTTGAACCCAAAAGCTGAAAGAACCTTCTGCAAAAACCTCCAGCTAACCCTATCATAGGCTTTAGCAAGATCAAGCTTGATAAACATAGCCTTCTCATGAGAACATTTCATGGAGTGAATAGCTTCCGAAGCTATCACAACTCCATCTATAATTTGCTTACCTTCAACAAAGCCTCCTTGTTCCTCCGAAATAAGATTGGGAAGGAGCCCTTTCAGCCTTTGCGCTATGAGCTTAGTAATTACTTTGTAGACTACATTGCAGAGCGCAATGGGTCTATACATATCAAGCTTATTTGCCTACTCCTTCTTCGGGATTAACACCAGGAAGGTAGCATTCAATGCCCACAACATTTCTTTGTTAGAATAGGACTCCTGTATAACACTTAACAGGTCTTGCTTAATTATATCCCAGAAGTCTTGGAAAAAATCAGCAGGAAATCCATCAGGTCCAGGGGCTTTACCTCTCTTCATACTAAACAAAGCTTCCTCCACTTCAGCCATGCCAATCGGACGCAAAAGATCTTCATTCATTCTATCATCCACCAAGGATGGAATACAAGACAGCACTTCATTTTCTGCCCCTTCATCTAACAAAGTATCACTGTCAAAAAGATCTGAGAAATACCGGACAACTTCTCTGCTAATATCATGAGAGGAGGAGAGGTGGGTTCCATCCTGAGTGATAAGAGAAGTAATAAAATTACCATTGCGCCTCCCTTGCATGGATTTATGAAAAAAGGCCGTATTCTTATCTCCTTCCTGGAGCCAGTCATTGCGTGCCTTCTGTTTCCAGTAGATCTCCTCCCGAAGTTCCCACTCCACAAGCAAAGTAGCCGCTCTAACTTCCTAGAGGCGAAGGTCTTCTGAGAGTCCATTTTCTCTTATCTGCCTGGTTATGCCATCCAACTGGTCTTGTGCTATCTTCTTCTGACTCTGCAGATTTCCAAAACAAGTCCTGTTCCAAATCTGTAATTTCCTTTTAACATACTGAAGCTTTTTCAGGAAAGAGTACATAGCAGTGCCATAAGGTGGGTCTCCCTGTCTCCACCATTGACCTATGAGATCGTAAAGAGAAGAATCTCGCAGCCACATCAATTGGAATTTGAAAGGGGGTTTTTTAGGATCCCCAATCTGGCCTATGGAAAGTTTAATAGGCCAATGGTCCGAGCCCCTCCAATCTAAGATCTCACATGTGAGAGTAAAAGCATTGGATTGCCAGAAAGAAGAGACTAAAAATCTATCAAGACGTTTAGAAATTGCATCATTATCTGTTCTTCGGTTGCTCCAAGTAAAAAGTCCATTAGACGGTTTCACATCAGAGATACGAAGCATTTCCATATGATGGCGCAGGCATTCAGAAGAGGAGCCTAAATGGTTTAGTCCACCACGCTTCTCCTCCAGGCTAATAACAACATTAAAGTCCCCAATTAATATCCACGGTAAGAAAGGAAAACATTGCCTGATATACCGGATATGTGCCCAAAGCTGCTGCTGCCCTACAATGTCAACAGGGGCGTAGACTGAGGTAACCAAGCATAACTCCCCGGTCTCCAAAGAAAATGCCACCATTGACAAGGCCGAGAGACAAGAGATCCAGTGTTGTGGCAAAATTCTCCTTTGGTCCCATCCCATAGCAAGCCCTCCCGAGCTGCCTTTAGCTCCCACACATTGCCATTGCCCAATCTGCCAAAAATTTGGCATACAAGCAATAAATGACTCGACTAAAAGTTTCATCTCCTGGATACAAAAAATATCTGGAGAGTGATCCCAAACCAAACTGCGATTAGCTTTTTGCTTGGGGTAGCTATTCAAACCCCTTGCATTCCAAGATAGCACTATCATTGGGTGGTTTGGGGGAAGTGCTCTTCCATGGTCTTAACCACCCCAGATTCCACCAATAGATCCCCTATAATTTTTAGTTTATCCTGGTCTTTCCTCCTCCCAACCTTAGGAGAACCAGAGGATGTGGCTTTTTTGAAATGTTTCTGACTTAGCCCAAGGGCCAAAGCAGAATTTTTGTCTTTTTTCCAAGCATCTCCCTCCTTCACCAAATCTGCCCATTTGACTTCTTTCTCCTTAATCTCAGTCACATTCATCGGCTACCCTTCCTCTAAACCTAGAGGTTCAGCTGGGAGTGTTTGATCCATCCTATCTTGGTCTTCCATGGGTTCTGGACAATGCTTTTACTGCCCTGAAGCTTCCCCAAGATCCTAAAAAGGAAAACCCTCTTCCACAACCATATTATCAAGGGACTCAAATTTGTTAAACCCCTGCTCCAAGTGCCTTTCAACAGCCCCTCACCTAGGTCCACGGCCTCTAGCCTGCTTTCTGACTGGAGTAAACTCCTCCACTCCACTATTAAAGGGATCCACAGAGTCCTGTGCCACATTTCCAACAGCAGGATTTTTACCTTTACTCATGCTGTCCTGTTGGACTTTAGCTTTTTGAATCTGAGCTGTGCTCCTAGGTAACTTATCAGTAGATACTGAAGAGGGCTTTGAGCTCTCTGTCATTGGTCCTTTATCTTTGACAGCCAGAGGGCATTGTCTATGAAGGTGTCCATAAACATGACAGATTCTGCACCTGAAAGGAATGGACTCATAGTCAATCTGCTGAATCCATGTCAGGGAGCCCAGACAAATCTCTAGTGAATCAGGAAGAGGTTTTGTTAAATCCATGTCCACACACACCCGAGCATATGTAATGAATTTCTTGTCTAGAGATTGATGAGCTATCACTGTTGGGGTTCCCAGTAAAGCCGCTATCTGTTTGAGAATGTCTTCCTGCCAGAATTCCAGCGGCAGCCGTGGTAGCCGCACCCAAACCGGGACACATGCTGGGATTTCCTCAGCCATGTTGAAACCCACATGCCAAGGTTTTAGAAAGAGGCCCACCCGTTCATAAAAGTAAGGCCCTCCTTCGAAAATCCAATTACGATCCACAATAGAGGAAAAACTCACCAGAAAGTAATTGTTTACTGCCAACATAATGTCGAAATATCCATCAACTGCCCAAGAGCACCTGATCCAGGCTTCCAAAGCTGGCTGGGGGATTCTAATTCCCAAAAACTTGCAAATTAAAGTATGTGAAGAGAGATATTCAATATCCTCCTGAATTGTTTCCTGTGGGATAACTAAAACTGGACGGTCCTGCCTTCTAAGCAAACAACCATTCACCTTATTTAGCTTTACCTTTTCACCAGAGTAGAATCCTGTCTTGGCTTCATCCCGTCCTCCCAAGCCCACTCCAATCAACCTGGGTCCTGTTGGCGGGTCGCCTGTCACCGGGTCTCCTTCATGCCCTTCCCCGTGCCCTTCCTTGCACACAGCCATTGACGCTCCCTCAATTGGGATTCCTTATACTAAAAGTGTCTTTGAACATCTATATCCTTTTGAATTTATTATGCCTTTATTTCATATCTTTGATGGCAAAGAATATCCTAAAAAACATTTGAAATAATATATACACTCTTTTGGCCATTGGTAAAAGGATGGCCGTTATTTATTAAAATATTTTCATAGAAATTAAATTAAATAATCTCTTGATTGGTTTTGTAGCCTCCCTAATTGGTCCCTATCATTTTAAAAAAAATGTGAGGATATATTTTTAATGCCTTTCATAAGCACATGATTTCCAAGTTATCATTGGATCATTTTCAAGCGCTAAATCAACACAAGGATGAACTTATTCAGGACTATAATATAAGATTAAAAAGTGTTTTGTATTCTTTACTTTACATCCCCTCAAATTTGGAACTACAATTTTTTTGTAGTAGGGATCTTCTCTCTCCACTTAAAGAAAGAACATTGCATAATCACTTTGTTTATTTCAATTTATTATATTAGGATGTGCATAGATATGAATGTTAATTTATAAACAATCACAATACCAATATTTTATAAAATGAGGAAGGTCCTAAAGTTAAAAAAATTAAAAAACATTTGTGTCGGCCATATCTTACAATTAAATTATTTATGGGTGGTTCTTACTTTTGACATAACCATGTTAATCCTACACAAACAAAAACTACTTGCAGTATAAGACATGTATAACTATTTAGATTTGATCTAAAAGACTTACAAAGCAAAGGAAGTTGGAAAGACTCCTTGGCCAGCATAACACTACCAATTTATTTTTGTCCTAAAGTGATTCAAACATGGGTTTGGGTTATGCCAAAAAAAATTCCATATGCATTTACATTGGGCACTCTTTGGTTATATCAAATGGAAGCAAAAATTGACCAAAATCAATAAGGTATATATTTTTCTCATGAAGGAAAAATGATCCATGTTACAAATGATATCAAGGGTTCTTCTATTGCACATAAATTTTTTGAGGAGGAACATGATATGCACCATTTAAGCTTATCCAAACATGATTCAAACAATATAAAGGATCCAAAATAAGGTTTCAAGGTCTCACTTATTCAAAAAATACCAAAAAAATTAAGAAACTTCAAAAATACAAAAATATTTTTAACATTTACATGTTTTGTTAGCTCCTTCTGATATACAGTGTTGTTTCCATGTTGGTAGATAACATATTATTTATTTTTATATACCTGTGTTTCATGCATCTTTTGAGTGTGATTCAGGCATACACAAATACATGATCTATGCACTACCAGATGTTGGGCCTTCCCTTTACTCATGTCATGTGGACATATTCTTATTTGACCATGATACATCTTAGTTACATCATTCTATGATCACTTTAAATTATCATGTTTGAGATTATGTAGTTACACATGCCTTTTTATATAGTTATACATTTCATAATGTATTTGATATGCTATGCACTTAACATTTTTTGCTAACACATATATCTAGGGACTAGTATGATATGTTTATGCTAGTTCCTTATACTTTTACTTTATTCACTTCCTTGAGTGTCTTGATTTTTCATGTTTGAGAATTATAATATACTCCATTATTTGTGGTCCTCATGCCTTTGTTTACCTTTTTTACATTTGAATATGTCATTGTTTGTTTTATGTTGACATTTAAATATGTCATTATTACTTTTGTGAAAATTTGACTAAGTCATGTCCCTTTGATTATGTGGTATTTGAACATGCTCCTTATTTGAGGTCTCCTTCGACCATTACCTTTTGATTTACCTTTGATTTCTCTTGTGTATATACTTAATTTATTTTTGAGCTTGTACTATTACTATCTAGACATTAACATGGTCTATATCATACATCTTAGGACTTGATATGATCATATTCTTTGTTCTTGAATGCTATATCTAATTAGACATGTTCCTTATATATGCTACATGATAAATTCATATATTACATGGTTATCTTATCCTTTTGAGGTAAGGTGACTATCCTTATATAATTTTCCTCATCTCAAAAGGTTAGGAACATTAATGGGGGAACATCATAAAGGCATGGATTTTACATTCTTCACATATTCATATATATAGTGGGGGCATGTTTTGGAAACATGTTCTACACACTTACACTAGTTATCAGCTTCAAATATATACTGGGGGTAGGTTTTTGAAACATGTTCTCCATAGTTACACTATTTCTCAATTTTAGATTAAAGTAGGGGTATGTTTTGGAAACATCATCCCCATACTTACAAAATTTTCAAATTGGCCAAATTATGTAATTATATGATTCAGATACGTATTTGTGGTAGAATTATTAGATTGGTACCATTATTATACATAGTTTTAGCATGAGACATATCTAAGGTGCATATGCTATGAAAAGAACACCTAAAATTTACAAATCAAATCAGCTTTTAGATTTAAAATAATTTTATGAACTCTCATCATCCACTAGGTTAGAATTTTGTAGACTATATTGATCCAATCTACTACATTATTTTGTTCATATTTGATATGGTTAAGGTGATTGAATCATTCAATCTTGCCAATTTTATAGTTTGGACTTGATTACATCATCCAACCTCACTAGTTATATAGTATGATTTGAATTGGTTCACTCACACTCACTAGGTTATAAGTATGTTTAAGTTACATGATTGAGATAATCTCAACTACCAAGTGACAACCCACCTTTTATCTAATGTTGGGGGCATGTGTCTTCTAATCTCTCTATCTCTTTGGATATATGCACTTTCCATATATTATATTTGTCCTAATCATAAATATGATGATTCATATTGATACATCTCTTCAAATCAAATTTACAAAAGGAAACACAATTGCATCAACACATAGGTGTAATCTTAAACCTTGGTCTTTTTTAATTTTAATAATTTAAATGATTTAAATTTAAGATTGCTCTTGGTTGAAAGTCAGTCACCAACAAATAACTCGAGTTATAATCAAGCAAAGGTAAGGTATGTTATACACACCTAGGTACACATTTCTTTTACTTTAAACTAAAAATTCATTACTAGATTAAAGGTGGGGAAAATGTAGACACTATTTATAAATTATATAGCATCTCAGTCTTATACACTTGGAAAATACATATCATGGATGTACCTTTAGCTTCCACACCTTCCTATTATTAAAAGGTTTATGTACACTATCTCTGTTTGCATATTATTTATTCTTTAGTTTGACTATGTTTATTCTAATAAATTATACCTTATATCTTGCCTAAAATGTTATAAACCTAATTATAATTTATCTCTACAAGTTTTTGACCTATGCCTATTTTCCATTTGACCAAACATTTGTGTTTTAGTCAGACACCTACTTAGATGCAAGTGTCCTACCCTAACACAAGTGTCTAATGCCCTAAAGTCATCTAATTTTCAAATGTAAAATATACTTGTGGTCAACTTGAATGGTTTAATGTGTGATATTTTATAAAGGAATTGGTAGAAATATAGGATCAATCCTCATTCATTCCTCACCTAATAACTTCTTACCTACTCATAAAGATACTCACCAAAAGCATTCAATCAAACACTCAAGTGAGAAAAGATTCCATATTTTCTTCTATTTTCATATTAGTCATAGGGAAAACACATCTACAAGTCTAAATTATGGAAGGAACATGTCATAATCCATATTTTACAAGTTAAAAACTAGGTCACTCTATGCACTCACTTACCACACATTTCATGATACACACACAAGATAACACATAGGGGAGAACTACACAATTCTGAGGCCCTCTTAAAAGTATTGGATATGTAGGTAGTGATTATTAATAGAGGTGTATTTAGGTAGCTCAACAACATATGCAAACTAACCCTTTTTTCCCACAACCAATATCAATATGAAAAACTAATGTTTTTATATTTGATAAGGAGTGATTGTCCATGAGATAGATCTGAATGCACCAAAGCAAAGGTGACATAAAAGACAAAATCACCTAGGTGGTCATATCTAGTTTTAACCTAGACACCTACATCTGAGTTAGATATAAGTGTCATCATAACTATCTTAGGTTAATGCAAGTTTCCAAGGCTATAGAGGTATAATTCCCAAAACTAGGTGACTAATTCAGAATCTAGATCTAGTCCACTTTCTTCATATTCTAGATCTAGATCTATATTAGCATCAAAACTAGATAAATATATTGGTTTAATTATCATTACAATATCTAAAATATCTTTACTTTCTATTTTTAGCATATCTTAACATAATAAATTTAGTATATGTTTATCTAAGTTTTGAAATTAATTATCTTGGTTTAGAGATAGTCTAGCATCCATATGCCCTAAGCTATCTCTACCCATTTAACCCTAGATCCCCCAAATATATATTGTAGTGTTAAACAAGAATGTACATTATAAATTCTAAAAAAGGCTTGTTTTGTGTGGTTTAAGTCATGCAAAATTTTGTGATGAAGTTTTGGTATCAAAGCACAATTCCAATAGTGGGAGGTCTGAGGATTAATTTTTTTGAGAAATTATTCTATAACAAATAAATGAACAATTTTTGTATAAAAAATCAATGATGTGCTTTTTTGGTGATATAGCTCATTTAGGAGGTAGTTAAAATACACATGAAGATTTCCTTGAACCATGGGTGACGATGAAATAGATATTTGAATTATTGAATTGGTCTTCATCCCTAAGAGACCCATGAAATAATTTATTGGTCATCTAACCATATAGTAGATTGAGAAAGGTTTGGTGAATGATTGGAACAAGGTTCCTATTATAGCTTAAATTTACACCTTTAGAGAGGGTGTTTCAAGTCCTCTCATCTAAGCTACACATGGGAACAATCTTAGGCTATGGGTGACCTAAAGAATGGATTAAACCTCTAGATAAGGGTTAGTTCCCTCAATGCATCACTTATGACCAATAACCAATATAATAACTTATAATTAAAAGAGAGAAGTAAACTATGAAATAAGGGGGTGATACACCAAATTTCTTGACCACTACCATTGATTTGCATGTGCACTATGACCTGTAATACTGTAATAACATACATTTATCCCAAGATGAACCTACTAAATCAATGATTTATAAAGAGGTAAAGTAATGTAAGAATAATAGAGAAGATACTTGAAAATTATAACTCACTTGAAACCCTTGATGACACTCTCTGCAACCTACAATAAAGAAATCAAACTGCATGAAGGAAAGAAGAACAAGACAACAAACTAAGGTGAGTTAAGTCTACACTTGATTAGATCAATTGTTCAAAGATACAAACTACATAAAACCATATAAGGAGGTGTAAAATTAGTCATTTATTGATTAAAGGCATATAAAATAGTAGGGATTTTCCATATTCATGGTGGAAGGATCTATACAATGCCAAACAAGGCAATACATTAGGAGAAGGAAGAAGAGAGAAAAGAGAGGTGTAAAGAACTAATGATGGATTTAAATCTCTCATTAAGAAGTTACAACCAAGGAAAAAAGTGACGAATAGTCCAATGATGTATTCATCAACATGTGTATACATAATTTGATGATTATAGCCTTCAAGATGGTGTGAGACCTCTTGTCTTTCTTGATGACTCATCAAACCTTCTTGAAACTACCACTTCCTTATTGATTGGAAAATGACAAGTCACCTTATTAGTTTATAACTTATGTTTGTCTCCTTGACACCTTTCACATGTTTGAGAAATTTCAATATTGATGTTACAAGGGAAAATCATTCTCTCTTAGGTGTCTTGAAACCCTTCTAGTTCATAACACTTCACCCTTAAAGATCTTCATTGGCATACTAAGGGATCATGCTCAATTTATTTGTGTATTATAAAATTAAAGATTGCATTTTTATATTATAATTAATTTATTACAACTTTAAAATTATTCTAGGGATGGTATGAGATGCTTAGAAGGATACTTTAAAAGTTTCCATGTCTTAAATCACCTTAAAGAGATCTGTAACTTAGTCCTCTATGTAAGCAAGAAGACATAATATTAATTAGGTCTAGTTTCTTGATTAAAAACATATCTCATCACCATGAGAGTCTTTGGAGTGGATTGGAATGCATAATGATACCTCTACCTAGGGTTACAAAGGCTTCTCAACTAGTTTAGAGACCTACACATAGTTAAAATCTTGTAAATAGGTCTACAAAAAGCCTTTTTAGGTTATCTTTTATACATTTTCTCCACATGTGCTAATGTATAGCTCTAATAGGTGATTAGGGGTTCCAAATAGGTAATAAAATTTATTATAGGACCAATATTATGCATTTGAGGCACTCAAACCAACTTTCTCTCTCATTGAGCTATTTGAAGTCTTTGTAAGGTAGTTTTAGGTCTTTAACTCCTTAACGATGAATTCATAAAGTTGAGGGCCTTAATTTCAAAACCAATGCAAAAAATTTGGAGTAAAAAAATATCTTAAAAATCCATAAACACCATTCTGATCCATGTATCTCCTCACTATACTTCTCACATAATGAAAGTTGACTTTCTTGATTATTCAGGTCTGTTATGAAGGTCAACGTGAAGTTTTGAGAAAAAAAGGGGCATGAAATTTTTTATTTTTGATTTTAGGTACCTCTATGAGGTATAAAAAACTTATAATAATGTCTCCAAGTGGTTTATAAAAATTTTTGAACCTTCAATAACCTTAACACCTAGTTTGACCTATGCATTGTGTTATAGAACAATTCTACACTTTTGGCCCTACATGCCTCTTTTGATGGAATTAATTTCTTTCCAAGTTTTATAATCATTTTAGTAACCTCCTAAAGGGTATCCCACACTAATTAAAATATGTAAAACTCCAATTTCAATAAAAAAAATATATATTCTCTTTAAATTCTAAAAGTAGCCCTGTAGCTTCCTTTAAGGCTTATCACCTTGTTAACACTTGGGAATGTCCCTTTTTGATTGATTTATCCTATTTAATAATTTTAAAACTATTTAAAAATATCTCTTAAGTAACCTCATAACTAAAATGATTCTTATAGCTCATATATAACACAAAAAGTACATCTTGTCGACAGTTTTATAAGCAGGCTTGTATGTGCCTATTGGAGTTCAAAACCTACTACAACCTTAATCTAGATCCTTATGATTTCAAATAATATGGATAATGTTTAATAGAAGTTTAGATTTTAATAAAAATGATTAAGAATCTCTTCAAGTGAGATACAATATAAGATCTTGCTAAGACTCATGTATCCCAAGCTTGTAGACTTAACACAGTCCATAAACATGCATTCTCTAGCCATTATATTTACTATCTCTGACCATGAACAAACTTGTTACCTATATTAGGGTATTTTTGACATTAGATATCCTATTATAGTGATCTCAAGAGTGTATTATAGGCATATCTCTTAACCATAGGTTTACTACCTATCCTTGCACACTTAGAACCTTACCTAGGCACCAAACTTAAAGGACTCCAAATCTATCAGTTAACTCTTTCTTATTTTGGTGATATTTAATGGTTATAAAACAAGATGAGATTAATTTAAGTTATGTAAAGACATTATTGAATTGAGAAAACACACAGGTCCTACCATGAACTTCTTAACACTTGAAACCTCTACTCAAGAATACATTAGACCAATAACCTTAGGTTTTTCACCTATAACCTTATTTACAATGATGATCATGGACATATAATATTTGTTTGGATGTTTCATGAGTATCTCTTACACATTTACATGATGTTAAAAACCTCACTTAAGGTGCATGTTTTTCCAACTTGACTTTTACATGCTTTAAATGTTGTGCCTTTCACATGTTGAGGCCTATGTGTTGGGTTAGCACAAGAGCACCTCTTTGAAGGTGAAAATATGATTGATAATACTGATAAAATGAGTTTAGGAGACTAAAAAAAATTATTTTCAAGTGTTTGGATTCTTTTCAAACCTAAAACCTTTCCAACAACATCAGAAAGACACAAAACTTTCACTTCCTCAACATTTGCATATCTTATCTTCAAAATTTACTCATTCATTCATATGAATCCTATAAAAGATTTTGTATGAGAGATTATTTAATTTTTTTGAATTAATATACCCCATGAAACATAATTCTAACCTTTCTCATGCTGAAAACACTTCACACCTCTCATGAAACTTGCCTAAACCTATAAATCTTGGCAAAACACCACATTATTGGCATAGGTATACCTCAACCATGTTTGAACACATTAAATTTGATGTTTTAAAGTATTATAATATACTAAAATAGGTTCCTCCACCTTTAATTTTCATTAAGGATTTCTCAAATAAACTCAAACAATGGAAAACCATGTCATTTGGCTTTTAGAAGGGTTTAAGGAGCTGCTAATACTCTTAATGACTATTCATAAAGGAGGAAAATTTAATATCTATAATAATTAAATAATTTGGAAGTAAATTAGGGCCCCCACCATTTCCTAATATATCTAGTTCCAACTCTCTCTCTCCTCCATGAACTATCCTCAAATCGGTTGTCCCTCTTGAGCTTGTGAGTAACCCGATGAAGGAGTTAAGATAGTTTTCTACCTGTGTGGATATGTAACACTTTATTAGACATGAATTTAGTATTTTTGAGTTTTTAAGGCACCTTGTACATTCTTCACCACATGGTTTCATTGTTATCTTGGCTAGAGATGCTCTAATCATGCTTAGAAACCTACAAAAACTCATCAAAACATCTTTTTCCATGAAACTTGCTCTATAGTAACATACAATACCTTAAATGGAGATTTTTTGACTTGAGATAATGATATATAACATCAAAATATACATTTACCTACCTTTCATCATGATATACTTATGTTTACACATTAGGACAACAAATAAGAAGGTTTCAAATGAGATTGTACATTATAAATGGTGTTTTGGGGATTGTAAGAATATGATGGGCTATGGAATAGTTTATAATGAATGTAAAATTTCCTTATAATAATTATTTTATATCTAATCCAACTCAAAACAAGTGGGCTTTCCACTTGAGGTGTCTCGACAAACACAAGACAAATATGACAATTACCTTAACTTTTACAAAATTACCTTAGACTATGCTAAACACCTTATTGTTTTAACATTTTAAGAATTTAATTTATGTAAATCATAATTTAGTTAATTATTTGAGTA
Source organism: Torreya grandis (assembly GCA_037957365.1). Taxonomy (NCBI): domain Eukaryota; kingdom Viridiplantae; phylum Streptophyta; class Pinopsida; order Cupressales; family Taxaceae; genus Torreya; species Torreya grandis. The sequence continues at coordinate 1,684,230 of JARHVA010002614.1, forward strand.
GATTGAATCATATAAATAATATGTAATAAATACAACCACTGATTTGCTATAGAATTGACTAGCTTTGACTTTTCTAAAAATAGTAATAAATAGTGCAAATAAAGATTTAGCTAGAAAAAACTTGATATAGATGATCTGAGTGATATAAAATGAGATGTAAGGTTTTATTAATGTCATAAAATAGATCCCCATGTTACAACCCCTCATAGATAGTAGTTACATAATTGGGTAGTAGTTTTATTCTTGGAAAAATGGCAGTGATATTGGCAGTAGTGTCCTCTGTGTAGGACTATCCCAAACTTTTGGGTGAACCTATGTCTAGATTTCTAGGATCTATTCTTATGTGAATGAGTTTTGAAACCTTATATTATGCTTGTAATGACTAATTTATTATACAAACCCTAATCCTCCATACAACTAGGTAATGAGCTAAAAAATGTGTTCATTAGTAGGGTAGGATGGATATCTTCAACACCCCACTATGAAGAGAGTTACCTACATACCAACACTCTAAGGAGGGATATATCCAATTTGGTTCTCACCACCTAAGTTCTTATGTAAGTGCAAGTGATGTTAGTATGATAGTGGCCTTGAGTGATTGAATGTACTTGAGATTGGAAATATAGAAAATCTGAGCTTAGGGTTGATGTGGATGGTAGTATGTAGAAGTAGGGTAGAATAGGGATTGATAACATTAATTGTGTTAAACTTATTTTGTGTTTGAATGTGTATTTTTCATCTAATTTCCATCTAGTGGATAGAGGGATAAAATTCATGTATATATACTACTTTATTGATTATCTAGATGATAAAAGATATCTAGGCTGACCTTATGAGGCTTTAGTTTTGAAAAGATATCCATTTTGGGAAATATAGGGCAAAGGACATTAACACCATTTTTGGGACACTAATGCCACATGGTGCTAGTATCCTTATTATGACACTAGTATCTAGCTATCAAAACACTAGGGCTAAAATTTTGAATGTGTATTTTGCATTTGATTTCCATCTAGTGGATAGACGGCTAAAAATCATGTAGATATACTATTCTGTTGATTGTGTGGATGATAAAAGATGTCTAGGCCAACATTAGGAGGATTTACTTTTGAAAATATATCCATTTTGGAAAATCTAGGGAAAAGGACATTAGTGCCAGTTTGGGGACACTAGCACCATGTGGTGCTAGTGTCCTTATTATGGTGCTATTGTCTAGCTAGTAGAACACTAGGAACAAAGGGCTAGGATCAATAAATGAGGGTCTAGGACCAATTTAGAGCTGATTAGGGATGCCTGTGGTCTACACGAAGGATGGATAGGTATGAAAATATGCTCTAAGATAGATCTAGGGATAAGATAGGGATATGTGGTCTCAAGTATCACTCTTAGATATTAAATACCACTTTTGGGTGATTATATTTCCCCCCCCCCCTTTATTCTATAAATATGGCAAAGTGAAATTACTAGGATAAAGGGAAAAAACTCATACTTGGATTTACCTAGAAAGTGAAGCCCATGAAGCTAGGTCTGAATATGTGAAGCATGCTCCAATGCATGTCTTATAAATGAAATGTGCATTAATCATCCTTATATAAGAGATATCAAAATAAAAATACTAACTGAGCAAAGAATTAAAACTGAGTAAAATTGATTAAAGAGATAGGAAGGAGGAAATGAATGAATACACCTCACTGGGTATGTGAACCAATGCATGAACCTGGTGATAACCTATGTGTGTGCATGTTCATAGTGATAAATTAGTTAATAGATTGGATTGAGATGATAGCTTTCTCAATCCTCATGTGTGGGTGGCTCAAGAATTCAATGCAATTTTGACTCCATTATTTCCCACCCATGCTTGGTGGATCATGACCTATGAATAGATCAGATTAGACTAATAATATGTCCAACCCTCTCATGTGGGTGGATCAAGAGCTCAAGGAGGATCTGAATCCATAATTTACCACCCATGAGTAGTAGATGCATCTGAAACTCAACTACATGAAGTACTATAAATGTCTAACTTAGTGTATCTTTTTGTGTATGTCAACTCAACAAACCACTTAGGTACATTAGGCAACATTGGGCCACTTAGGAATGCCAACCACTTGAGATGGAAAAAGGCATAAAACTGGTGTGTAACCTAAAATATGATGTCAAGTGTATATAGCATAGAGAATGACATGGAATGTCATTCTATCTAATCAACTAGTGTGTAACTAAGTATACCAAAATAATGTACCACACACATGCCCCCAAATCTTACATCTAAGCATATGGACCCTAGACTAAGTTGTAATAAACTATATATGAGTATCTAAATTGAATATAAGAATGGTCATGTTGCACATGATGCCCCAAATCTGAGCAAACTGATATGAATCTGAGCTAAACTAGTATGAATCTAAGTAAAACTGAGTATAATTGATGAATATGTAATTAAATTTATGTAAACCTATACTGTACCTATTATACTTTTCTAGCCAATCTGGGTTGTTCTAAAATTAAAGCTACTAGGTAGTAAGGCCATATCTTAGATAGTATCACCATGTGGCATTAGTGTCTCCATTATGTCACTAGTGTCCTTCTAGTCTAAATTCTATGTAGCTATACTATTATCTGGGTCACTATTTTCCCATTGTGTCTACCTATGTCTAATTTTCTATAACTGAGCTTGTGTGCTAAAAAATGTACTATGAGTGAAATATAGGATCCTAATCTCTATGAAAGACCCTTATGAGTTCCCCTTATTTTGAGGGTATTTGTTGAACCTATGCAAGAATTATCCTCAAAAGAAAAAGATCTGCAAAATATGTGTTAATTAGAGCATATATGATAACTACATGATAATTTAATATAATGTGCATACATAACATCAAAATGTAAGATGATCTGAGCATAAGTATGTAATGTATGATGTATGTCATGTCTAACATTCACAAGGGTGTCAAGTTAGATGTAATAAATATATGTAACAACAAATCTGAGTAAAACTAAGTAGCTACCTAGGGGGATGGGTTATGATGTCCATCACAACACCCAAGTAGGAAGGGTAGATATATGAGGTCCCTCATGGCATCAATAACTTGTGTGTGTAACAAGCAAAGAAAAGTGTCATGGCCATGATGCATATAAGAAAGCATACATACAAAACATATGAGGCACACAAAGTAGGCCAAGGGGCCACAATACAAGGGACATGGGCACATGTCATTAAATATAAGAAAAGAAGACATACAAAGACACATGAAAATGTCCACATATGCAAGAAATAAGCAGGTTGTCTTAAAGACACATATGAGGACACGTTTAAATGCCCACATACATAATCAAGACATCACACACAAGGACATGGTAAGATATCCAAAGCATAAATATTATGAAAAAAGTGTCATAGATCCAAAGAACAATGACATATTCAAATGCCCTCAAATAGAAGAAGCAGAGAAACATAATCAAGTCTAAACTAGGTAAGCTATAAATGAAAATATGCATGAATATGTAATACAAACCTATGTAAGAGATAAGATGTACTTATGATGAGTGTAAAGTAGTAATAACATGAATTTTTTTTTAGTAAGAGTAACATGATCAATATCAAGATATAAAAATGCTAAGGTTGGGATGTAGAGTATATACAGATAGAATCTGGTAATCAAAACTATGTATAGGATGCCCCCATGTGGGAAAATGTGTCTAGTAAAGACCCATGTATCAATGTATATTCTCATAGTGGGTAGATAATATCAAATATGGATTGATGTAGTGGACCTAAGTCTTGTAAGTAATCTATAAGCACTTGACAAGAACAAGTGAAGCATGCATGTACGATAAAATTGACTATACTATGATATATAAAATATGTAGTTTCTAGTAAATATAAGAAATGTAAACATAAAAATGGATACAATCTATAAATTTTGTGTTTTTTGAGTAATTATTTGAGTGTTTTTGTGTTTTTGACATGTTATATTATTTTTGGATTTTATATAAATAAGATATGTACAAGTAACACAAAAATGAACTATGTACAAGGAGCAAGAGAGAAGTAAAGCATGTCTAACTAAATGTTAGAAATAAATGAGATAGTATACAACTAAAGTGTGTCACTATAGACCTAGGCACATCCATGAGATGTGGGTAATAAAATGGTGGATATTGTGTGAGAATATCCAGTGTCAGATATTGGATCTATCCAAACTCAAATAAGTCATCATCATCATGATCATAGTAATATTCTATATGTATTAGTGAAGCCTTATCATTGACATTAATCTAGATTCTATGCATCTGAATAACATGATATTCAACTATGTAATATGACTTTCATGTGGTCCCATGATAAACCACATTGGATCATGGAATATTTGTATGAAACATGTGGTTCTCATCTATGTCATCATGAAAAATGTGAACCATGTATCCATTATGAGTGAATGTAAAACTTCTATCTGATTGATCAACTATGGAATCCATCACCTATAACCATGCAATGAAAAGTGTAACATGTAGATGAGTAACCCTAATCATAATAAAGAATAATGTATTGGCCACCTTTGGGCCACATGCAACTGGTAGTGTGATATGTCCAATAGAATCTTGACAATATATAACATGTTGTAGCCTATTTTACTGATAACCTATGTGGTGTAAAAATGACAACATGAAAGTATTAGGATTAAAATCCTCATCTATAGCCACATGGGGAATGTATCTATCTGCAAAAAAAATCTAGATGGTCATTTGATCATTCCATGAGTACCTATGTCTATGATATCTTTATCATGGTGCTCGTATTTGTGAAGGTGCTCATACCTATGGAGGTGATCATACTTATGGAGGTGGAGGCTGTATGATTTGAATAGTGCTTTGAGCCTTAAATTTATTTAGTTTATGTTGTAATGATGATCATGTATTAGTATCATGTCCTATAAGTCTATGAAAATTGAAAAAGGCTTAATCGTCTTGTGGTGACAATCTACTAACCAATTTATGCTAGACTATGGGTAATAGCATCAATCCTCTATCAAGTAGTATCTATAACATCTGGTGTTGTTTATCTTATTAACTCCCTAACTAATCTATATAACTAAGTCTATATCCATAGATGTAACCATATGTACTAAATGAATGGAAGGATCTGCCACTAACTATAACTGAGTATTAGAGCCTATAGCTATAGGATTCTAAACAAGTGGTGGTACTAGTATAGAATGAGGTATAAGTGCCTTGGAATCATCTATGTAATCTCTTAGGCCCACCGGTGTGAAAATTAATCCATACAAATATTCATTAATATCAATAGGTGTTGGATCATCCTATGTGGTGGCTTGAGAATATGTATCAGAATTATGAATGTATACGTCTTATGAATTAACAACTAGTGGTAATTGTACTATGAGAATATCATCATCAGCCCTAGGTGGGGATATCTATACTATGGGATGCTATTTCTCTATCATCAATAAAGTAATTATGTTGTATAAAGATCTTGAAGAGGCATAAGAATAGTATTGATAGACTCCCAAACTCATATGTATGCATCTTCTTAATTGAAATTTTGTGAGGTGGGGATTCTATGAGAACATGAGGTGTCTCATATAAAGATGTGATCAAGGTAGTAGGCTTGGTAAGTCTAAAATATTTGAATGGTTGATTATCTATTGGTAATTTTATAAGTATCTATCTTGTAAAAACTTGATGTATCGAAGAAAAGTAGAGGGTACAACCTTCATAACATGTATCCAAGGTCTCTCCCATACCAAGTTATAATGAAAATGATTAGGCATCACCTAAAAGTGTGTAGGTAAGGTTTTTGGCTCTACCATAATGTCCAATATAATAGAACCCAATGTATGTCTAGGAATGCCATCAAAACCCTCTGATATTCTTAAATGTTTGCTGAATGGATGCTATGTTAATCCCCATGGTCTATAGAAAAGTGAGGTTGCATATGTTAAGTCCTAAAGCACTATCAATTATAACTCATTTAATAGTGATAGTATTAATTTGTGCTTGAATAAAAAGTAGTAAATTCTATGTAATTAATGACTGTGAAGGAAATTTCTCATTGGAAAAATATATCACATCCTCAACATCCTTGATAGTGTTCACGATAGATTTAAAGTAAGCTAGTGTTGTGTCACAAGGAAAATATGTATGTTTAAGTGTTTGAAAAAGAATATCCTTGAATATAGCTACATTTTGAAGTAATTCCAATATGGATATCTTGGCTAGTGTATTTTTTAAATGATCTAAAATATCAAATTCTCTTTGATGATCTTTGGGTACCATTATAGTGTGATGGGGATGAGGAGGGATGGTGGAATTAAATTTCTCCTCTATAGGCTGAGGAGTCACCCTGTTTCACCTAGAAATAGCTTGAACCACAAAATATACTATTTTCCATGGGTGAGTAGTAGAGGTAGGATGGGAGCAAAGATAATCAACTAGTCTAGGTAGAGGCAAAATAAAATGAGTCCTTTGAGCCCTTTTTCATCTAGTATTAACTAGAGGTAATTCAAAGTGAGCCATGTAGTAATGATCCTCATAAAATTGGGACTGACATGAGGAAGGAGCAATGTGTAAAATAAGCTTAACTCTAACATCATCCATGATAGGAGTGACATACATGTGAGATTTTATACTAATGGATGGTAATAAACATGCTAAGTAAAACATAAGGCTTTATAGCATGAAGTAGAAAATGACATACCTCATGATAATCATGATGATAGGTTGTAAATTAAAAATTGAGTAGATGCTAGAAATGTAAACCCTAGGGTTATCTAGGGTTAGGGTTTTGTGCAATGTTTGAAGTAAGTTGAGTTTACCAAATGTTTTAACTTTTTCAAAATTTAGTGTATGTAAATCCTATGTTAAATATCTGAGTAGACTAAATCAAGGAAATAATTTACAATAAATATAAGCACTAATTTGTTATAGAATTGATTAGCTTTGACTTTTTCAAAAATAGTAATAATTAGTGAAAATAAAGACTTAGTTGGAAAACACATGACATGGATGAATTGAGTGCTATAAATTGAGATCAAATCTAGTCTGAGTATCATAAATTGGATCCTTATGTAAGAAGCCCTCTTAGATGGTAGCACCATAATTGGAAAGTAGAATCATTATTGGAAAAGTGGCAGTAGTGCCTTGATATTGGTAGTAGTGTCCTCTAGCAAGATTGTCCCAAACTTATGGGTGCACCTATGTCTGGATATCTTGGGTCTGTTCCTATGTGCATGAGTTCTAGATCCCTATATTGTGCCTATAATAATTAATTTATTATGCAAACCCTAATCCTCCATATAATGAGGGCATGAGCTAAAAAGTGTGTTCATAAGTAGGGTAGGATGGACATACTCAACACCCCACTGTGAATAGAGTTTCCTACATACCAATACATTGAGGAGGGATCAATCCTATTGTAGTTCTCCACACCTATGGTCTGGCAAAATTTCAAGTGATGCTAGTATAATAGTGGCCTTGAGTGCATTGAATGTACTTGAGACTAGAAATCTAGAAAATATGAGCTTAGGGCTATTGTAAATGGTAGTATTAGGGCATAATAGGAATTGAAAACCTTAATTATGATCAACTTGTTCTATTTTTAAATGTGTATTTTGCATCTAATTTACATCTAGTGGATAGAGGGATAAAAGTTGTGTATATAAACTATTCTATTTCTTGTGCAAATTAAAAGATGTCTAGGCCAACCTTAGGAAGCTTTAGTTTTGAAAAGATATTTGTTTGGTAAAATCTAGGGCATAATACATTAATGAAATTTTGGGGACAACAATGTCACATGGCACTGGTGTTGTTATTATGGCAATAGTGTCTAGCTAGCAAAACATTATGATCAAATGGCCAAGATCAGAAAATGAGGGTCTGGGATTACTTTGGAGTTGACTTAGGATGCATGTGGTCCACACAAAGGTTATATAAGTGTGACAATAGGATCTAGGTTAGGTCTAGGGATAATATAGGGATAAGTAGTCTCAATTAGTAGTCTTATCACTCAAATAAAACTTTTGGGTGATTACACTTGTAAATGATCAATCCAAGAATATTGGTTAATCACTTGAGTACCATGACTTCACATTTTGAATATACCACCTTAGAATATCACTATTATGAAAAAAACCACTCCTACCCATGAAAAGACAAGATATGAAAAAGATAATAACCTTCAAGGGATATCAAAAAATTCAAACAATTCTATATAGAAAGTTTTGAATGCCACTCACCTATGGTAGCCAATTTTGTCTAATAGTTCCAACTAGGTGTTAGGAAGGCAAACTGTTACAAGGGCCAAGTGATCATTAAATGCTGAGCAAGCTATTATGTGTTATTCTAATGGGACATTACCATCACCTTATACGTATAAATATTATCTTGGAGGAATTCATAGATAATTTATTGGGATAGATTGAAATTGATTCTTAAGATGACAATGTTTGATCATAGATAGACCTTAAAGAGTCATATGGGACTTGGATTAAGATGTAACTCTCTAGGTTTAGTGATCACCCTTTCAAAAGAAGAACCTTGATACTCAAGTGAAGTGTGCTTAAGGGTTGATTTATTTTATATCACCATGAGTGATTAAATTGGGATGCATTTTAGTGAGGCCGTGCTATTTACCTTACTTGTCAACTCTTGCTCTATTAGTAGTTCTAAGAAGAGTTCAACACAATTTATCCTTGGGCTAAAAGGCACATCTAGGTAGACCATAAAGGATTATAAAGACCTTAAGTACAACTTGGTCTATGTGAGGGACAAAGAGCCTCATTGTGTTACACATGGGTTTCCACTTGAAACCTATTCACATACATACAAGTGTTGTTTGATGTTTTATTCACCTTATGTGATAGACTAGTGATACCACATATATGTTCTTTTTAGGAAGACTTATGTGGGTGACTTTATTTTCACCTATCCTTGTGGAAAATTATCTTTGTATTTCTTGATTTATGGGCCATGCCTTGTTGTAACCACATGATGGAGTGAATTTCTGTTGGATTGGGATGTCGGTGATGGTTATAAAGGAACACATGATCTTTATGTGGCATCTTGACACCAAGATGGTGTGGTAATTGACTTAATCAAGTGATGAATATGTTATAATGGTATTATTTCCTCTTTTTGCATGTTTTATCGATACCAAAGTCATTCATATCCAGTTGGATTTTGATATCCAAATATTGTGTTCAACAATATATTTGAGGTTATGACCCCATTTATTGGAATATCTATATAGTAACCTTGTGTTGAACCAACAATGGTTTATAGGTGACCTTGTTGATAGGGTTCCTAAAGAGGAACATGATTTGTTTTTACTCATTACTAACAAGGTTAAATTTTACCTTTCTACTTTTGGAACATATTAAATTGATCAATGTATCCATGATGGTATGAGTTCCTTGATAATAAAGAGATACTTTTCTCATATAGGTGTTTTATTTTCCCATGGTGGTGGAACCTAATTGAGTAGGTTGCATATGAGTGATAATTTAATTAATAAAAAATAAGTTTATTTTGGATCTAGAGGTATCATTAACCCTGCATGGGTATAACTCATTATTTCTCAAGCATGATCATGATAAGGGTATGCCTTTTATTTTGTAGCTTGTATGCTAGTTTCCTAAATCATGTAGTTTAACATGGATTGTAACATATGAACACATGTAGGAGATATTAACATGAAATACCATATTTCATACCCATTTTGGGTCTTGGGGATTGTAGTGCCTCACTTTCATAACCATGACTCACCCTCATAGGGATTTTGAGGTTGGGGATATCCTTATGTATGTCTTGATAAGGAGTGAATGTTTTACACATCCATGATTCTTGGGATTTTTTTTGCCTAAGAAGACACATTATATAATGGTGTTTTTCATTACATATAGGAGTGTCACTTATACCTTGACTCTTTATATCATGAATTTTTCCCCTTATTCATAAGATTGTCATAGATTATTGTAAAATTTTCCTAGAATGCCTATGAGAATGTGATGAAAGATTGGATCTAGAGAGGCTAAATTTTAGGGCACCATAATGGATATGACACATGAGTCTTATACATTGGGATGGTTTTTTAAGACCCTTTTGAGAAGTGGATTATGATACAAGTTTATGTCCTTAGAGGGAATTTATACCTTTCTTAGAGTTAATATTCATTCCTTTATCCAAGTTATTGTAATTGACAAGTGACCCTTAGTTTATTTTATTATAAATAAAAAGGTTTGACCATCACCAATGATTTTCAATATAAGGTGATCGAGAAGTTCCTAATAACCCTTATTCATGAAATTCATGAACTATGATAGGTTCTTACCTATTCAACATGGTACATAAAAGGCACTTACAATCATAAACAGGTGTATAGTTGCTTCAGTGAGAAACATCTCATGCTCTCACAACAATTATCCAAGTTATTGTAATTTTTTGCCTTGATAATTGTTGTTCCCAAAATTAGCTATGCTCATTTTTGGAACAACCCCTATGAAACTTGTCCATTTCATGTTTTTCACTCTAAGTTCATCTTTCGAGACAAGTTTTTCTTGATCTCAAGTTTAGTCAACTGACATCCTTAAAAAGTTCATGACCTTCCCTCGTTACGATTACACTAAAAAACATGAAATACATTGAGGTCTCAATGCGATCAGAGTGAAAATAGAGAAATTTCAAGGAGTTAGTGTGTTTTTTTTAGTTTACATCCAAGGGTGACATTTTTTACTACCATTACATGTGGTTTATCCATTCCATGCATAGGTAGTGATTTTTGATACCCTTGCATCCTTTCATGCAAGAGCAGCAAAAATTTCCACCCTTGCATCCTCCTTCAACCTCACATGTAGAGGCAGTGATTTTTTCCACCCCTACATGATCTTGATTTTCATGTGTAGCATTTATGGCTGCACACGCCAAGTTGTTGGGGTTGGTTTTTCAACCCATTTTCACCTCATTTGATTCATTTCAACTTGTCCTTTCCTCTTCCCTACATCCAGTCGATTGTGTGAATGAGTGGAATCATGATTTATTTAGATTCAGGTGTGGGATTGTGATTTTCCAAGTAGGTTTTGTGTTCTTCTTTTTGATTTCTATGTTTTCATTTCATTTTTGTTTTTTCTCAGGGTTTTGGTTTCTCCTTCCTCTTCTTGTTTAGGTTTTTTATTTTATGTTTTTCTTCCCCCCTCCTCCCTTTCCTCCCTGAGGAGATGACCTAGGTGGAAACCCCTCCCCCTAAATTTTGTTGGCTGTTTCTAGTAGTGTAATGGCGGTGAAAAATGCCACCTTTACACAATTTCCCTCATCCCATGTAAAGGCAGTGGAAATTGCCACCATAACACCATCTGTTCCCCCTTTGTGAGGGCAATAAAAATTTCTATCCTCACACAAAATTCCTCATAGTTTCCTCCCATGTAAGGGTAGAAAAATTTTCTACCCTCACACAATGTTCCCCCCTTTTTGTGCATGGGTGGCAAAAATTGTCGCACTTACATGATGTTTCTTCTATATGCAAGGGCAGCAAAAATTTCCACCCATGCATGAATTTTACATGCAATGGTGGAAATTTTTTATTTCTATGCATAAATATCCATCCCTAACATGCACAAGTAGCAAAAATTGCTGCCTATGAACAAAATCTTTCCTTACATGTAAGGTCAGTAATTTTTGCCACCTCTACATGCTTTTTCTTAGATTTTCCTAACTCTAGGAAAATTTCAAGTTTTTCATTTTTCTAAACCTACTCCCCTTTATCTTTCTGACCTACTTGCTCCTTAGCCCTTTCAAGTGCATTCCCATAGTTGTGATTATCAAACGTGTAGTTTTCCTAGATTGCCATTTTTTTCCCCTGATTGCATGATCATGATTCTTATTGTAGTTTCTCTCAAGGATCCATCTTCATCAATGTCCTTTCAACAAAATTTCTTCTGAATGACTGAGGTTTCTCAGAAGAAGTCAAAGACAATGAAATACAAGTATCAAGGTGTTTTCCCAATCAGCTTGGTTACTTCTAATGTCAATGACATTAGGGATATAAAGATCGGGTAGGTGGATATGGCTGAGTTTGTAGAAAGAACCAAATCAAGAAATCCCAGCCATGGAATGAAAAAGATAGTTAAAAGCAATATTCATCTGGTCTCTTCTTTTCCTATAACATCTCACCACATAGAGTTCATTCTCCAATGCACTTAGTTTTACAACAAGGATATCAGGGTTGTGTTAGACGCCAATGATAATGTGGTGATCAGAATAGACTCTGAATTCATTGACAAAGTATTCATGTGTCCTCCTGCTATTGAAGTGTTGAAGCTTAACTTCATTAAAGCACAAATGGAATATGACAAAGATCTTAAAAGAGCAAAAAAAGTAATCAACAATAGATGGCTCAAGGCTCCAAGGGTAAACTTGTCAAGATGGCCATGGAGCTTTCCAAGGAGTGATTTCATTGAAGAATTTGGTGACCTGATCGCTCTCCTCAGCAGGGTAAGATGTTTACCCTCTTCCTCTCAATTTCATGAGTGGATGTACCCCTTTGTTAAGATAATTCTCCAAGGGAAACAAGTCATTTTCTAGGGAGAACAAACCAGTAACACTTTGCATGAGCAATTGATGAAGGTATCTACTACCTCCAAATTCTATATGATGTCATACTTGGTGTATATTACGGTGTTAATGAGAACCTTCCCAGGCTTAACATCAAAAGGAAATAGGAAAACAACCCTGGTGTATCAATATTATCCTCAAATGACATTGAAGGGTTCCATCTATAATTTTATAAGGGTAAATGATGCTTTCTTCATGGTATTTTCATGTCTCTTTGATCCCCAATTAGAATAGAAAAGAGTGTTAGATGAATCCTGAATAATTGTGAATGACTTCGAGTGCATGTTCTTACAGTTCCTTTCTTTTTGTTATTTATAGGTTGGATTTTTCCAAGGTTATCCCTATATTCTTCCAAGATTCCCCTTAGACAAATTGGACTTGATGGAGCTATGCAAGCAAATTATTGTCATGCACAATAAGTAGATGGAACTCAAGAAACCTAGTTTCAGGTTATCGATTGAAATTGGTAGATTCTCGGTATTGACCACTGGGAAAACTAGAGCAATGGAGACTGAAATACAACTTGTAACCATGAAGCATTTCAAAAGGAGGCCAAATTTTTACTATAGAGGTGTGAAAGATATAACCCAGAGGAAGACCCAGTTTCATGAACCTATGATCGAAGATATTTGGCTCTATTTGAGGATAGCTGACAACTTCAAAAAGATGGACTATAGTAGATTTTACCTTGAGCAAATAGAGTATTTAAGGCTCACTGATATCCCTACAAATCTAGTAGATGATGGAGATTTGATAAATAATAGAAACTATGCTGAACAAGTGGCCAATGCCCCTCTTCCCCTAATCTAATGGTCTTAGAAGGAGTTGAATTCCATGAGAATGAGATTTAAACCAATATTGGCAAACACCAATGATTGGTTAGAAAATAAGGGAATCACTTTGAAAGAGTTCATTACAGGGTCAGAAGTCAAATTTTGAGAAGAAACAAGGAGAAGGGCAAAAAATAGAACAAAGAATAAAGATGATGTCCCTTCTTCCTCTAGACTGTATAAACCTAGAATCATCTTTGTGACTAAGAAGTTGAAGGTTATGGAAAAAGAACCAAAAATAATAGGGGTGGAAGTTGATAAATAGAGCATTGAGGAACTAGTAGCAGAATAGATGGAGACTGATGATAGGCCCGCTGATCAACAGGAAAAGGAAACTCTATCTTTGTGATAGGGTGTTTAGCCAGAAAAAAGAATTTCTTCTTCCCTGCCAGGAACACCTACTAAAACTCCTTCACCTCTTTCTACAATCATTATTCCCTCTTCTGGAGTAGCCTCTCCTTCCAAAATTATTTTTAACGACCCTCAAGGCACTTCTCGTGATGTTCTTCACTCCTATGGATCAATCCCCAACTTGTCATCTCCATCTTTTGATATCAGAGATAGTTCTACTTTTGATCATTTGGTGGAAGGTACAATTCTTATTGATACTCCACTATTGTTTCCACTATCGGTGCAAGTCCAACTCTAGTAATGCCAACAATGAAGATTACTCCTAATGTGAGTACTTATGCACTCCCACCTTGGTTGTTGGCTTATAATCCTAAGAGGAAGAAACAATCTATCTCTCTAGATGACTTTGATTTCAATAAAATGGTGCCAGTGAAAGTTAGGGCTCTAAAAAAGCCAAAAATTCTTTCAAGGATAATTGGAGATAAGGGGCACAAATTTCTGGAATTTGCCAGACCTCCTCAGGATGTAATGCTTAAATTTTTTAATATGAGTGATTACTCTGTATCCCTAATTGAGTTAGGTAAGGTAACTCATGAAAGTGATAAGAGTGATTTGCAATCAGTGATGGACATTATGGTTCAAAAATTTGATAAGGAAAGAGAAATGAAGGATCATTATAAGGTGAGGTGGAAAAATTGACTACAGTGATAAGGAGAATCACTCTCACTCTAGAAGCAGAAACTCCATAGGCTATCTCCATAGACAATCATGTGATCTAGAAAGCAGAAAGAACCTATCTCAAGGGCAAAGTACTTGAGGATTACTTAGACAAGATGCATACACAAGGGATTTCCTTGCTTATAGAATTATCTAAGAAAATAGGTAAGATGCAAAAAATGAGAGTAGAACTAGATGAGCTTATCAATATAATTTCTTAGGATATTGAAAGCATAAATAAATATCTTGGAAAATGGATAGATATGAAGAAGCTGAAAATAGGCACTCTAGTATCAATTGGAATCATTGCTGATAGAGACTCGTAAATTGAAACTAAATAAGCATTGATATATAGGAGTTGGATGCTTAAGGAATTAATCAATGACCTCAAATAATCTAGAGACCTCAGCAAACAAAGCGATATCAGTCTATTGCATAAATTAGAGGAACTACCTTGCAAACTTATCACACAAGATAACTATTTCATTTTAGCAGAAGAAATTATTCAGGAATTTGAAGGTATGTTTCGAAAAGAATTCAAGGAGAAAACATTTTCAATTGCCTCTGTGGACAATGTCCTGGCTAATCAGTTAACTCTGGATAATCTGAAAACTAGGTTAACTAATTATGCAAAATTAGTCATAGTAGTGAGAGCGCCATAGTCAGGGCTAAGGTGATCTTCAAGAATACTATTACTCTAGATAATATCAAGATACAAGAAGCTATTTCCATATACGATGCTCACATGAGGAAAAATGGGGATACAAACTGAAAGTGTCCTTGGTTCAATTTCCATTTTTCTAATACACTTTTGTAAACACTTTAGACATTTGCACATGTACTTTTGTTCTGTGTAAATACATGTAAAAATATGGATAGTCCAAAGTCAACAAAGACTCCCATCTTTGAATAGGTCAAAGTTATTAAATCTTTTTAAATCTTCTAGGTTTCTCCTTATAAATAGGGAGAGCCTCTTTTGTAATGGAGGATCTTCTTATATATTTTAATAATTGAGAACAAAAACTCTGCCCAAATTGAGATGCTTCCTAAGACTTGGAGCTCAGATTTTAAATCATATTTTCTTGAATAAATGAGAAAGCAGGTACTTTTCAGACTTTGTGTTGGAATAACTTGTGTTATTTAGGAAATGGTTCTTATGTCCTTTTCGAAATAACATCTCATCTATTTGATTAAACAAGAAAAGTGTGTAGAAACTATCTAAAGATGTTCTAAAGTTAATTATGAAGACTTTGTGCTGTTATAATTACCTTTAGTTTGTGTTTTTCATATTTTAGTGAGAAGTGTATTAGAAAGGCTTTGAACTACTTTTATCCTTCGTGATCTTATACTCTATTGCATTTTTAGGTGGAGACTTTGGGCTGAACTTTATTCTACTATCTTCATCCTAAATCAATAAGGGAAGCAATGAAAGACTTTATTCTTTTGTGGGTTTCTCATGGATCCAGTTACTACCTAGAAAGATTTTTTGCTATTTTCTAAACATCATTCCTGAAAGAAGAGAAATACCCATCAATCATTACCCAAGATTTCTCCTTTTCCTTATGAACATCATCTCTGAAAAAAGAGAGATGAATGGTGTGATTTCAGTTTTATGTCTACTTTTAGTTTATATTAACATATAGTAGTTTATAGAGAACCTCCCCTTGATGAGAGGAGAGATTTATCTCATTATGCTGTGGTAAACATGCACTTTTTACCGTATAAATCTCTTTGTGCTATGGTCGATATACCCATTTTGCTGTCAGTTAGTTAATGACAAAATATTCACCCAACAGCTTTTGGTGACTCTGCTGGGGATCAAATGCCTACTTTGAATCTTCAAGCTTTAAATTGAAGCCTTTTTAGTTATTTTTTCATTCTACACTCTAGTAGATCCACCATACACATGAAGCTAGAGAGATCAAGGTATTGTTGATCCTATATTTGAGTTGGTGCAATGTTTTAATTTTGAGATTTTTCTTCCACCATCTCACCTTCAGCGGACTAGGAGTTTTCCTCCTACCAATGTCAGATCTCTAATACTAGGTGAAGCTTCTAGTTTCAGTGCTAGTAGAGTTTTATCTATACTTAATCCACAAAGGTTTGTTATCCCTCATTTTAATCATCACATCAGGGTAGTCCATGGTCCTTGGGGTAACACTTTTGGCCCTCTCAATCTAACCCCACCTTTACATGAACTACCTCGTAGTTCAAGAAAGAATTTTTCCAAATTCTATGGTGATGGAAAAGTTCATCCTGATGAACATATTTCTACTTTCTGCATAGCATGTGGTGTGATAGGCATGGAATATGAAGATATAATGGTAAGACTATTTATAAAAACTTTGTAAGGTGTTGCTGTGGATTGGTTTTACCATCTTCAAGCCCAAACTATAATTGATTATAATACTGTCAAGGCTAAGTTTGAGGCTAGGTTCAAACCCATTGAAGATGCACATGCCTTGTTGGCTCAGCTCATGCAAATGAAGAAGGAACCTCATGAACCTATGCGAGACTTCATTGCTAAATTTAATAAGCTAAGGAACAAAATTCCTATAATTGCTCAGCCAACACCAAAAAATCTTAAGTGCTTTTTCATCAACTCTCAGCTTCCTAAAGTGAGTTTTTTGTTAAGGTAGGCTGGCCCTATAGATCTTTCTGCTACTCAGAGCTTGGCTACTAATGTTGAAGATGATCATATCTTGGTAGGTAAGATTAGAAAAGATTATAATAAAAATAAAGTTCTCTCATCTGCTGAAAGTTCTTCCATGAACACCACAGATCCTATGGTGCAAAAGTTAGCAAATGAATTGCTAGACCTGAAAAGATAAATGGCCTAAGGTATGCTTGCTCCTCCTTATCAAGATATGCCAAGGAGGATATTTTAGAACCAATCATATCAAGGTAATGCTGCCAAAAATCAAGGGCAACCAAATCATCTACCTCCCCCTTAGGGGAAGCTTACCATTGAAGTAGCACTGGCTAACTCAGTAGTTGGTTACCTTAAAGCTAAACATGATTCCTCTTTCCAACTTGAGTTGGACCAAGAAGATCATGCTAATCTCTTTGTAGAAGGAGAAGAAGAATTATCTGGTGACTCCAATCTTGGTTTTCTAAATTATCAGGATGAAGCTAGAAGTAAGGGAGAAGTGTTTGATGGATCATATGCTATTTTTACCAGGTCCCAAAACCAGTCAACTCAAAAAGCTAATAAAGGAAGAGTAGGAGGAGAACCTCAGCCATTAGTCTTGATCACTAAATAGGGGACTTCACTACCTTTCCAATCAAAGAACCTAATGATTAATAAGAAAGTAAGTACCTCAAACCATCTTTTATCTTCTACTTTTATTTCTCAGACCAGTGCCACACCTAATAAAGATCAGGATGATTGAATTCCTTCCTTTGTTTCTAGTTCATTTCAATTATTTTATATAATTGATCATGCCAAAAAGACCAAGATTCAAATGACTAGATTTGAGTACTTGAGAGCCAATCCTGAATAGTTTGATAAGCTAGCTAAATACATAAAAACTAAAACCATCCTTGCAGGACAAGATTTTTTGAAGGTGACTCATGATTCCTCAAAGAAAAAATCCACCTAAAATAATCTTGTTGCTACTCCTCTTGTCACCCCTAGGAAAATAGAACCTTTCTATGTTTCCCTTTTGATAAACGGTCATACATTGAGCAACTATATAATAGACTCTGGAGCCTCTGATAACGTCATGCCTGCCAAGGTAACAGATTCTCTTGGTCTTAATTTAACTAAGACTTTTGGGAGATGTTTCTCTATAGAAAATAAGTAAGTCCCACTCCTAGGTCAAATCAAAGATGCTCAATTTGCGTTCATAGCTTTTCCCGAGAAGAGGATCAAAATGACAGTCTTGGTGGTCAATGTTCTAGCCTCTTATGGCATTCTGTTTGGGCACAATTTTTGTAAGGACGTAGGTAGAGAATTGAATATGGATCTATTTGAAGTAAGGATACCTATTAAAGATGTCATGCAAAAGTTGCTTCTTGAGAAAGAGTCAAAATATATAGTCACCTAAACATTAGATCTCAAAGCTCAAATTTTATTTGAATCGAGAATGGGTTACTATTTTCTAACCACTAAAGATGTTTTTAACTCATCAGATGAAAGTTCTTTAAGTGGTAAATCAGAAAATTTAGATAGAAAATCAGAAGAATTATTAGAGCAAAGTTTAGACAACAAAGAATCTTCCCTTACTAATGAAAAAGAATCTTTAAGAAGATCAGATTCTAATAATGTTTGGATTTTAGAATTTGATGGCATTTGTTCTTCTACCAATTTTGGAGCCAAAATTGTTTTGATTTACCCTCAAGGAGAAAATTTTCCTTACTCATATAAGTTACAGTTGATAATACCAACAACACCATCGAGTATGAGTCTTTGCTGCTTGGATTGAAAGCTGCTCATACTAAAGTTATTAAGATTATTCATGCATGAGGAGATGCTAAACTGGTGATTTGTCAGGTAGGAAATTTATACCAAACAAAAAATAAAAGATTGCAACATTATCTCAATCTTGTATGGGATTGTATTAAAAGTTTTGATGCTTCCAATATTTTTTTTGTGCCAAGAGAATTCAATGATCATGCAAATTCATTAGCTGTCTTCGCAACCCTCATGGTTTCCCATAAAGACTTTGAAGGGAAAAAGTACACTATTGAGCTAGTCTTTCAACCAAGTGTACCTGATAATGCCAATCATTGGTAGGTGTTTAATGATGATAATTAAATCATTTATTTTATAGAAAAGGTGAACAAATTTGAGGAGCTTTATTTCAAAGGAAGTGAATCTTCATCACGGGAATCCGTTCCTGAAATAGATTCAAAAACTGGTGAAGAGTTTCTTCAACTTAAGGGGAATTTTTTTTGAAAGGTTTGGTTTCTCTTGAGAAACTATTTGATAAGCATGATTGTATGTCAAGTAGAGACAATTAGATTCAAGTTACTCTAAGGAGTTTGATCCAGTGAATTTAAGTACAGAAAAAAAACCCCAAAATGGTCAACATTGGGAGTTGTTGCACTTCTAAAAAGCTCAAATTTATTGCTCTTCTTCATCATTACATAGATGTTTTGGTGTATTCCTATGATGATTTGAAATATCTCAAGCCTGAAGGAATTTTTCATGAAATTCCTCTTAAAGGTGGGTCATTTCCTCACAAGCAGAAACAAAGGCAATGCAACCAAAAAATATTAGGTACTATCCTTTCTGAGATCTAAAAAATGCTGAATGCAAAAATTATTTTTCCAATCCATCATTCCACCTGGATTGATAACATAGTTCCTGTGAGGAAAAACAATAGAGAAATTCATATCTATGTTGATTTCAAAAACCTAAAGCAATCTTATTTAAAAGATAACTACCCCCTACCCATCATGGATTAAGTATTGCAAACACTGACTGGTTCAGAAATGTTATCAATGTTAGATGGTTTTTCTAGGTACAATCAAGTATAAGTTGATGAAGTAGACCAACATAAAATTGCTTTCACTACACCATGGGGCACTTTCATGTATCACAAAATGCCTTTTATTTTGATCAATGCTGGTGCTACCTTCTAAAGAGTAATGGATCTTGCCTTCAGAGACAAAATGGGGAAGTTTATTGTAGTATATCTTGATGACTTGACCATTTTTTCCAAACATTGTCTTGATCATGCACACTATTTGCAACAAGTGTTGGAGCATTGTCGGCAAAATGGTATTTCTCTTAATCCCAAGAAGTCAGTTTTTGGGGTTACAGAAGGTAAACTTCTCAGTCACACTGTATTCTGAGAAGGCATAAGAATTGACTCAGAAAGAGTCAAATCTACTTATAATCTTACTCTTCCTTCTAGTAAGACTGCTGTTCATTCTTTCTTTAGAAAGGTGAATTTTCTACGGAGGTTCATTTTAGAGTTTGTAGAGAAGACTCGCCACATTGTCAGCATAATGAAGGGTAAAGGCACTTTTTATTAGACTGTAGAAGGAAAGTCAACATTTGAAGATATCAAGAAAGTGATCACCCATGCACCTATCCTAGTTTGTCTAGATTATATCAAAAACTTCGTAATATATAGCTATGCTTTTGAGCATACACTTTCAGCTATTTTGGTTCAACAAAACAAAGAAGATGTGGAATCTCCCATATCATTTATGAGTTATCCTCTCAAAGCTCATGAATTAAATTATTCAAATATAGAGAAGCATGCTTTTGATATGGTTAAGGCGGTGGTAAATTATTTTAGATTCTATATCTTGAATTCACATATTGTTGTTCTAGTGCCTGATACAACAGTGAAGTCCATTCTAACTCAACAAGAGTTTGGTACTAAAAGGGGTGATTAGATTGCCAAAATTCAAGAGTTTGATCTTGATATCAAACCTACCAAACCTGTGTGAGGAAAAGGGCTCTACCAATTGATTGCTAATAACATACCCAAAGAAATAGAAAATGAAGAAATAGAGGTCGAAGACGTGCCTACAGTTCTCTTCGTCACTACTACTAATGAGTGGTATTTTGATATCACTCATTTTTTTACCTATGGTGAGTGTCCCACCCATCTATCCTATAAATAAAAAAGGAATGTTAAATTGAAGGCTGCTAACTATGTCTTGTGGGACAATGGTCTGTACAAGAGAAGCCTTGATGGGGTATTTCTTCATTACGTCGATAAGGTGCAACAAAGTAAACTTTTGGAGTCCTTCCATAATTTGGCTTGTGGAGGATATTTTTCTACACCAATGATGGCTCAAAAAATTCTATGAGCGAGATACTATTGGCCTACACTATTTCAAGATACGTACAAATGGGTATGTAGGTGTGAGTTGTGTCAACAGTTCGTCGAAAAACCCAAATTAGTCACATTACCCCTCAAGCTAGTGGTGATTAAAGAAACTTTTCAATAATGGGGTATTGATTTCATTGGCACTGTGAACCCATCCTCAAGTGCTGGATATGATTATGTTTTTACTGTGACTGACTATTTTACCAAATGGGTGGAAGCCATTCCAACTAAGCATGATACTTTGGAAGTGGTATGAAATTTTCTTAAAGAAAATATCATCTCCTAATTTGGGGTCCTAGCTAAGATTGTAATAGATAATGCTACTTATTTCTCTTCTCATGAGGTTTCTGAGTGTTGTTACAATTATGGGATTATTCTTTCCCACTCCTCTGACTAGTATATACAAGGAAATGGTCAAGCAGAATCAAGCAACACGAATCTAGTTACTATTATTAGGATACTAATAGATGATAATTAGAGGACTTAGCATAAAGCATTATTTGATGCTTTGTGGGAAGATAGGATTACACCCAAGAGGGCAATATGTATGTCACCATTCCAACTTCTATATGGTTTGAATGTAGAGATACCAATTACCCTGGAACTACTAGCACTGAGGTTGGCAAAGGCAATCAAAGATTTGACTTTCAAAAATTCTATTGATAAAAGGATCATGTGCCTAACTAAACTAGATGAGCAGCGAACCATGGTAGTGGACCAGATTAATGCACATCAAAATTAGGTGAATAAACTCTTTCAAAAGAGAGCAAGGATATGATTTTTAGATTGGAGATCATGTCTTGTTGTGGGACAAGAGGAGAGAACCAAAAGGAATTCATGGCAAATTTGATTCTTTATGGAGAGGTCCATTTACCATTCATTAGGTCTATGGTGAGAATAGCTTCTTTCTAGAATATCAAGATGGAATGCCATTCTCATTACCTCACAGTGGGAAACATCTGAAGCACTTCAATCCTTGAAGTATTAGATGAGTTCACTTATACATTTGTATATTCTTAAGTTTATTTGTTTCTATTTGGTTTTTCATGTCTTTTTATTTTTGAGCTCAACTCCATGGCCCAATGGCCTAGATGAAGGCACTTAGAGACTAGTTTATACTCTTATCGATCATTTTAAGATTCGATCAAGGGAAGTTCCCTAATAGGAGCCAACTTTTGTTCCCAAAATCAGCTACGCTCATTTTTGGAACAACCCCTATGAAACTTGTCCATTTCATGTTTTTCACTCTAATTTCATCTTTCGAGACAAGTTTTT
Source organism: Torreya grandis (assembly GCA_037957365.1). Taxonomy (NCBI): domain Eukaryota; kingdom Viridiplantae; phylum Streptophyta; class Pinopsida; order Cupressales; family Taxaceae; genus Torreya; species Torreya grandis. The sequence continues at coordinate 1,706,815 of JARHVA010002614.1, forward strand.
ATTGATCTCGATTTAGTTAACTAACATCCTTGAAAAGTTCATGACCTTCCCTCATTACGATTGCATTAAGAAATGCAAAATTTGTTGAGGTCTCAATGCGATCAGAGTGAAAATAGAGAATTTTCAAGGAGTTAGTGTGTTTTTTTTAGTTTACATGCAAGGGTGGCATTTTTTGCCACCATTGCATGTGGTTTATCCATTCCATGCATAGGCAACAATTTTTTCCACCCCTGCATCCTTTCATGCAGGAGTGGTGAAAATCATTGCCCTTGCATCTTCCTTCAACCTCACATGCAGAGGTCACAATTTTTGCCACCCCTGCATGATCTCAATTTTTATGCGCAACATTTATGGTCGTGTGCACCAAGTTGTTGGGGTTGGTTTTTCAAGCTTTTAAACCCATTTTCACCTCATTTGATTTATTTCAACTTGTCCTCTCCTCTTCCTTGCATCCAGTTAATCGTGAAAATGAGTGGAATCATGATTTCTTTCGATTCAAGCATGGGATTACAATTTGCTAGGTAGGTTTTGTGTTCTTATTTTCAGTTTCTAGGTTTTCATTTTGTTTTTGTTTTTACTCAGGGTTTTGGTTTCTCCTTCCTCTTGTTGTTTAGGGTTTTAATTTTATGGTTTTCTTCCCCCCTCCTCCCTTTCCTCCCTGAGGAGATGACATAGGTAGAAACCCCTCCCCCCAATTTTTGTTAGCCATTTTTAGTGGTGTAATAGTGGCAAAAAATGCCACCCTTACACAATTTCCCTCATCCCATGTAAAGGTAGTAAAAATTACCACCATTACACCATCTATTCCCCCTCTGTGAGGGTAACAAAAATTTCCACCCTCACAAAAAATTACTCATAGTTTCCTCCTATTTAAGGGTGGCAAAATTTGCCACCCTCACACAAAATTCCCCCCTTTTCATGCATGGGTAGAAAAAATTACCACCCTTACACGATGTTTCTTCTATATGCAAGGGTGGCAAAAATTGCCACCCATGCATGAATTTTACATGCAATGGTGGAAATTTTTGCTACCTATGCACAATTATCCATCCCCAACATGCACAAGTGGAAAAAATTGCTACCTATGTACAAAGGCTTTCCTCACATGCAAGGGCAGAAATTTTTGCTGCCCCTACATGTTTTTTCTCAAATTTTCCTAACTCTAGGAAAATTTCAAGTTTTTCATTTTTTTGAGCCTACTCCCCTTTGGCTTTCCAACCTACTCACTCCTTATTCCTTTCAAGCACATTCCCATGGTCATGATCATCAAATGTGCAGTTTTCCTAGATTACCAATTTTTTCCCTTGATTGCACGATTATGATTCTTGTTTTAGTTTCTCTCAAGGATCCATCTTCATTGATGTCCTTTTGACAAAATTTGTTCCAAATGACTGAGGTTTCTTTGAAGAAGTGGAAGACAATGAAATATAAGTATCAAGGTGTTTTTCCAATCACCTCGGTTACTTCTAATGTCAATGACATTAGGGATACAAAGATTGGGCATGTGGATATGCCTGAGTTCATAGAAAGAACCAAATCAAGAAATCCTAGCCATGGAATGAAAAAGATAGTTAAAATTAATATTCATCTGGTCTCTTCTTTTCTTATAGCATCTCACCACATAGAGTTCATTCTCTAGTGCACTCATTCTTACAACAAGGATACCAAGGCTGTGTTAGATGTTGGTGGTAACATGGTGATCAGACTAGATCCTGAATTCATCAACAAAGTATTCATGTGTCCTCTCACTACTGAAGTGTTGAAGCTTGGATTCATTGAATCATAAAGGGAATATGAAAAAGATGCTGAAAGAGTAAAGAAAGTAATCAACAATAGATGGCTCAAGGCTCTAAGGGTGAACTTGTCAAGATGGCCACAGAGCTTTCCAAGGAGTGATTTCATTGAAGAAGTTGGTGACCTGATCACTCTCCTCAGTAGGGTAATAGGTTTACCCTCTTCCTCTTAGTTTCATGAGTGGATGTACCCCTTTGTTGAGATAATTCTCTAAGGGAAACAATTCATTTTTTGGGGAGAACAAATCAGCAATGCTCTGCATGAGCAATTGATGAAGGTATCCACTACCTCCAAATTCTATATGATGTCATACTTGGTGTATATTATGGCATTAATGAGAACCTTCCCAAGCTTAACATCAAAAGGAGATAGGAGAACAACCCTAGTGTATCAATATTACCTTAGTTGACATTGAAGGGTTCCATCCATCATTTTAGAAGGGTAAATGATGCTTTATTCATGATATTTTTATGTCTCTCTGATCCCTAATTGGAACAAAAAAGAGTATCAAACGAATCCTGGATAGTTGTGAATGACTTCAGGTGTATGTTCTTATAGTTCCCTTCTTTTTATTATCTATAGATTGGCTTTTTCCAAGGTTATCCCTATATGCTTCCAAGATTCCCCTCAGACAAATTGGTCTTGATGGAGCTGTGTAGGAAAATTATTGTCATGCACAATAAGCAGATGGAACTCAAGATATTGACCACTAGGAAAGCTAGAGCAATGGAGACTAAAATGCAACTTGTAACCATGAAGAATTTCAAAAGGAGGCCAAATTTTGACTATAGAGGTGTGAAAGATATAACCGAGAGAAAGACTTAGTTTCATGAACCCATGATCAAAGATATTTGGGTCAATTTGAGGACAGCTGAAGACATCAAAAAGATGGACTATAGTAGATTGTCCCTTGAGCAAATAGAGTATTTGGTGCTCACTGATATCCTTGCAAATCTAGTAGATGATGAATATTTGATAAATAATAGATACCATGCTAAACAAGTGGCCAATGCCCCTCTTCCCCTGATCTAATGGTCTCAAGAGTTGACTTCCCTGAGAATGATATTCAAACAAATATTGGAAAACACCAATGATTGGTTAGAAAATAAGGATGATGTCCCTTCTTCTTCTAGACCGGATAAACCTAGAATCATCTTTGTGACTATGAAGTCGAAGGTTATGGAAAAATAACAAAAAATAGTAGGGGTGGAAGCTAAGAAGTAGAGCACTGAGGAACTGGTAGCAGAATAGATGGAGACTGATGATAGGCCCAATGATCAATAGGAAAAGGAAACTCTGTCTTTGTGAGAGGGTGTTCAACTAGAAATAGGAATTTCTTCTTCCCTACTAGGCACACCTACTAAAAATCCTTCACCTCTTTCTACAATTAGTATTCCCTCTTCTGGAGTAGCCTCTCCTTCCAAAATTATTTTTAATGACCCTCAAGGCACTTCTAGTGATGTTCTTCGCTCCTTCGAGTCAATCCCTAGCTTGTCATCTCCATCTTTTGATATCACAGATAGTTCTACTTTTGATCATTTGGCAAAAGGTATAATTATTACTTATACTCCAATTATTTCCACTACCGATGCAAGTGCAACTCCAATAATGCCAATAATGGAGATTGCTCCTAATGTGATTAATTTTTCACTCCCACCTTGGTTGTCAGCTTATACTCCCAAGAGGAAGAAACAAGCCATCTCTCTAGATGACTTTGATTTCAATAAAATGGTGCCAGTGAAATTCAGGGCTCCAAAATAGTCAAAAATTATTTCAAAGATGATTGGAGATAAGGGGCACAAATTTTTGGAAGTTGCTAGACCTCCTCAAGATGCAACTCTTGAAAATTTTGATATGAGTGATTACTCTGTCTATCGAATTGAGTTAGGTAAGGTAACTAATGAAAGTGCTAAGAGTGATTTGCAATTAGTGATGGACATTATGGTTTAAAAATTTAATAGGGAAAGAGAAATGAAGGATCATTAGAAGGTGATGGTGGAACAATTGACTGCAGTGATAAGGAGAATCACTCTCACTCCAGAAGTAGTAACTCCAGAGGCTATCTCCATAGATGATCCCATGATTTAGATAGCATAAAGAACCTATCTCAAGGGCAAAGTGCTTGTGGATTACTTAGACAAGATGCATACACAAGGGATTTCCTTGCTTATGGAATTATCTGAGAAAATGGGTAAGATGAAGAAAATGAGAGCAGAACTAGATGAGTTTATCAATATCATTTCTCAAGATATTGAAAGCACAGATAAATATCTTGGCAAATGGACATATATGAAAAAGTTGAAAATAGGCACTCTAGTATCAATTGGTGTCATTACTGATAGAGACTCATATATTGAAACTAAAGAAACATTGATATATAAGATTCAGGTGCTTAAGGAATTAATCAGCGACCTTAAATCTTCCAGAGACCTTAGGGAACAAAGTGATATCAGTCTATTATATAAATTGGAGGAACTACCTTGTAAACTTACCATATAAGACAACTAGTTCATTTTAGTAAAAGAAATGATTCAAGAATTTGGAGGTATGTTCTAAAAAGAATTTGAGGAGAAAACATTTTTAGTGGCCTCTGTGGACAATGTGCTAGATAATCAATTAACTCTAGATAATCTGAAAACTAGGTTGACTAATCATGCAAAATCAGTCACAATAGTGAGAGATGCCACAATCAGGGCTAAGGTGATCTTCAAGAATACTGTTACTCTAGACAGTATTAGGATACAAGTAGCTATCACCATATATGATGCTCACATGAGGAAAAATGGGGATACAAACTGAAAGTGTCCTTGGTTCAATTTCCATTTTTCTAATGCACTTTTGTAAACACTTTTGACATTTGCACATGCACTTTTGTCTTGTGTAAATACATGTAAAAATATGGAAAGTCCAAAGTCAACAAAGAATCCCATCTTTGACTAGTTCAAAGTTTTTAAATCTTTTTAAATCTTTTAGGTTTCTCCCTATAAATAGGGAGAGCCTATTTTGTAATGGAGGATCTTATTCTATATTTTGATAATTGAGAGAAAAAACTCTGCCCAAATTGAGATGCTTTCTGAGACTTGGAGCTCAGATTGTAAATCTTATTTTCTTGAATGAATGAGAAAGTAAGTTACTTTTTAGACTTTGCATTGGAATAAATTGTGTTATTTAGGAAATTGTTCTTATGCCTTTTTTTGAATAATATCTCATCTATTTTATTAAACAAGAAAAGTGTGTAGAAATTATCTAAAGATGTTATAAATTTAATTATGAAGACTTTGTGCTATTATAATTACCTTTAGTTTGTGTTTTTCATGTTTTAGTGAGAAGGGTATTAGAAAATATTTGAACTACTTTTATCCTTCATGATCTTATACTCTATTGTAGTTTTAGGTGGAGACTTTGGATTGTACTTTATTCTACTGTGTTTTCATCCTAAATCAGTAAGGGAAGCAATGAAAGACTGTGCTTTTGTGGGTTTCTCATGGATCTAGTTACTATTCGAGAAGATTTTTTACTATTTGCTAAACATCATTTTTGAAAGAAGAGAAATGCCCATCAGTCATTACCCAGGATTTCACCTTTGCCTTATGAACATCATCTCTAAAAAAAGAGAGATGGATGGTGTGATTCCACCCCTGAGTCTATTTTTAGTTTATATTAACATATAGTAGTTTATAGGGAACCTCCCCTTGATGAGAGGAGAGATTTATCTCATAATGCTATGGTCAACCTGCACTTTTTGCCATATAAATCTCCTTGTGCTATGTTCGATATACCCATTTTGTCGTCAGTCCATTGATGACAAAATATTCACCCAATAATAATGTCAATTATAGGGGAGGGTATCTCTGAAGATTGATCAAATTTAATACCAACCTTGAGTGGTGGGAATTATCATTGTACTAGAGGAGTGTAGTATGTCATATTAGTGGCTTCTTCTATGCTAGTATTTTGATTAAAAATTGATATTCAATACATTCCCTTTGAATTTAGGAAGTGGTTTTATTTTAGTTAGCACATAGATATAACTGAGATGAATTGATACTATCTCATCATAAAGTGACATAATAATAAGTTCATTGAGTGGATTTATATCTTATAAGATGTTAAGTAAGTGTTCATTCTGATTAGAGTCATGTTATGTTAATGCTGATTCACCTACATTCCTCAATCTTCACAAGATGGTGTCTTTTACTTCATCTACTTGATGAATCCATACATTTTAACCCTTTTTTTGGGAAAATGTGTTGTGAGATTTACCACTTACATCATGGTATGTCTATGGTGGTCTTCAAAACTTGGATTTGAGATGCATATTTCATACCATGTGAAGGTATCAAAGAGTTATGTTTCTGGTTTTTTGATATGTTAGCTCCCTACACCCTAATTATGGCCTTTAAAATCAACACTATTCAATATTATTTGATATAAAATTATGAATTTTTACCACTTGGTGAGGTGTACTTTGAAACGAGTTCAATTCTTGATTGAGATTTTAAAGTTGATTGGAATCATATTTTTATGCTTTTCCATTGCTATGGATTTTGAGGCTATTTAGCCATTTATTATTTAAAACCTTTAATAAATGTTGTATCTCCTAATATTCTTTCTTAGCTTCATTTTTGGATTGAACCAGATTGTTTAGACATTTTCACCTAATTACTATTTGTATTTTATCAAGTTTTTAAACCTTTTAATTTTTTCTCCTTTATGGATTGAGCTAGGATGTTTAGATGATTTAAATTTATTCCTTGATTGTATTGGTAAATTTTCAATTATTAAAGTGTGTTATTTTTATGAGACATTTTATGTACCTTTTTTATGTAATAAAAAATGCATTAGATCTATAAATCAATCCTAGATTAGATAAGATAGATCCTAGTTACACTTTTGATTCGATATACATTAGATAATTAGGAACATGACCAATACAAATCTGATATACTTGATTAGGGGATCTATTATCATAAAAATATGACAAGGGAGGTTTTCAAAGCCTATAGTCAAGCAAAATCACATAATAACCCTAACTAGGTCCTATGTTTTCATATTCACTATATTAATAATAAGTAAATCAAATAAATCTAATCTAGTGCTTACCAAAGCTTATGGCACAATATGGGGTTTAGTAAAAAAAAGAAAATAAGCATGCATAAGAGAATCTTAATTAATATATGTATAAGTAAAACCCTAATTCATGGAGAAGAAGAGTAATATTAATCAAAATCCATTACTTATGCTACTTCTATCTACTAAAAAGAGGAAAAAAATTAGAGATACTTACTTGGAATATGAACCCATCGAGAATAAATATTTCCCTTGGAAAAAGGTGATTTATAATAGGTTTTCATGGTTTTTAAGGATCACTAATAAAGGCCAAAGAATCCAAGACTTCTCCACAAGACTATATTCTTCTCCAAGTAGAAAACCTAAGATAAGACTCCTCATGCAGAATGGTAAAAGAGTTTATTGTAAAGAAGCACAAATGAATAATAACTCTTGATGTCCATTTAATTATGAAAAAATGGATGTGTTTACATAGGTAGATCTAACCCTAAACCCTTCTAAAATTTTTGGTTGAGAGGCTTAACCTAGTCGACCTAATATCATTATTGACAAAAACTCACTAGCTCATGAACTAGGTCGGTTAAGAGCCAACCTAGACCCTAAATGTGTTTTACCAATAAGAGTACAAGGGGACCCAGTCAACCTAGTCATGTAAACTATTGAAATGAGGTTTAGGTTAGGAAAAGGGTTAATGAAGGTGGTATAATACTAGAGGAGTGTGCAAAAAAGGAGTCAAATCTTAGGGGAACGTTTTAGGAGCTAGTTAGATTGGTAATAAGTGGAAATAAAGGACAGTAATCCTATGAAGCACCAATGGTATATCCACCCATTTTATGGTTCACCCTTTAAGGCATATACTTAGAGAGATTGAGACTCGATAGGATCCTATAAGATAGAAAACATTAGTAATTGATAAAAGTGTAAAATATTATGTGTATACATTTCCACACTTAAATCTCATCACATGTCACTCAAGTGTAATAGGGAATGGTGCTTCAAGAAAAAACATAGTAACATGCAACACTAAGGCTAAAAAAATTATAGTATAACTAAAATTAAATGATGGAAAGGGAAATGACTGAAAAAGTAAATGTATGTGTACCTTGACTTATCTTTATCATTGGATGGTTGTCTATTATGTTTGTAGTTTTGATTATGGAGGGAATAGAGATTGATTTTGACAAACCCAAGAATAAAAAACTAAAGAGTAAAAACAAACAAATACAGGAAAGCCAAGATAACTAGTGCTATATGGATGAGATTTAGTTGGAAATTTGGCATGCTAGGGTGACAAGTGTTATATTAGACTAAATGACCAAGTCAAAATTTAGAGTAAATCAGGTAATCAAAAAGACAAGGCTACTAAAGACCAAAAAACTCAAACAAGTAAACCTTAAGTAAGAATGGCAAACTCACCAATTCAAACATAGGATACATGTCAAAAGGATAGAAATCAAACATCAATGTAAAAGTAGTAATAATCTGTACTTAAACAAAGATAGAAAAGAAAAAAATGGTAAAACAACATTGATGAATAAGTAATAATAATCCTTAATCATCAATGAAAAAAAGTGAATAAAAGGGAAAACAACATTGGTGAGTGAAAAGTAACAATCCAACCTCACTCAATCGTGGAAAAAGTGCATGAAAGTAGAAACAAACTCAAGTGTCCAAAAAAAGGGTATTATAACAATACTAAATGGTAAAAAAATCACCATGTCTATAAATGTAAAGACATGGTGAAAAGGAAGTAATCCATAGTCACTCAAGCATATTGTTTTTGTTCTAAGGATAGATAAATCTTGAAATAAAGCAGTGCTAGCATGTTTTTAAGATGTGAAAAAGAAGGAAATATAGAAGATGGAAAATGGATTTGCAATCACACATGCCTATAAAGGGTAGGGAATGAAATGGATGGAGGGGAGAATGAAGGAAAAACCAAGGTAGAGGAACTATTTATCAAACTCAAGACACTAAAATTAGGTTTGTCAAAACAAGACTTTTGAACTTAAGGACTCTAAAAAACTTCTCCTAGATAGACAAGTCTTAGGTCAATAAATGAAGTATGTAGATCATCCCATGAAGGCTACATGTATGAAAATTAAAATGGACCTACCTTCCTACAACATATTCCCCATTCTTCAGGACCCCTTCCAAAGTCATCAATCTATTGTGAAGATTGGGTACTTATGTGAGAAAGTAGGTAGTACCATAGAGTTTATTGAATTATCCTATTATAATCTATTGGCCTATTGTACCCCAATATATCTCAGCTCTATTATGAGGCCAAATGTGGAGTTTAAGCTTTGATTGGAGATATGAGATGTGATTGTAATCATGTCTTTTGGTGTGATTTTGACTTTTGAGATTTATATTTTGCCTTTTGTAAACCATTGCCTTTTGTTTCAAATGATGTGTCTTTTAACTTTCTTGATGGATTTTTCTATTCCTCCTTCATAAAAATTTAAAAAACTAAACATGGGTGCTAAAGATGACTTTAATTTGAATATGTGGGACTTGGTTACTAAGAGAGAGAACTCTAGAGAGCATGGTGTCTAAGAGTCTTGTAAATTTAAGGGGAATAAAAGTGTTATCTTGACTTTGACCTTGTTTTATGCAATATGGGGTGAAAGGAAATGAAATCAAGAGGAATGAAACATGAAATGATTTGAATTAATTCAAATCACAAAAAATGTTACAAAGGGAAAAAAGGGATATAATGATAGAAAAGTGTGATTCCTTATCATACGAATGAGTGAAATGGAGGAAAACATGCTAACATAGATTGTTGTGTAAATTCCATCTATCAAAAGAATCAAAATCTAAAGTTGAGAAAAAATATCAAGAACTTGTAACCATTGCAAAACACATTATAGAAAAAGGAATGATAAGATGGTGATTTTATAAGGAAGACTAGGTCCTATCCATGGTCTTATACTATAAATCAAAAGAGAAATCCACGAGGGTGCTAAAAACTATTGGAAAAATAAATGAGGTAAGAAAAAAGATGGTATTTGTGAGGAAGGCTAGGTCCTATTGATGGTGTTACATTGCAACTCAAAAAAATAACCCAAGATGTGCCAAAAAAGTGTGTAAAAAGTGAGAAAATAAAGAGGATAAAAGTACATCATGAGGAGACTGGGTCCTATCCATAGTTTTACAATACAACTCATGAGAAAAAGGGAAACTAAAAGACCTAACAGGAAGGATTAAGGTTTATGAAAAGAGAGAGATGTTGTAGAGGGTGATACCCATATAAGTATCCTATAAAAAGTGTTATATAGATAGCATATAGAAATCATGAAAATGAGGGAAGGATTAGGCAAAATACTTATTGAGGAATTGTGCATTGGTGGGTTCTTTGAAAATATGACCTTCATTGGTTTGAAGGTGATCGGTACTTGGACCAATAATATCTTTGACTAAATAGGGACCCCACCATTTTTGGGTGTATTTACCTTATTTGTCATGAGTTCAGTATAATTGGAGGACAAAGTCACCAAAATTAAATGTGTAAACTTTAACTCAATTGTTATATTATTTGGAAATGCAGGCCTTGTATTGGTGATTTTGTTGTAAAGTAGAAAGATGATGTTCATCTAGGAGATTGAGAGAATGAAGATGAGATTCACATAATTATTCATTGGGTATGATACTATGAAGAGATATACAAAGAGAGGAAAGCTAAACTTTTAATAGAAGGACTGATTTAGGACCACAGACTATAGAGAATGATGTTTCCCCAGTGGTAGTGTGTATGCTAGTGCAATAGGCCCAAAGAGTGGGATAGAGATGAAGGTGCCAATCCTTATGGGTTTCATGAATTATATTTTGGAGAATTTTATTAATAATTTTATTGGTGGCCTCAGCTTGTCCATTACATTATGGATGATAGGGTGTGGAAAATATGTGATTGATTTTAAATTTAGCACAAAGTTGTTTAACATCTTTGTTTTTGAAATTAACACCATTGTCTAAAATGATAGTATGAGGGACACCAAAATGGTTAATTATTTGATTAAGGATGAATTTAGAGATGATGGTATTGGTGACATTAACAAGAGACATAACGTGGACCCATTTGGTAAAATATTCAATGGCTGTGATTATAAAGACATGCCCATCTTGAGAATGAGGTAATTTACCGGTGAGATCTAATCCCCACATGGTGAATAGCTAGAAAGATTTGATAGTTTGAAGCTCAAATGGAGATGAATGAATTAAATCATTATGAAGTTGGTAAAGAATAAATTTTTTATAAAATTTGTTGGCATCCTTTACAAGAGTGGGCCAAAATTATCCCATACATAGGCATTTATGGGTTGTATCATGTCTACTACAATGGCCATTACAAATTCCCCCATGTGCTTGTTCAAGAAGAGGAGGGAACTCATCTTGCATAACATAATGGATCAAGGCACCTTCAACATTGTGATAATAAAGGATGTTATATCAAATACATACTTAAAATATTATTTGTGAATGTAAGTCTTTTTACAAGAATCAAGGTTGGGATGATAAGTTTGGTGTTCTAAAAATTGAATGATGTCTTTGTACGATGGGATTTGTCAGATGGTGATAGCCTTGATGTGATAGATAAGTGAATCATGTTATTGAATATAAGATAGATTTTTTAATTTAGATAAGAAAAGTGAGATCAGAAAGAACTTGGTATAGATGAAAAAGAGATGTTAAAGAAGTGAGGGAATCAACAATAGAATTTTGAACTTGAGAGATAGGCTCAATGGTGAAATAAATGAAATATTTGGAGAGAGTAGTTGAAATTTGATGATAAGTAATGAGATTTTCACTTTTGAATTGGTAATAACCATTGACTTAGTGGTAACTGAGATGAGAATCACCTAAAACATGAAAGTATTAGATATCTACATCAAGAGTATCTCTCATGCCTAAAATTAGAGATTTTTACTATGCCATGTTGTTAGTGATGTCAAATGTTAAGTTAAAAGATAAAGGGATGATTTTTCCAAGAGGGCTTGTAATAATATAACCTACCCCAACTCCTTGAAGTCATTTAGCACCATCAAAGTGAAGGGTTAAAGTATCCTCATGTAAATTGACATTAATTTGAGGAAGTTCTTAGATAATTGCTTTTGGTTTAGTAGTATTAGGGAGGATAGTTGATTCATCAAACTTACTTTCTTCAAGATCAATATTTAAGTTATGGAAGTAATCTTTAATAGATATGAATTGATTGAGACCTTTAATATAGAGAATATTATCACAAGGAAGACTATCTTGAAGGTGATTGGTAGTGGGTAGAGGAGCTACAATAAGTTGATCGGCTATGATTTGTCCTTTGACAAATTTTTGAGTAACAATTCAGAGATCAAATTCCATGAAAAGGACCATCCATTTTCTAATTCTATCTCTAGGAAGAAAGGCTTTAGATAATAAGTTATGAAGGGGATTGAAATGAATGATGACATATATGGTCTAATAAAGCATGTAATGTTAAAGTTTTTTAGCTATAAAATATATTGGAAGAAAATCACATTCAAAATTTTTGTAACATTTCTCATAATCAATGAGGCTTTGACCGATATAGTATATGGCATATTCTATTCCAATATCATCTTGTTGGGTAAGCATTTTCCCAACTGATATGGGTGTGGAAGAAGTATATAAGATCAAAGGTTAATAATTGGAAGGAAGATGAAGCGGGTGAAGTAATGATTCTTTCATGTTATCAAATGCTTTTTGATAAGGATTCAATCTTTCTAAAGAAGTACCTTTCTTAAGAAGATAATTGATAGAGTGGATACGATAAGCCATTTTGAATAAGAAGCATTGAATTGCCCTAAGTTTATAGAGATAAGTACAAATGTCTGGAATGGATAGAGGGATAGGCATGTTAACAATGTCACTAATTTTAGTAGGGTCAACATCGATGCTATAGAGAGAGATTAAGAATCCTAATAGTTTATCAAATGTGACACCAAAGACACATTTTTAAGGATTTAGTCTAACTTTGTATTTGAGAAGATAGTCAAAGATGATGGAAAGATAAAAAAGACGAGTCTTACAATTTTTAGACTTATCAATGAGGTCATCCACATAAATTTATATAATTTTATGGATAATATCATGAAATATATGTTTCATCTCTCATTGATAAGTGGCTCTAGCATTTTAGAGGTTGAAGGGCATTTTAACATAGTAATAGGTACCCTATTCCATGGTGAAAGTTATCTTATGTTAGTCCTCAAGGGAAATGTGAATTTGGTTATAGCCCAATAAACCATCCATAAGATATACCATTTCATAACTAGCTATGGAATCAATAGTGGCATCTATTGAGGGGAGAGGAAAAATATCCTTAGGACAAGCAAGATTAAGATTATGAAAAATCAATGTAGATGAAAATGACCATGGTAAATTTTTTTTGAATAGGAACTATGTTAGAAACCCACTCAAAATAATCCACTAGTTTTATAAACTTATCATCAAGAATTTCAATAATTTCTTTGTGACATAAGGTGGAAACCTCGGGTTGAAATTTTCATTACTTTTGATGCATAGGTTTAGCATCAGGATAAGTGATGATATTGTGCACCAAAATGCTAAGGTAAATACTAGGCATGTCCTCATAGGAATAGGAAAATATCTCATGATATTTATCTAAAAATAAACTAAAGTTATCATGTTTGGTAGGTGATATTTCATGAGAGACTATAACTAGTCAAGGGCATGATAGACTACCATATTCAATGCAAGTAGTTTCTTATATGAGCATAATATTTCCATCTTGGAGATGGTATGGTAAATTTGGTAAATAATAAATTAGATTAGCTTTAGGATCAATTCTAGTGATGAAGTTGTTGAAATAGGGCCTTTGTTTTTGAAATTCCTAAGTTTGTGATGTTATTGAGGAAGTTGAGTTCTCGATCATGAAGTATGTCAAGAATGGATTCATCACTAGGCGGAGTGGGAAGAGGACCATAATAATAAACATCTAATTCAAGATCAAGAATTTGATTACCATGACAATCATATTCAAAATGTATCTAATAGACATCTATGGCCTTAACATCTAGTGTAATCTCAGGAGTAGGAGTAGATGGATAAGAAGGAATTGGTGTGTCATTAGGTACATTGACAAGTGAAGGATTAAATATAATTTTGGAATTCATAGGTGGTAAAGAAGATGCAAGGATCTTTAGAGGTTCAGAAGGTAGGATTTTTTCTACCACCCAAGGATTATCAAGAAGTGGAGAATTAATATGAGGCACATGACCTTCAAGATCTAATTCATGATCTATGGAAATGGTATGATCATCATGGTTGAAATAAAGTATTTGAGCTAAAGTTTTTTGATAATGTTGAACATCCAAGTCTTGAAATTGAGCTTGGGCCATGATGTAGTTATAATCATATCTTGGACAAAAGGTACATGCTTGAGATACAGGGGGAGTTTTAGAAGGTGAAATCCCAATACTATTATATTTATGTGGAGACATGATTAAAGGGTCTTGGAATAATTTGGCCACTCCATAGTAATTGCATATGAATGCATATTTTGGTAAAGAAGGTTCCTGAGCAATACATGGAGGATGAAATCAGTGATCTCATCAATGAGAGGAATAATGTAGTCATGAGGTAATAAATAAGGAGGAAGCCACTCTAAGATACAAGGAGGTAGCTTGGTAGTGTTTCAAGTATGTTATAAGTCATTAGGTTCATCATCATCTGAATAAAAAAGAGTGAATTGTAAGTCTGGATTGATGTTGATGAACTTAGGTAACGGAACACTATTGATGGTAGGAATGATAGGAATGCAATATTGAGATTTTGGATTAGGAAGTTGAATACTCAAAGGGTTGGGATTAACTTCATGTTTATACTATTTTCCATTATATAATAATTTGATGCATTGGCTATCAGAAGAAGTGATGTACCTCATTCTATGAGTCTAAGGGTGACAAAGGAGTATGTTATAAGATAGGGGAAAATTAAGGACCATAAATTTAGTTAAAATAGTCATAGGTCTAATTGTTAGGGGAAGTACAATACAACCAAGTGGATTTTGAACAGTTTTATCAAATCCATGATAGGTAAGGTGGGATTTCTTGAGATGATCATTATTATATCCAAGTTATTGGATAAGCTATAAAGATGTCACATTAATACCATAAACTTCATCAACTAAAACTTTATGAATAAAGGTAGTATTAATGGCTATTTTAATAAATAGTGGTGGATCATTAGTGTGAAAAATGATCTCATCATTAATCATGTCCTCTTTAAAAAATTAAATAGAAGGCTTAGAAGAAGGACAAATGGTTTGAATGATATGTTGGTTAGTAGGTTGAGGCTTAATAAAGGGTGGTTCTTCATCTATAGGAGATGGTTCTTAGATTTATTGTAATTTTACATAAGGAACTTGTGATGATAATGTAAAGTATGAACTAAATCCATAAGTGGAATCTTATAATACATAGAGTTAAGTTCTTCGAGAAAGTTATAACGAGATTTAGAAGACAAACCAGTGTGAGTTTTAGAAGGTAAGGTAGATTTTGAAGGAATAGAAGTTATTAGGGGTTCAGAAAAAGGATGTGGTTCCTCATGGACTTCCAAATCTAAATGAGTGGTCGTAGTATCTTTGAGAATTTGTTCTTTAAAAGATGGTTTTTTAGGTTTTGTTATAGGATCTTTATGAGCTAGTTTGCAATGATAATGATGTTAGCTGCATTAACATATTGAGAATTTTTGTAATATTGGTCATAGTCGACATCAATAGCACAAACATATTTGGTATGTTTTTGATTATTAGTTATGGAAAAATATTTTTGGTTATTAGAATAAGAAGCCTTGGAATCTTATCATTTTTAACTAGTGGTGATGTATTCTTAATGATGAAGGTTGATCATGGCTTCATGGTTAAAGGAATTACCAAGCATGTAGGAGACAACAAATTTAGTAAGCCTTCTACAAGATTTATGGGAATGACCAATATCAGCATGGAACTAATAAAAATGATTAGGGTTAAACCACTTAGGAGGATTATTAGGATAAGTAAAGGGTTTAGAGGGCAGTAAGATTTATTTCATTTGTTACATGGTTAGTGATATGTGAGAACATAAGGGAGTGCCAAATTTAGAAACTCCTAGTTTAGTTTGAGGAGTATTGCCAGTGATGGCATTGTTAGGAGTTTGAAAATATCCTTTAAGGAATTTGGTATTAGGTTTGAATTGCTTCATGAGTAAATCTTGACATTTAGTTGGGTTAAGAGCTTAATTAAGTGTTTGGGGAGCAAAAGTCTAAACCTTATATTGAAGAGAAGTAGTTAAAGTAATTATAAAGAGTTTAAACAAATTGTCATCAGTCATGTTATGGTTGGTTTTATGGGCCAAATATTTCCATCATTTGATAAAATCATGAGCTGATTTGGTGGGAGATTTCTTAGCATTGATGAAATGGCTAAGGTAATTTTAGGGAAGATCATTATGTTGAAACTCTTTGAATAAATGATTGAACAAATACTCAAGTTTCCCAATGGAGTATTGGGGAAGCTAGCTGTACTATTCCAATACATCACCAATGAAGGTTTTAACTAAAAGTTTAGTTGTGGAAAAATTATTAGTTTGGATACACTGATTATAAAGATTGCCAAAGGCTTTGAGAAAGGATACAGGGTCTTGAGTCCCATCATACTTGATAGTTGGAGATATGTTTCCAATATCAATGGAAATTATGAAAGGAGATAAAGGATCATTTTGGATATTTTGAAGCATTTTTTTATTCATAATAGGTTTAGGAATAACATTTCCTAAGGCATCTCTAAGAGGTAGAGGAATAAAATTTGGATTGGCTTGAGGATTGATAGCCAGATGTTGATTATCCATATTGATCAAACTATTTTGTAATTGCATCATTGGGAGTTGTTATAAGTTTGCATTATGTTCATTTGCTGTAGGACTTGTGCAAGAAGTTGAGTCACATCAACTAGTGGGTTGGTGTTTGTAGGAGAACTCCTTAAATTGGTATTATGAGAGGGTTATTAGAAGATGGATTACTAGTGGGATTATTGGATAGACTCATGTTAGTTTCTCCCACATTATGTTGAAAATATTAAAGATGAAAATTATCTTGATAGGTACAAAAAAGATAAGATCCACCTACTTCATCTTGGAGTGTGATTTGAACCATGTTACAATCCATACATGAAGTAGGGGAAGAGGTACTCCAAGAGTGAGGGTTCTTATGGGAGGAAAAGAGAGGAATAAATGAACATCCCATATAATATTTAAATGGATTCAGGTTATCCAAGAATATTCTAATAGGGGACTTCATGATGATTTCAATAAAATGAATAAAATGCAAAGGGAGGAGAAATAGATAACTAAGTCAGATAACTATGATAATAGTAAGAGTATAGAGTTGACTAGGTCAACCCAGTTATATAAACTAGGAAAAATAGAGTGTGATAAGGATGCATGGTTGACCTAGTACTGTAAACTGACTGATAAAATATATACATAGTTGACTAGGTCAACTTAGTATTGTAGGTAGTGAAAAAATAGTCTATAAGAGATTTTGTCGAATAGATTGATAGTGTACTAAAAATAGGGAAAATATTGGAATGTACTTTAAAGGAAAGAAATGAATGGAAACACATAAGAAATTGGGTCAATGAGAATGATCCAATTGAGTCACATGACATAAAACCTTACACCAATGCTAGCTAATGCAAGTTTTTTTAATACAACATATAATTAGAAAAGAGTAAAGTGTCAACTTGAAAAAAAAAATACTAAGTGGTCATCCTGAATGTTGTTAGATTTATAAAGTGTTATTTTATGTGTGATAGGGAAGTTGGCTAAAAGTCAGGAACTAGAAAAGTAATCTATGGATGTTTTCAAGACATTTAGGCTGAAAGGGATCTATGTTGGTAATTGTACTAACTTGGTATTAGGGCCTATCCCCTCACTTCATAATCTTGTAGAGAGAAGGGTGTCAGGGGCTTTGCCAATATATACTATTAACCATGTGTTTATACTTGGCTAGAAAACCAAGTCAGCTTCCCCCTTGGTGATGAAATCCATGTAGGTAGGCCTTGGGTAGACAAATGTTTAAATGCATTTTGAAATTGTATGATTTGGTAGTGTGTGAAAAAAGAGAAAAATAGTACAACTAAATGGTATATTGAAAAACCACCTAATTAGATTATGTGAGCTATTCTAAGCATGCAAACAACTAAAAATGAAGGTGTAAATTAATTAATAGCATATAGTTATCAATTACTAGTTTTAAACATAGTATAAAGTTGGTTTAGATGATAGTAAATGAAAGAATTATAGAACAGAGTCATCAGGGTCATTACTGTACTAAAAAACAAGATTATTTAAGAAATAATTTGACTAAGTTAACCTAGTCTTTCAAACAAAAGATAGAATATAAAACTAGGTCAACTAGGTCATCTTAGTTTGATATATGATTACAGTTTTGAAGACTACAAACTTTACAAAATAAAACTATAGGGAAGAACTGAATTGAAAGAGAGAGAAAGAAAGGAACCTTGGTGGGTTAGAATATGTTGAAGATTATGAGATTTCTATTGAAGTACCTTGAATGCTATTGTGAAGGTCTACCAACTATGTCATCTAGGTCAGCCTAGTTCTATAATTCCTTATTTTCTAAAGCTTGTTTTAGATTAAGGTAAAAATAGGTTTTGAAGGGGCCCCAAAACCCTT
This sequence comes from Torreya grandis, assembly GCA_037957365.1. NCBI lineage: Eukaryota > Viridiplantae > Streptophyta > Pinopsida > Cupressales > Taxaceae > Torreya > Torreya grandis. The sequence continues at coordinate 1,725,393 of JARHVA010002614.1, forward strand.
TACATCAAAAGAGAGATAAACCTTAAGCACTTCCAGAAAATAAAATAGCCTGAAACCTGCATAAGCAAGACCAAATTAACCAGGAATCTGAAAACAACAGACTAGTGCTGGACAAACAATAAAATTATTTTTTACAAGACTGACATATCTAGAGGGGGGACCAAAGGCTTAGACTTATTCCTCTTTACTGTTGTCCAACCATCCTCTACCGTAGCTGCCTCATCAACCCATTCCTCAGAAGGCCATGATCCATGAAGTCCAGGGGGCGTCAAAGCCTCAGCAAAATCCTTATGAGAACTAGCCAACTTCAGGTTCCTAGGAGAAACCTTCAAAAAAGGTGGAGGAACCACCACCTCCTCAGTAGTCGGTTCAGAGAGATCACATAATCCAATCTCCGCAGTACCTTCAACAGGATCAGTCTCCAGCGGAGTCACCTGATCCGTCGATTCAGAATGGATACTCTTTTCATTCTCATTCTCTGAATCAGTCAAATCTTCATTAGGTTGTTTATCAAAATAGTGTTCATGATCAGCTTCAGACCACCAAGATGACTATATCAGCTTGGTTGACCTTGTTTGTTATCTGGAAGTTGATTATGATACTAAGTCAAAATTTTCAACCTAGTTTGCTATTCTAGAGCTGAGTAAGAGACTAAGCTAACCTATTTGATATATCTGATGTTTGGAAGTGAATAAGATTATTATGTCAACCTATTTGATCTAGTAGACTATATCTGATGGAGAGTTGAACATAAATAAGAGATTCATTTTGATGCGACTGTGTGTTAAACCTACACACATAAGTTAAAAACTATACTGACCTTATTGACCTAATATCACAAATATAGAAAAATAATAAATAAAATGATATAAATGAAAAATGTGAAAGAAAAATTTTAAGGGTTAGATTCACATCAGATTCACTAGAATGTATGCAATCATAAATGCATCATTTCTACAAATCAATCCTAGCTCGGAGAAGATAGAACTGACTTACACTTCTGATTAGGGATACATTAGATAATTGGGAACATGACCAATATGGATCCACTAGAACTAATTAGGAGATCTCTTATCACAAAAATATCACTAGGGAGGGTTCCAAAGCCTTCAGTCAGGCAAAAACATGCAATAAACCTAACTAAGTCCTATGTTTTCATATTCACTATACAAATAATAGGTAAAACAAAGAAATATAATCTAGTTCTCACCAAAGCTTGTGTTACAATATGGGGGTTAGTAAACAAATTTAAATAAACATGCATAAGATAATCCTAATTAAGTTATGTATAGGTAAAACCCTAATGCAGGGAGAAGAAGAGTAATATTATTCAAAACCCATTCCTTATGCTACTTCTATCTACTAAAGAGAGGAACAAAATTAGAGATACTTACTTGGAACATGAACCCATTGAGACTCAATATCTCCCTTGACCAAAGGTGATTTTAAAGAGGTTTTGTTTATTTTTAAGGATCACTAAGAAAGGCCAAAGCATCAAAGACTTCTCCACAAGACTAGATTCTTCTCCAAGTAGAAACCCTAAGATAAGACCTTGAAGTAGAATGGTAGAAGAGTAGATTGTAAATAAGTAAAAATGAATAATAAATCTTGATGTACATTTAATAATGATGAAATGGATGTATTTATATAGGTGGATCTAACCCTAAAAACTTCTAAAAGTTTTGGCTAATAGGGTCGACCCAGTTTACCAAGTATCATTATTGACAAAAACTCACTAGGTCATTCGCTGGGTTAGCCAAGAGCTGACCTAGACCCTAAGTGAGTTTTACCAATAAGAGTACAAGGTCACCCTAGTCAACCTAGTCATGTAAACTATCAAAAGGTGTTTTATGTTAGGAAAAGGGATAATGAAGGTGTAAGTGTAAAAGAAAAGTCAAAGCTTAGGGGAATGTTATAAAAGCTGGTTGGATTGGTAATAAGTGGTAATAAGGGACAAAAATCATGAGAAGCACCAATAGTCTACCCACCCCTTTATTGATGCACCCCTTAAGTCATGCACTTAGAGATATTATAACTTGATGGGTTCCATCAAGATAGAAAACATCAATAATTGATAAAAGTGTGAAAATATTATGTGTATACACATTTCACCTTGTGCAAGTTTAGGAGTAGTAGGAGATAATTAATTTATCAACATTAACATATGAGATAAGATTTTGACATGTTTCATAACTTGTTGATGTGTTGTGTGATTAGTTTTTGGGCATTGGGATGAGTGTCCAAAGACCTCCCAATGGTTGTGTGATTGAGGTTTGGGAATTGGGGTGAGTATTTTAAGTCTTTCTAGTGAGGTATTAAGGTTAGGTAGACTAATGTCCAAAGTCATCATAATGAAAATTTTGATTATGGTTTGGGCATCAATATTATGACCAAATACATCCAAAAGGATTAAGGAAATAATATTTGGATAAAGGTGATATATTAATCCCAAGTTATCCTATTGTACCTAAGTAAAGGGTTGGGAAACCATGATAAATTAAATTCACTTAGTCCTCCTATGATTTTATTGATTGGAAAGCATTTTTTTGATCTGATTGATTAAGGACCTATTATTATGAAATGATATATTATGGATAACCTTGTGGGTTCCATGTTATTTAAGTTTTTTCTCTTAATTTTGGCATAAAATTAATTAGACAAAAAATAAAATACAATTTTCTTGGTATCCTAAGATAAAATAAAATAAATCCTTACCTTATACTTGAAAATGACACTTGACACATTATAATACATGATATAAATATTAAGTAACAAAGGATTGGAGCTATATCATAATTAATTATGTGTTTTCATAATTTAGAAACCAAATACTAATCAACAACACTTCAAATTATGCCTTGAAGTGTGACTCACTTTATGGTGGAGTTAACTTAACTTTGGCCACAACCATTTTAGTGTATTACATTTCACTCCATGATATGTTACTAGAGATATGAGATCACTTAATTAGAGAGACTGATGATTTGAGTCAGTAGGACTCCTCAATATTTTTATAACATTATTAAAACTAGACTTTATACTTTAAATAACTTCTAGGAGGAAGTCTGCATAAGGGGAAGGGGATGTGAGGCACCATTTCTCATAGTGCTAGTTTTGTTGGAATTTTTGGTTATCACATTCATGTCTTGTTATGATGTTCTCTTTATGTTATTTGAGACACAAGATGTTTATTATTACATTATAATTGAGACATAATATTTAATGTTTTTATGTTATTAGTTAATTACATGAGTATTTATTGAGATGTTGTTTATGGATGTTTTCACTTTGATTATTGAGATGCATAATACATTATCATATTAGTTGAGCTAATATTGTTCTATCATATGAGTCAAGATTAAATATATATGGATATTAGCATGTCAAGATTACCTCATGTGGATGATTGAGAGGTTGTGATTTGGATGTCTTATGTGTGCATTTTGTATTGTTAGATATCATATGAGATATTTACATTCAACAACTTTAAATACCTAAAGAAGTAAAATTTTATGTGTGAAATGATGTACAATTTTTAAGGACCTATTTTTTTTCATTTTACAAATTTAGAGATTATAGTTTATTTGTTATGAATTTTTGAATTATCGATTACTTTAGGCTAATTTATTATCATATAGGCCCCTTTGAGGGGCACATGAACCTATTTTTTTTAGAGAAATCAAGAGATAATATAACACTCACCATTTGATCACATGGTAAGTTGTTTAAATCCCTAAGGGTTGATGAAATAAGTCTATGGTTACCACAGTGGCATAATGTGATGGTGGTGTATGTGAGCTTTGTTGAGGTAAATGGTGGTTAGGGAGATAATGTTTCTACTAAGCCACATGGTCAACCCTACTATGTGCCTTAATGAACTAGGGAAATCAACAATATTTGACCACTACATATATAATTTCCAAGTTTTATAGTGCTAAAAAGAATTCATTTTATATATTAAAATTTGTTTTTATAAAATAATTTCCTAAAGTTTATACCTAAATATTATTATTTTGAAACCATAACTAATTACCTAGACTTGTATTTTTTGTGCAATGATTATGGTAACCCTAGAGACCTAAAGGTGGTATGACCAGAAAGGATCCCCCTTAAATATTTTCCTTTTTTTGCAAAATAATTTTTAAAGTCTGAGATTACATATTTTTCAAGATATGGCTCCTTTGTCTTAGAGAGGTCATTTTTGACATTTTTTATGTTTTCAGGATTCTAGAATCCCTAGGATGGGTTGAACCAAAAGGTAACTCTAATTAATTTCTTCCTCTCTATCTTATGAACTAAGAATCAAAGCTTGAAACTAAAACTAAAAAGTAGTTTCATATTAAACCTTGATGGAAGCCATTAATGGCTATGGCGGAGATTAAATCTCCCAAAGACCTTATTGGAAATAGTAGGACCCTAGAACCACCTAGAATATTTTTAAAAACATGGGTACCTACAAAACCAACTAAAAAATACTTAAATCAAAGTAGTTTTTTAAAGTGAAATAAATTGAAAAGGGTTAAATCTTGGAGAATCCTTTAATGACAATCATCCAAGGGTGAAGAAGGAGAAGAGGGATGACTACAAACAAGTCATCCTAGAAAACCTCCTTCCTCTTTTCCAAAACCTGAAATTAAAACTTAATGAGTGATTTGAAACCTTTATTTTCCTCAAAGATTTCTAGGGTTTCCTCAACATTCAATTGAATCTAAAGATAGAGTTAGATAGGATCCAATAGTTGATATGGAGTGATCAATATTTAAAGAGATAATCAAGGACACTTTAGACCCATTCTGAAGTCATATGAAGACTATGCATCCTCCTTATTAAGATTTTTTTCAAAATTGAAGTCATCTTGAAATTATATTTTGTTTTGAATCTAACTATAAACTGATCCTTGTGATTGGATGGAATCTCTTAGGATCCCCTTGAACCCTTTGAGAGGTAGGATGAATCATTTGAGCAAGTTTTTTCTCAAACCCACCTCTTTTTAATTGCACATCCATTTTAGACCTTGGGGTTATGGGGTTCACTAGGTTAACCTAGATATTTTTATGATTTTTTGAGATCCTATAGATTGATTAGAGAAAGCATGGTCAAGATGGTTGTGTAGTGACCATGTATCTACTTATGCATTTCTTTCCTTATCATCTAGTCATGTGAGTTTGTTTTACACATTTCAAGTCTCATGCCATGAAAATGGCTATCCATTTGGTATTGTAGGTGTGTATAATGTGCTTTATAAATTCAAAAAAAAAAAAATTGGCCTGTTTTATGTGGTTTCAATCATGAAAAATTTGGACATGAAAATATTTTTATACTATAGCACTCTCATGATTATTAGCTCCTAAGAATCAATTATCTACTTTGAAAGGCACACATTCAACTTTAAAATCCTTATTATATTTGAGGTCCTTTATTAAGTGTATGAGCACTTGGAATTATAATATCTATGATGCCTTTCTCAATTTTACTTAGATCTTGGCATTTTTATCCCATTTTTTTGTGTATGTTTTAATTCAAATCCATAATTTTTTAGGGAAGTTTTAACTAGGATGAGAAGTTATTTTTTATTATTACTATGAAAAAAATTATGTAACACCATTTTAAGATAGTGTATCAATCATTAAAAATGATGGAAAAAATTCCATTTTCTTGCGAGGTAATATTGATTTTTCTAATGTCAAATGTGATCATATTATCTCCATATTCCCTAAGAAAAATTGACATAAATTAAAGGCTAGCTAAGTGTTGGTATAAACTATTATTTTGACTACTACTATCCTCATAGGTTATTTATTTTCACCCCATTCAAAGTTGATAAATAAGTGTATTAGAATTCTATGCGGTGGTTTCATTATGGATGGTTTAGGATTATCTATAAGTGATATAATTCTATTTGTAGGTTCTATTATTCAAATAAATTGAATGGTAAATCATATGTAAGACATGTATATATAATTCGATCATATATGAGTTTTAAGTATATATGCAATGTCGATGGGATAACACTCATAGCATGGATCCATGATCTCCCAAGTAAGATATTATAGCTCACATCATTATATTTTTCTTGAAATTCTATGGCCATGGTTTGTGGTCAAAGGGCAATGTTATATCTAGTTATACTTAAAGAATTTATTGGTTGATTTTATAAATATTTTATGATCATATCAAAGTTTTCAAGGGCTTGTATTATTATTATAAATGTATCAAGAAATGACTCAATACAAAAGTTTTAATTTTAACCATTATCTATTAAAACTCTTTTGATCCCTTTATTATTGATTATGACTTGAATTTACAAGGGTAAATGTCAATTTATAATGTCCTTTAGAGGTAACTCATAATGCTCAAAGGTAATAAGGTTCTCACTATCCTTCAAGGATTTAATAATATAATAAAAGTAATAAGTCTGACTATCACTTGGTAAAGTGGTTTATGTATGTATGGGTTAGGATTAACCTAAAATTATCCTATCTCAATAGACTTAGACTCAAATAAGGCCAATCAAATAGAAATTGTGATACTTATTTTATCTGAGTAATTACAAATGACATACATATATCTAGTATAGGGTTTCCTATGTCACAAATTCCAAGTGGAATGGCTTTTAAGGCCTTAGCCTATGACATAAGAAAAAAGCTTTGACTAGACCTATATAAAAGTAAGTGTGCAAGTAAAGTAAAAAAAAATAATTATGAAAATAAAGTAAAATAAGGGGAAGGTTTAGGATTCTCATAAAAGGTAAGGTGCCATGGTGAATAAAATGGGGGTCTAGGCAACTTAACATATAATATGACAAGTCTAAACAATCCTATAGCCATACCATCTTATCCAATGTATAGAGAATCTATAAAAAGATACACACATTCATTCACTAAGAAATAAACAACATCTATATATTAAGTAAATAAAGAAAAGAGTATAGAGTTATAAAGTTTTATCTTAGAGTGAACCCAATGAGAATCAATCTCCCTCGTGGCTCAAGTGAACCTTTTCAAGAGATGTTGTGGGTTGAATACTTTAATGCTTGGATAAAGACCTAATATATCCTCATATAGGAACTCCCAATGACTTTCTATTGAGATTCAAAAGTTTACACAAGAAAATATTCCTTAAATACAAGGTTATAGACCATAAATTTCTCCAATTATGACTTAGGGTAGAAGTGAAAGTGAAATTAGAGAGAATAGAGTGTATATGATATGATTGGGATGAAATATAACCCTTATATATAATGATACAATAACCAAAACCAAACCTAAACTCTTAACCTAACAATATAAAACCAAAATATATATTTTAACTTATATCAACTAACATATAATGGTATCATTCAAGCTGATATAATACAAATGTCAGAAGATAGGCTTAGAACTACATCAAGTTAGTTTATACATTACAAGAAGGGTAAATGACACTAAATAGATGGTATTAGACAGGATGATGCTATAAGATATATTAAAACTTGCATAACTAAATGAGATAAGATAGAAGGAGTTAAATGGAAAGATAATTTGAGGAACCTAGATTGATGGTGGGAATGGTGTAATCATGATATAGTAGCAACATTTCTCATAAATCACGACAAGCCTTGCCCACCCCTTTCCTGGTGTACCCTTCAAGGCATGCAATTAGATAGATCAATGTGTAACAAGTCACTATAATAAAAATTATTAAAATATGATAAAGTGGAAAATATTATGTGTATTCATATGCCCCACATGAATCTCATAATGTGTCACAAGAGTGTAACATGGGATGGTGTTTTGGGAAAGAACATAGTAACAAAAAAATTAACTAAAATGAAATGGGAAAATAACTGAAAGTAAATAAAATGAAAATACATACTTTTAATTACCTTGCTGAATTTAGATGATGCTATGTGTGTCATAGTTGATGGAATGTGTCCAACATGTGGAATAATAGGTGAACCTAAAAAATAAGATAAAATTCTATTTTTTTCAATTTTTTTATGTTACCACGTAAAAATTATTTATATTTTAAGGATTATATGGTTTAAATTGGTTCATGAAAATGACCTACAAAAATAGGGATATGAGAAAGAGATGGAATTTACCTGTTAATAACTAAAATCTTAACAATGATAATGCTAAACATGATGATGTATGTTTTATTATTTTATATAAAATGTGAGCAAATGCATCATTAAAAAGAATAAAATATAAGATGGTGAAATATAACATCTTAAGTAAGTAGACCAACAAATAAAAGATGTGAAAAATGATGAAGAAAATGATAAAAATGAATTTAAAACACATCACAAAAGATGATATATGTAAACATTTTAAATAAGTGAAATATCAATGTAAGAAATATCAAACAAAGATATGTAAGTAAAAATGTGATCTCATGTAAGATAAACATGAAGAAAAAATATATGACTGAAAATAAAAATTTAATTCAAAATGTAAGATGAACATTTCAAGTCAAACATAAAGAAAAAAAGAAAATACTATAATGAAAAATGTAATTTAAAATGTGCAACAAGCATGCCAAGGCAAAAATAGAGAAAAACATATATTATGCAAAATGTCCTATGTAAGATAAGTGAAGTACAAAAATAATCAAACAAGAACACGATGGATAAAATAAATATAATAATCTTTAAATAATGAAAACAAAAACTTAGTGTTTTCTCTAAAATGTGTTCTATAAAATCATAAACACCTAAATACATGACATGGATGAGAATGGTATGGTGTGGAAAAAAAGGTGATGGGTGTTTGTGAGGAAGGCCCAGTTAGATTCCCCATGTTTTGGTGTAAGTAAGATAATAATGTGATATAGAGGTAATCAAGGATGTGATCATCTATAAGTGATACCATCAAGGGGATATAAAATAAAATATGATGTAAATAAGGAATGAAAGGCCCCAAATGGGTGAAGTGAAAAATCCATAGTGGGAATGAGACAATCTAGATAAGTGGGTAAGGCTAAGAACTATTGAAATCAAGGACCTAAGACACTATAGCTAATGAACACAATGCTTAGGTTAATAAGTGAAGTACATATATCATCCCATGAAGGCTATATGCATGAAATCAAAATGATACTACCTTCCCACAACATGTTTGCCACTCCTCAAGACCCATTACAGAGTCATTGGCCTATTTCTAAGATTGGATACTTATGTGAGAGAGATATGTGGCACTAAAATGTAATAAGATATAATGATGTAATAATATAATAAATCATAACCTAATATATTATCTTAACACACCCCAATGTACCTTAGATCTATCACGAGGCCAACTATGGAGTTTAATATCAAACTAAGATATGATATATGACAAACAAAGATCATGTCTTTTACTATGATTTGAATTTTGTGATATAATTTGCCTTTTGATCCTATTTTGATGTTGATTATTTTGGGATTTTTCTTCCTCATCCATATGTATTTGGAAGACCAATCATGGGTGAAATAAATAGATAACACAAGAGAGATTATGATTAGTTGATAGAAGGGAGAACCTAAAGAACATGGTGCCTAAAGACTCCTAGACGTGCCCAGTGCAAGTGTATAATCTCAAGCTAACCTATGTGTGCCTCAAGTGAAAGGAAATAAGGGAAAATGGGGATCATGGAATATCCATCCATGTAATACAAATGATACAATGAGGAATATGCTTATATCTAATCTCAAGGAGGGAAAATAATGCTTCAAAAGGAATGGAGCTATGCTATGATAGTTGTGTCACTAGGGAAACCATACTATCCTACAAGGGTTATAACACAAGCATTGGTGAAAGTAGTAGTCATCTTGAAAGAGGGTAAAAGTAAATAATCATCTAAAAAGAGGGGGCAAGTAAATAAAAGCAAAAAAATCACAAGGATACTAAGGAAAAAATGATAAAAAATATGATAAGTGTGATAGTAAGAAAAGCCAAAGGTGCTACCTAATATCTACAAGAGAAATTAAGGCCTATTTTAAAAATACCAAAGAACCAAAAATGAAGCAATGGTGTAAGTATAATGATTTAAAACCTAAAGGTGATACCTAAAATACTTAAGGGAAGAAAATGACAAAAGCAAAAATATCAAAGAACTAAAAAGGAAGCAATGATGTAAAAAATCATCCTAAAAGAGGGGAAAAGTAAATAATATATATATATATATATATATATATATATATATATATATATATAAAACATGAGATATAATAACAAGAAAAATATATGTTATATTGAAGAAGAGCATGTGAAATGAGAATGTATGTGTCTTGGAAAGTTTATTGAAATTGATTTTTTTATTTTTAATATGTAAAAGGTTCATGATTTATACCTCATGGTAAGGATGGGAGATAAAAAATCCAAGGGAATGATGATGGGCATCAAAATATGCCCCAAAATTATGTATAATATTAAGGATGAGCATCAGAATATGCCTTAAAGGCTGAAATATAGGAAATAAAAGGTGCCCCAATATGTATAGTAAGAAAATAAAGGGCATCAAAAGATGCCCTAAAATGTGTGATAATAATATGATAGGCATCACAAGATGCCCCAAAATTTTGGATATAGGTGGATATGAGTTAACTTGAAGATAGAAAAGCCTAGGAATGATGCCAAAAGTTGTGTAAAGTAGCATCACAACAAGTAATGTGGCATCTAAGGCAATGTTAAGAATTTTTGGAAGTGAAATAAAATTATGGTTTACATTATCATCCAGGCCAATACAATCTATAAAAGTAGGAGTTAAAGGAATTATATTAGTCATAATGATATAGCTTGATAAAATATAACTAAAAAGAATTGTATTAGCTAGGTTGACATAGTTTGATAAGACATGACTAAAATGGACTTTATCATCTAGGTCAATATAGTTTGATGATAATATAAGACTAAAATTTAATGTATTATCTAGGTTGATATATTATGGTGATGATATAGGATCAAAATTGACTGTATAAGTAGGTCGATATAGTCTAGTGAAATAAGTTAAACTCTATCACCACATTCTATGTCATAGCTAATGCATATGGGTAAAATAGATAGAACTATACTATCACATTCTATGTCATATATAATATAATTATAAAGAGGAAAAATAATTTTATCAGTGCATTTTAGGTTATGGCCAATGCAATTGGCTAGAAGAAAAAAAACTATATTGATGTATTCTAGGTTATGACCAATGTAGTTAGATGGAGGTATTTAAAACTAAATGGTATTAGGTTGGTAGATACTATTGGAAATAAGTGATTTTGGTGATAATTTGGTTATATATGAATAATTTTTATAGTTATGAAGAATCATACAATTTTGAGGATGAGAATCACCTATAATGCATAATGTGGTAGGCATTTGAATTATGTGTTCTTCATAAACTAATGATATTAGGACTTATTATAAGATTGACACTAAATAAAATTGAAAGTGAATAAATAAATCATAATGAAATAATATTACCTCAAAAAATAATCAAGCCATAAAATATGAGATGAGAGTTGACAAGTGGGGAACCTTCAAACAGATAAAAATCCCATAATATATTAGAAAGTTTATAAACAATTGATTTATAAGTACAATACTAAAAATAAGCCAAGATAAAGAGAGAATAATGGTCTCAATTCAAAATAGGCATATCAAGATATCTATAACAAGATAATTATTAAAGTGAGGAGGAGAGCGCTATTTAAATAAAGTAAGAGAAAGGATGAGAGAGTTACAAGAATCCCATCATGACCTTAAAAGTCCTTCTTGGTGTGTGAAAAATGTACTATTCCCAAAGAGAGTGGATGGAAGTGTGTGACATGTGTGGTGAGGAGTAACTTATGGAAGTAACTCCCAAATCCTACAAGTGGACATGAGAGGTGAGAGACACCTCATAAATCTGAGATAAAATGTATTTATAATAATAATAAATGCACACTTAAAAGAGACTTAGGATAATCCTAACAAACTAAATGAGCCCAAAAAAGGCTAATATCCAACAAATTAATTGATGAAAAATGGTTTAATATGAGAATATGATGAATGACTCATTCTCTTAACACTTTCCAAGGGTGGTTAGACATAAAGGAAACCATGCTCAACATCACTTGATTTGAAATTATGATTTTAAAATATGGGAAATTCATAAGAGGGATCATCAATGGGAAGATCATCTATCATGATAGGGTCTTCATCTCCATCAGAGTCATCATCATAGTTAGGAAAATCATGATATTGATTTTCAACCATGTGATAAGTGATGAAGGCAAGAAAACTAGGATCAAATAGGATCATCATGAGTAGGAAAATAACTATGAGTGTAAGGATAATTAGGATCATAGGGAAGAACATCATAAGTATAATCATTATGATTTTCAACTTAGTAATAAGGATAATCATGGCCATATAGTGGAAGATCATCATGGAAATATTCACTACTGCTATAAGTGTCAAAAGTGATGTCATTAGATCCTCATAGGGATCTTCATCAAGGGGAGGACCATATTGAGAATATTTACTTTCAATAGAAGTATCATCATAGGTTGGAAAAGCATCTTTTGGATCCTAAGCTATGAGAAAAGGTGTAGTATAGTTTCACCATGAGGAGTTACCTATAATGGTGGTCATGAAAAGTTGATCTAAAAAATATTGGATATAAGAAACTCAAGGTATCAACCTAGATAATATAATTAGTTATTAATTATGGAAAAAATACTGTATTAGCCAAGATGATATAGTTTGGAAAAATGTAGTGCTAGTGGTGGCTGATAAAAATGAATTGTATCAACCTACATGATTTAGCTATAAAATACATAATGGTATCAAATTGGGTAAAACTATTGGCATAAAAACATAAAACTATATTAGGATAGCCAATATAATTTAATAAAGGCTTGAAATATTTTTTTCTAAGAATATAGAAAGAAAACCATGAATCTAATCTAACTAAAGGTTAGATAATATTCACATTAGGTTCACTAGAATGTATTCATGGTATAGGGTTAACCTATAACTATCCTATCTCAATAGAATCAGACTTGAATAAGGTCATTAAAATAGAGCTTGTGATACTTAGTTTGTCTAAGTAATGACCAATAAATCCTAAATATCTAATAGAGGGTTTTCCACATCATAGATTTCAAGAATAAAGGGTTATAAATCATAAGCTTATGACACAAGGATATAACTCTCATAAGACCTATATAAAAGTAAGTGTGTAAGTAAAGTAAATGAAGGTATTTATGCAAGTAAAGTAAACTAAGGGGAAGGGTTAGGATGAACATAAAAGGTAAGGTTTCATGATAAAACAAATGAAGTCTAGGAAACCTAAAGTGAAATATGAAAAGTCTAATCAATCCTATGGCCACACTAGTTTATTCAATATAGAGATAACCTAGAAAAGGATACACACACATTCATTCACTAAGCAAAAATTAACATATATCTACTAAGTAAATAAAGGAAGAGTATAGATTTATCAATACTTAACTTAGAGTGGAATCATCAAGAATCAATCTCCCCTTTGGATCAAGTGGAGCTTTGTGTTTACCCTTAGAATTAATTAGAAAGGAAATTAACTCTAAAGTAAGTTAAACTTGAAATATGATCTAGGAAGATAAATAAGACAAACTATTGTACAAATAAAGTGATATAAAAAATTTATGGAAGTTTTAAATTGTTAAAAATATAAAATAGGGTTAGGGTTAGAGAGATGTACCAGTAAACTTTTTAATTCAAACTATGTTATTCATTCACTGACTACGACTATCTAAAATTACTTATAAAAACTTGCAAACACAATGTTAATTCAAAATAGTGCTTCACTATATTATGGGATAAGTGCACATTAGATAGATAGGATCAAAATGTTTCATTATCCATTAGTGTGAATTTATCTATGTTAATTGTGTATTGAATATAAAATTATGGATCAGTTTTCCACTACTTGAATATTATCTAATTTAATGTGGATCCTATTTAGATGGTTGATTACCTAAAAAAGTAAAACCCTATCCTGCACAAGGATAACAAAAAAATCAAATGCCTAAGAGAAAGTGGGGAATGTGGGAATGGAAAATTTATTATTATAAAATCCATTGTTAACTGAGTGTTGCCTACATAGTCTAAGTGGATCTCAGGCTGATGTAGTTCTCCTTTTAGGGAAGGTATTCTAGAAATAACTAGAAAACTTGATTAGAATGCTTGACAAAGGACGGCCTCAACTTTAAAGGAAACAATGTTAACTTGGAAAATGAATATATTAATATACTAGAATTACATTAGGGATATTTTTCTAAATATATAGATGGTTTTGAAATCGCTTTGCAAGATAATGTTAGATAGAGTATCTAGGGGTTTTAAGTGAGATGATGTGATATTATAGGAAAATATTTGAATCATTTTGATAACCATCCTATTATCATGTGTGGTAAATATGCTATAAATCATGTCATTTTTAAAAATTATCCATTATATTAGTATAGATAGGTCTACAATAGTGGATAGGTGTATAGTGTGTCCTTGTTTTCCTAGTGTGTACTTGTCCAGAATGGACAAAGGATTCTAAAACTAGAATTATAATGAAGTACCTTCTGATTAGGGATGAATAGAAATAAATTATGGAAGTATATAAGATTATATTAGTAATTTAAGGAATTTTTAGGCTTTTAAATAGATAAATGGTTATCATAATGGTGAGTTGGCCAAGTAAGATAAAGATATTATAGACAAACATTGTTAAGAATTTATTGATTAAATTTCAAATCCTATACTTTAAAAGAGATGTTTTGGGTTGAAAAATTAAATTTATTGGATAAATAAATAAGATATACTCAAATGGAAACTCTTGATGACTCTTCCTATTGAGATTCAAAGATTACCACAAGACAAGCTTCCTTCAAGATAAGGTTTTAGACCACAAACTCCTCAAAATATGATTTAGGGTAGAAGTATGACTGAAATCAAAATGAATAGAGTATTCTAGTATGATTTGAATGAAATGTAACACCTATATATATTGATCCAATATTCAAAACCAACCCTAAATGCCAAGGTGATAGCATCAGTCTAGTAAATATAGTTGAAAGATGTAGGCTGACAAAAAATGGTATTGGCCAGGATGATATAGTATAGATACCACAAGACATGCTCATAATTACATTAGGTTTGTTGATATAATATAAGAAGGATGAAAGGCACTAAATAAATGGTTGGCCATGCTAATACAATAGGATATAAGGAAACTAACACAACTAAATGAGGATAAGATATAAATAGGTAAATGAGAAAACACTCTAAGGAATATAGATTGATAGTGGGATTAGTGTAAATGTGATATAGTTACAACATCTCTAAAAAATAACCAAAAGTGTTACCTCTTTTTTGGTGAACCATTTAAATTGTGCACTCAGGGAGATCAATGCTTGATAGTTTTATGCAAGAAAAAGAAATAGTAAATGATAAAGTTAAAAATATTATGTTTATCTAGTTTGCTATAAGGCCTTGTAACATATATTGTTATACACATTAGACATTATAAAATATTATATGATTTATATCTTAGTATGGGTATTATTGAGTTGATGTATAATATAATAGTGTTTGGATACTTATAATGTACACCTTGGGGCATGGGAAAGGTTAGGACAATGTTTTGGTTGATCCCATCTTGTGGTCCAAGGGATTTTTCCAATGTAATTACACCTAGATCCTTTCGTAGTTGATTGTAAAAACCTTTAATGATCATTTAAAAGTTTGTGAGGGTTTTTATTTTTATTCTAATTTACTAAGAAATATGAAACTAAAAATATTTAACCTTAACCATTTTCTACTAAGAATATTTTTATACCTTTTTTGTTTATTATGACCTAACTGTAAAATGGTAAATGCTAATTCATAAATCATTTGAAAATTCTCATTGTGCTCAAATGTAATAATGTTCTTACTATCCTTTAGGGATTTAATAATAGAATAAAAATGAGAAGGTTGAGTATCTATTGGTAAATTATTTCTTTCTAAGTCCTTTTAAATTATGTCATTTTAGCAAGAAATTCTAGGATTGATATCTTAGTATGGGTATTCTTAAGTTGATCTATACTACCATAGTGTTTGGAAACTTAAAATATTATCCTTGTGGCTTGGGTAAGGTTAGAGGGATTATTTTGGTTTATACCATATTGAGGTTGAGAAATAATGAGAGGGACTATTCTCCATCCCTCCTAGTCATTTTAAGGCAAACAGATAGGAGGGTTTCTAGCGCAAGCAGTCGCCGGCGTCGGCAGGCCACACCGACGTCGGTCAGGGGACGCAGAAAGGAAACCGGCGACGGCAGGAGGTCGGCCGACGTCGGTCACCTCCTGGAGGGCAGGGACCGACGTCGGTCACCTGTAGCGGTCTGAACTGCTGTTTACGAACAGTCAGTTAAGTGAACGCAAAGTTTGCATGGTAAAGGCTTGTTCGAAGCCTTGAGCCGCAAGTCTAGTCAGTGTATGCATGAGATCTATATAATAGACTCATGGGCTGTATTGTTAAGTGGAGAATTTGGAGAAGAGCTATGTGAAGCTTGGAGAGTTCTTCCCATGGTGGAATCAAGTAGGATTCCCCATGTGTGTTTAAGTAAGATCAGGGTTGACTTGCAGGGGTGTATGGATGCGAGGTTCAGAAAGGAGATCAGCGCGGGGACGTTAGATCCAAGGTGACAGCAATACATCAGCAAGGTCATGGAGAGATCTACTTGGAGTACGGTTGTGTACTCAATTGTACAGATGTGCAATGAGGTGAACAACAGCTTGTGTTAGCTGTGTGTTGTGACCTATGAGAGAAGATTACTCTGGAGGGAAGTTTACTGTAAGCCCACAGGATGTGGAAGAAAGAGTGCCACCTCTTTGTTGTAGATTCCTTTGTAATGAGTTGAATATAATTGTATATTGCCTCTCATATTCTGTGTGTCTTCTCATTGATAGTTATTTGTTCTTCTGGATTCCGCATGTTTAGTTGCTTATACATTGGTAATCATGTGTGCTCTTAATTCTGACAAGTTGTGTCAGAGCTTTGGGGAGTTTAGGTGGAGGGCAGGGACCGACGTCGGTCACCTGTAGCGGTCTGAACTGCTGTTTACGAACAGTCAGTTAAGTGAACGCAAAGTTTGCATGGTAAAGGCTTGTTCGAAGTCTTGAGCCGCAAGTCTAGTCAGTGTATGCATGAGATCTATATAATAGACTCATGGGCTGTATTGTTAAGTGGAGAATTTGGAGAAGAGCTATGTGAAGCTTGGAGAGTTCTTCCCATGGTGGAATCAAGTAGGATTCCCCATGTGTGTTTAAGTAAGATCAAGTTTGACTTGCAGGGGTGTATGGATGCGAGGTTCAGAAAGGAGATCAGCGCGGGGACGTTAGATCCAAGGTGACAGCAATACATCAGCAAGGTCATGGAGAGATCTACTTGGAGTACGGTTGTGTACTCGATTGTACAGATGTGCAATGAGGTGAACAACAGCTTGTGTTAGCTGTGTGTTGTGACCTATGAGAGAAGATTACTCTGGAGGGAAGTTTACTGTAAGCCCACAGGATGTGGAAGAAAGAGTGCCACCTCTTTGTTGTAGATTCCTTCGTAATGAGTTGAATATAATTGTATATTGCCTCTCATATTCTGTGTGTCTTCTCATTGATAGTTATTTTTTCTTCTGGATTCCGCATGTTTAGTTGCTTATACATTGGTAATCATGTGTGCTCTTAATTCTGACAAGTTGTGTCAGAGCTTTGGGGAGTTTAGGTCCTATCAATTGGTATCAGAGCGAGGTTGGACGTTCTCAGAGCGAGCTTGACTAACAGATGTTCCAAATCTGTTAAGTGTTTGTTGATTACAGGTTACTCACAGGGGTTGCTATTTGAGTGGGAGTATAGCAAGGCAGAAGATGGTACGATGAGAATGAAGGAAATCAGGCACAGAATTAACACCACATGGAGTGTGGTGGGTTGTCTTCGAGTGGGAGCTTGGAGAGGAATACAAGCCAGGATACAGATTGGACAGAGTACTGGTTTTGGGTACAGGTGCAGCTCTTTATCTCCAAGTGGGAGATTGTTAGGGTGTGGAGCTAAAAGCTACACCTTAAGGCAAACAGATAGGAGGGTTTCTAGCGCAAGCAGTCGCCGGTGTCGGCAGGCAACACCGACGTCGGTCAGGGGACGCAGAAAGGAAACCGGCGACGGCAGGAGGTCGGCCGACGTCGGTCACCTCCTGGAGGGCAGGGACCGACGTCGGTCACCTGTAGCGGTCTGAACTGCTATTTACGAACAGCCAGTTAAGTGAATGCAAAGTTTGCATGGTAAAGGCTTGTTCGAAGCCTTGAGCCGCAAGTCTAGTCAGTGTATGCATGAGATCTATATAATAGACTCATGGGCTGTATTGTTAAGTGGAGAATTTGGAGAAGAGCTATGTGAAGCTTGGAGAGTTCTTCCCATGGTGGAATCAAGTAGGATTCCCCATGTGTGTTTAAGTAAGATCAGGTTTGACTTGCAGGGGTGTATGGATGCGAGGTTCAGAAAGGAGATCAGCGCGGGGACGTTAGATCCAAGGTGACAGCAATACATCAGCAAGGTCATGGAGAGATCTACTTGGAGTACGGTTGTGTACTCGATTGTACAGATGTGCAATGAGGTGAACAACAGCTTGTGTTAGCTGTGTGTTGTGACCTATGAGAGAAGATTACTCTGGAGGGAAGTTTACTGTAAGCCCACAGGATGTGGAAGAAAGAGTGCCACCTCTTTGTTGTAGATTCCTTCGTAATGAGTTGAATATAATTGTATATTGCCTCTCATATTCTGTGTGTCTTCTCATTGATAGTTATTTGTTCTTCTGGATTCCGCATGTTTAGTTGCTTATACATTGGTAATCATGTGTGCTCTTAATTCTGACAAGTTGTGTCAGAGCTTTGGGGAGTTTAGGTCCTATCAATTGGTATCAGAGCGAGGTTGGACGTTCTCAGAGCGAGCTTGACTAACAGATGTTCCAAATCTGTTAAGTGTTTGTTGATTACAGGTTACTCACAGGGGTTGCTGTTTGAGTGGGAGTATAGCAAGGCAGAAGATGGTACGATGAGAATGAAGGAAATCAGGCACAGAATTAACACCACATGGAGTGTGGTGGGTTGTCTTCGAGTGGGAGCTTGGAGAGGAATACAAGCCAGGATACAGATTGGACAGAGTACTGGTTTTGGGTACAGGTGCAGCTCTTTATCTCCAAGTGGGAGATTGTTAGGGTGTGGAGCTAAAAGCTACACCTTAAGGCAAACAGATAGGAGGGTTTCTAGCGCAAGCAGTCGCCGGCGTCGGCATGCAACACCGACGTCGGTCAGGGGACGCAGAAAGGAAACCGGCGACGGCAGGAGGTCGGCCGACGTCGGTCACCTCCTGGAGGGCAGGGACCGACGTCGGTCACCTGTAGCGGTCTGAACTGCTGTTTACGAATAGTCAGTTAAGTGAATGCAAAGTTTGCATGGTAAAGGCTTGTTCGAAGCCTTGAGCCGCAAGTCTAGTCAGTGTATGCATGAGATCTATATAATAGACTCATGGGCTGTATTGTTAAGTGGAGAATTTGGAGAAGAGCTATGTGAAGCTTGGAGAGTTCTTCCCATGGTGGAATCAAGTAGGATTCCCCATGTGTGTTTAAGTAAGATCAGGTTTGACTTGCAGGGGTGTATGGATGCGAGGTTCAGAAAGGAGATCAGCGCGGGGACGTTAGATCCAAGGTGACAGCAATACATCAGCAAGGTCATGGAGAGATCTACTTGGAGTACGGTTGTGTACTCGATTGTACAGATGTGCAATGAGGTGAACAACAGCTTGTGTTAGCTGTGTGTTGTGACCTATGAGAGAAGATTACTCTGGAGGGAAGTTTACTGTAAGCCCACAGGATGTGGAAGAAAGAGTGCCACCTCTTTGTTGTAGATTCCTTCGTAATGAGTTGAATATAATTGTATATTGCCTCTCATATTCTGTGTGTCTTCTCATTGATAGTTATTTGTTCTTCTGGATTCCGCATGTTTAGTTGCTTATACATTGGTAATCATGTGTGCTCTTAATTCTGACAAGTTGTGTCAGAGCTTTGGGGAGTTTAGGTCCTATCAATATCATTAAAATAAAATAAAAATCATTAATAAACATTTGCATAATAACTACAGTATCATGCAAAATAACATACTACCATAAAAAAAATGTTATAAGGGAGTCACATTTATCCACAAAAAATATTAAAGAGCATAATAATATACATGATCTATGACATCATGAATAAATAAGGATTTTAGAATCCAACATGGTCTACCAAAACCCTAAACATAAGGCTACAATTTATAACATACCCTAATGATGGTGATAGTCAAGTTTTTGGAATGATCATAAGAAACTAGGGTTGAATGATGGCAAAAAATATAATATTATCCATAGGAAAAAAAAGATCCATAAAAATCAAAATAAAAACTAACCATATGATGGAAGGGTGCATGCATAATAACACATATGACACTAGTAAAAATTAATGGGTAACCCTATTAGGGTAGGAAAATAAGGTAAGGGTTTAGGAAACCCTATACAAAATCACAAGGGTGAAATATAGGCACAATATAAATATAGGAGGTGTAAAAGGGAATAAATTCCTTAATATGTAGTATGCAAAACTGGGTTTAGATTAAAAAACACTAAACTAAAACATAAAAACATGTACACAAATTAGGGTTGTATATAATACAAAAATATAAAAATAAATATATAACTAATTATGTGAAAGGAACTAAAATAAATGGTCAAAATTGATGAAGAAAGGGTTATTATATAACTAAAAAAACTTCAAAAACCATGTGTGTTATCAAAGGTTGTAATTAGGTGAAAACACATCTATAATTAGTCTAGAAGAAAACCCAAAAAATTATATATAATTAATAAAGTGCATAATTATTTTAAGAACGTAGTGGTATCATTTTGGTCTGAACAAGAGTGTAGTGGTATGCTCCTAGTGAATAGTGCACACTAGTTTTGAATAATACACCCTCATGCTCAAAAGAATAAAATCATGGTTAAACAATTTCTAATACAATTTTTTTAATAGATGCCTTTTTAATCTTATGCTTCATAAAAACCTTGCTCATATTTTCACAATTCACCACAGATCTTCCAAAACTCTTTGTCCTGACTTACAATCTTAATTAGCTCATATCACCTTACAAAATGAAAAAAAATTGGGGTATTTATTAGGATAATGTCTCAATCAGATCCCCATTATTTATTAGGTTATAAATAAACATAAATGTGTTATTTTGAGTATATGACTCACCCATTAGGATGATGGGAAAATTCCCTCTCATATTAGGATTACAAGGTGTAACCCAGGGCATGAGTTAAAGGTATTTAGTTATATAACTAACCACATGGTATAATATTGGTTGATCAAAGTGGTTTTTTAAGTATTAATATAATTCATGGAAATCAATTATATCTACCTGATATTCAAATAAAATATCTAGGATAAATATTCACAATGATGCTTTTTGTATATAAGATATGTTGAATGAAAGAAACTTAAAAAAGAAGGAAAAGTGAGGCAAATTTTTTTTTTCCCAAGTTATAAGAGATATATTATTTAAATTAATTGGTTTATAAAATTAAATGTGAAATTAAAAAAAAATTAGTTTAAATTTATTTGTTACTTAGACTAAAATGAACATAGAGTAGAGTCCAAGGGAAATTTATTGTAAATATTTATTGTGACATTTAATTAACAAATTTGGATATATGATAAGTTCATTAAGCACATTCATTAAAAAACCAAGATTATAAAAAAAAAATAGTCAAAAAATAGTTAAATTAGTTATTACGCAATTTAGATAATCTGTAATTCAGACACATGAATTTAATATAATAATCAATGCAATCTAATATATCATGTAGTATTCAGAAATTGATAAAAAATCAATGACATAACTCACTGAAATTTATGATTTTTTTTGAGATTCTATTATAAAAATATTCCTCAGCTTGAGAGGTAAATAAAATGTGCACATATAAGTTTATATGGGCACTACTACATCTATAAATTAAGCTACATGCAAAATATAAGCAACTTTTATAAGCTTATCAAAAAATTACAAATCATGCAAAAGCCTACAATGCTTTTCTTAAACAAAAACATAGACAAGAATAACTTTGAATTTTTTGGAGCTTTATCAGAGTTAACCTAATGATTCTGGAAAGAAAATAAGCATGACTAATAGTACCATATATTCTAGTCAAGTTTATTATGGGTGGTCTAAATAGGGACTCTATTTTATCTATCATAATTTCATGGTTTTATAATAGAGTGTGAATATTTAATTTCATCACAGTAGCATGTTCAATTTTTTATTTATCATAGTTGAATAAATCAATAATCTTAGTGGTTCCCTCATGGTTTGATTCTAAATTTTTGCTTTTGAAATCTAGCATTAATTTAATTAGTTTGGGAGCAAATTTTGTTAGTGAGACAAGATTATCATATAAATAAAATAATTCCAACCTCTTGAAATAATTCCAAAATTTTTAGTTTCATTTTCAATATAATTGAAGACTATGCTCATGTCATTTTATCATTCATGAAAATGATACCCTCATATGCACCAAAAAAATCTGACATAAATCAATGTTAATTAATGTCATCAACTTTATATTAGGAAACATATTTTTATTAATTACATTGGTCAAGTTAAAAATATTTATCTTTATTTAAAGAATGTGATCATGATACAATTTGAATTTTTACTACCAAGGTGTACTTATTATCTTTACTTATCAATTGTCAACCAACAACTCATTTAGTGACTCTAAAGATTTATTTAATTCATAGGTAATATTATAATGTACTTTTCTCTTTTTTTGAGATTTTTTCCTCTACATATTTTTCTTCATTCCTTGTAAAAATTTATTGGCCAATTCCCCTATGGTAGCAACCACAAACTCGAGGTCTTTTACAAATTCATCTCTTTCACCTAGTCTAGCTTTCATTTTTATTGTCAAGGTAAACATTTATTTATCTATATAATATAATACAGGAGTCTCACCTTTGTTTAAATATATTTAGGTAACTCCTTTAGTTTTCCTTGTGTCTTGTTAAAATTCAAGATTAACATTAGGTTCCTTGACTATTATCATTTCTTTCCTCTTAGCATTAGTGAGTTGTATACTCCCAATACAATTTTCATCTATTTGAGACAACACCAACAATGGTTACGGGTAGTGTGGATTATGTGGATGATGATGTATGGAGTGGAGTTTTCATTGGAATTGTGATAGTTAGGTAAAAAATAATGAAGTTTGTACATGTGATGGGTGTAGGGGTCTAAATGGTAGTAGTAGAAATAGGGTGTGAAATTGGAATAATAATGGATTGTGTAATTATAAGAAAATAAAATTAGGTTTTATCAAACAAATTAATAGGCATTTACCCCTTTTATTAGGATCCTTGGGTTTATATACAAAATGAATAATGATGTTAGGTAATCCGACCATAACAATGATATTTGATGTGAAACTTGCCTATCCAATGTTGAAATTTTGACCAACCAAGGAGGGACAATTATAACACTACTTGGAAGAGGGGAAAATTATACTTGAGTAATGGATTGATATTTAATATAGAATATAAAAACAAATACTTGGGGAATTTGTATGGAATCCCTCTTGAGACAACTACCTAGAATAAACTCTAGAATTTAAATAACTATTTCAGGAGTGACAAGGGTTGAAGCTTATGGTTTAGTAACCAAGAGAGGAGTGTCAAGTGTGGCATCCTTTAGTAGAGTAATAAAAGGATAAGGAGGTGTATTTACTGCTTGTTATTCACTAATTAATGACATAGGTGGCTATCAAGAATTTTAATTGAAGGAGAAGGGAGAGAAAGCTGATCAAAATGTGAAATAAGGATTGAGTTACCTCTTGAATTGGAATTATTATTTGAGAAACTATTGGAGGAGGAAGTCCTTATATCAATTTATTCCTCAAGTATACATTTGAATGAGGAAAATATTCATGATTTTAATATGCATCTGGTCTCTCTTCTATTTTTTTTGGGTTGTCCTGTCTTGGAGGTGAAGTTTCAACACATACAGTCTACATTTTTCTCATCACCTCTTCATCATTTTTAGAATTCATATACACCTAGTCATAGGGGTGTGGATAATGATTATAAAATATTTAAACCTTCCCCATAAATAACTTAATGTGTGATTTTACATGTACCCTAGGATCCTATTGCATTAAGTCATGGTTATTTAAATTAAAGGAAGATTAGTAGCATGTTGTTGTATGTAATGTAGGCTGTAGTCTTAAAATAATCTTACCTACTTTATATGGAATTGGAGGCCATGAAGCTTGATTATTTTATTTTCAAACTAAAAAAAATCCATGTATAATTTGTCAATAAATTTCATATATCTCTAATTTTTTTAGAACATATCTAAGTAACTTAAGAGGAGATATAAAGACTCATTTAATTTTGATTACATTACAATCTAGATAGTACAAATAAGATCTCATGTTTGTTATTGATTTTATAGTTTCATAATAAAACCTTAGAATTAGTACTTCATTAAAAAATTACTATATTTTTGGATGAAAATAGTCACATATTTATTTGATATTTTTTTGATTTTATGTGCATACACCTTCAAAAATTTGAACTGGATAATAGTCCTAGAGGTAGGAGTCCACTATGGAATCTTATCAAATAAACTTTGGCACATGTAATATCAACCAAATAAGAAATCACCTATAAATTGATTCCATTATTGAATTTAATGACTTGTATTAAGTTGAATGAAATGAACCCCCTAGGGAAAGGATTTTTTTGCCATTAATTTTCATTGAAAATAAGGGCACCATACATGCAAAAAACACCATCCTAACATGTACACTTGAATTATTGAGGTTTGGATGAGAAAACCAACATAATGAAAGGATAATGGGTATAATAAATGAAATAGG
Organism: Torreya grandis; assembly: GCA_037957365.1. Classification (NCBI taxonomy): domain Eukaryota; kingdom Viridiplantae; phylum Streptophyta; class Pinopsida; order Cupressales; family Taxaceae; genus Torreya; species Torreya grandis. The sequence continues at coordinate 1,750,360 of JARHVA010002614.1, forward strand.
ATGAGGTTAGACCTGAGGATAAAGGAAAAATAATATGGAAGACTTAGATCTGAAGATTATTTACTTGGTAGGGAAGAATATGGAGGATCCTTGATAACAATACTATGGGTTTAGATTAATCATCTAGGGATTAAAGATGACTAAGGATAAGATATAGGATATTGGTTGAGTGAAATAATTGAAGTTTTAGTTATGAATAAATATTACTCTGATGTGCACTTATTAGAAATAGGAGCTGACACTCTAGGAAATGGGCTTGGTCTATAGGATAGGGATGCTCAGTAAGTGTCATCCAATGGTAAATAAGATTGGTTGAAGATTTATTAAGTGTATATATTGTTTTTAATGTAATTTAAGGATGTGATTACTATTTGGAAAGGTGTGAGAAAGTATTTTTCTTGTGCTCATTTTAGCAAGGCTGTGTTTAGAGGTTATTTTGGTACTTGTGCACATTTTGACAAGGGTTTTGTAAATAAAATGAAATTGAAATGCTTGCTGAAATTAAAGTAGATTTGAAATTATTGAAGGAAATATTAAATTAAATTATATTATTTTTGTCTTTTCAATGATATTTTGATGCATGTAATGGTAAAACTAAAATCTAGACTAAGAGTGCAAATGCTACTTTTACCCTTTTCTAGATGTAATATTTTACCTGTGCAAGCTAAATGATTTTTTTTTTTTTTTTAATATTTTACAATTATGAATTAAAATTTTATTCAATTAAAAGATTTATAACATTAAAAAAAAATCAGATAGAGGTCCTAGGGATTTCAACCTCCAAGTATTTATAAATTATTTGTGCATGCAAACTAGAAACTAATTTTTGGTGTTTTAAATGATTGTTTATCAAAAATAAATAACTTAAAATGAAATGAATTTAATATTAAAGTTTTTATTTCATGATCATATAATACCATTATTTTTTTATGCAAATGAATAAAATCAAATCTAAGATGTAAACTTACTTTGGTCTGGGTTTTCTAGGTTTTCAAGGTATGTGTGTGTGAATGTAAGGATTATTTAAAACTAAAAATTACTTGATTTGAAAACTAAAAGTGATTTTTTTATTCCTTTGATTTACCATAGGTTTTTATTTAAACTATGTGCTTTTAATTTTTTTGATATGCACATGTAAACAATGAAAAATCTAAGCTATGTTTATGGTACGAAAGAAAGATAAGAGAAAAGTTAATTTCAATTACTTTTATGTTTTCTGAATGTGAATTATAAATTTATAAGTAAATAAAAAACTAGACTAATTTTATCTAAAAAAATAAAACTAAATGAAAACCCCCAACTTGATCAATGATGATGACCAAATGAAGGAAAATATTTGTTGTAGAGTAAAACGTCCTCAGTAAGCTAGTTCGTCTACTCAACATAGCATAGGAAATCTTTGAAAAAATAATGAAAGGGAGAGAAGGAAAGAGAAACACAATATTTGAAAATAAGAAAAACTAAATAGTGGATACATTGATTCACAAATAGTAAAGAGCTATTTGTAGATTCGTATAAATTCTCCTTTCTAAAAACTATGTAGAATGTGATTTAACAATTTTGGGAATATTGGTGTATTATTCCTAATTTAGTTAAAGGGTATGAATAGTAAAATCAGTAAATAAATATGCAATTATTAAGCTACTAATTTGTCAAATTTGATTACAATTCAAAACTTTCTAAAAATAGTAATAAGGGAAAGAAAACAAGACTTAGCTAAAAACTAACTGATCTGACTGAGACATAGGCTAAAATTCACTATGCAAGACTGGAACACTATCACAAACTAAGATCTAAACTTCATTTTATGATTGGATAGGAGCACTAAAAGTGGATATAAGTGGCACCAACACTGTAATCCACCTTTGTCAATTTTTCCTTAGGATTTGACCTTTATGGGTTTTATTTTTTAGGTCTATGTGACCCTATCCATGAAGTTTTGATAGCTAGAAAACTGTAGATCTCTCTATAGATCAGATTTTCTATTCAAACCCTATGCTCCATTGTGCTTTGACTAATTTTGATAAAGAGGGGGGGGGGGGTTAGTGTGTGTAAGATTAATTGAACATGTATGCACACCCCTTATGTGGGCACACTACCAAAATACCAATAATCCAAAGAGGGATCAAGGCATATGTAGTTCTCCCACTTGATGTGCTTTATGTAATTGAGTGTATGAATATGCAAAATGCTAAACTAGTTGTGCTTAAGGTAGCTAGGTACTGGTGTAAAGATTTTAATATGCTTGTAAGTGTATTAGTTGGCTATATGTACAGAATAGAGAAGATTTCTTGAGTAGTCTTACTTATATTCTTTCTTTCTTAGTGATATTTTCCAACCCTTTCCAAATGATCTTTGAATGGGATTTTATAGGGATCTATTAATCATGGGTTGAATGTACTTGCATTAGGCCAATAAAGAGAAGGATGGAGAACTAAAAGGAACTAACCATTGGGGATAGAAATATACTTAGATAAGAGCACCAAAATTGGATAGGAGTGGTACCAGTGTTACATTCTAAGTGTGGCACTACTATCTTGAGCAGATGGGACCTAGGGGGATTGATTTATCTTAGAAAGAGAAGTCTTGGTGAGCTGGGACTAAGTCTAGAAGGCTATAAATGATTGGAAATTAGTGAAAATAAGCCTAAGAAGGTTAGGAGAGAAAAAAAGAGGGACCTATGGGTTGGGTGTCATTATCCATGCTCAATTTAATATTTTTTGCATTTTATATGACTACATTTACCCCATTTTATTCTAGCGATGTAGCAAAGCAAAATACTAGGATAAAGGAAAATAGAAAGTGTACTTGAAATTACTTGAAAAGGTGAAGCTCATGAAGTTGTGTGGTGTTGGGTGTGCATAGGGAGAGCACATTGTGAAGTGTAAATCTATAAGAGAAAACAAAGAGTAGATAAATTATTACTAGATACACTATATCTAAAATAAGAACATATAAAGTATAGAGAGAGAGAGAGAGAGAGAGAGAGAGGAGAGAGAGAGAGAGAGAGAGAGAGAGAGAGAGAGAGAGAGAGAGAGAGAGAGAGAGAGAGAGAGAGAGAGAGAGAGAGAGAGAGAGAGTAAAATGGGAGATTTATAGTAATAACTAGGCCCAAACATATGTTTGGAGGTCATTGAATCAACACAAGATTTTCATTGAAAATGTCACACCATGCAATTTTTGAGTGAATACATATTGTCCCATATAGATGATGTCTTATAATGAATTGAAAAGGATGTGTTCTTGAGTAGTGGCATGATGAAGGGAAAATAGGTTTAAAAATACTTGCCTTACTTATCTATATGGCATAATGAAGATAATTGAGACTCTGTGTAACTTACGAGAAAAATATGGGAATCAAGTACACTTTAATGAAAAAGTATAAATAATCTATCTCATCAAAACATGAGTGGAAATGCTTACTATGTGCATGAGAATGAGTGTACAAAATAAATTTTCTTATTAGGGGAATGAATCTAGTGCCAAGTATTGTATACTTACAAAATCATAAAAATGTGCTACCAGAGATAGAAAAATGTTAAAACCATCAATTTATAAACATGAATTATTTAGTTTGACCAACACTATGATTTAGAGGCACGAAATATGAGTTGTCAAATATATATTTTTTTTAAAATGGAAAGTTTTAAAACTATAATGGCTAGTTAAAAGGCCTATATATTAACAAATTAATACAAAATATAAATAATTTACACCTATTGAGTTTTGAATGTTCTAAGCTCTAAAGTTTTGGTCGTGAAATTGAGATAGGAAGCAATTTACAAGATAAACATGGAGAATATATGAAAAATATACTAATTGGAGGTGGAGCATGTTAGGCCTTGGTCAGTTTTCACTACTTTTGTGTTTTTCCCAAATTTAAAAAAAAAAAACATCAAAAATGATATTAAGACCATTATTATTTGATGTAGGACTACCTATTGGGCTAGGTAGGTATAATATATTTTTTCCCTACCTTATCACACATTTATGGAGATCACTCACCCATAGAGCCATATATATAGATTAGTCTTGGATAAGGAATTTATAGGAGATGATTGAAGCATGAGGAGGTCATAATATTAGGTTTACTATTGAACATGTATATACCATAGATGAAATTTTATGATAATGTAACACCTCAGTCTTGTACACTTGGAAAACTCATGACCTTAGTTGTTTTTCTTATTCCTACACATGCCTTACTTTTTCAGGCTTTGAATGTACTCTATCTTGTGCCTCTTGGCATATATATTAGTCTGACCAACCTTATATTGATGATAGAAACATCCCATCTTACCCAAAATGCTTAAAATGTACTTATCATATACCTCTATAATTTTAAATCTTGTGCTTACTCTCCTTACCCTTAGAAACTAATGTCCATGATAAACAGTATCATTAATGTTATTGTCTTACCCTAATGCAAGTGTATATTTAATTAAATTCATCCAATTTATAAATGAAAAGTCGTATAATGTTTAGCCTAAGTGATTTTATTTGAGTTATCTCCTGATAAGATTGGTATAAATACAATATCAATCCTCATTCATTCCTCACCAAACAATCAGACTAAAAGAGCACTCAAGAAGTACTCAAGAAGCTCTCAAGCTACCAAAAACTCTCATATTCTACCATATTAGGATATCAGTCAAAGGAACAAACCAAACATAGGTATGAATTACTAAAGGAGCAGTCATAAGGTCATATTTTCCAAGTTATAGGCTAGTCACTACTATATTCAATTTACACACCTTACATGATTCACACACAAGCCAACACGTAGGGGAGAACTACATGAGTTTAAAGCCCTCTTATAGAGTATTGGATATGTAATAAGTTCCCTTTGATAATGGGGTCATTTTGGTTTAGGTCAACGCTATGTTACCACTAGCCCAATTTCCCCCAAGATCATATTTAAGATGGAAAGCTAGGGTTTTCCATTTCACCAAGAGTGACATTACATGACCTAGATCTAAATGCACTAGAGTGAAGGTGAAGCCAAACCCAAGAGAATATAGGTGTTTACATCTTTTTTTATCACATATTTCATATAGGACACTTGCATCAAACTTAGACACTAGCATCAACATAACTATCCCAAGTTGATGAAAGTGTCTAGAGAGCTAGAGGCACCAGATCTAGAATCTGAAAACTATTCCAGAATTGAATTTTGCTTGCTTCCCTCCTATACCATATCTAAAATTTTATTATAATTAAAAATATCTAAGTATTTATCCTATGTCATTTATATATCTAGAATATTTATACTTTCCATTAATAGTCTATCTTAGATTTATAAATTCAACATATGGTACATCTAAGTTTAACACATTAATTGGCCTGTTGTAGATCTAATATTCACCCTTGTTCCTTATCATTTCTATGTCCTTAACCCTATATACCCAATTAGGATAACCTATTATCCAAATGAAGGTTAAACATTTAGTAAAACCGACATGAACATAAAATCCTATATACTTTTCATACTTGGCATGCTATGTACTTGACATTTTTTGCTGACACATGCGATCCATGGGCCACTATGACATGTTTATGTTGGTTTTTTATGAGTTTACTTTACACACTTCCTTGAGTGTTTTTCCTTTTTATTGTCTTTTATTTTCAAGCATTTTCATATGTTTTATTATATGTGTCCCCTATGCTTATGATTGCCTTATTATACATTTGACTATGTCATTATGTTCTTGGACATTTGAATATGTCATTCATTAATTTTGTGGACACTAGACTACGTCATGTCCATTAAATTTTATGACATTTGAATATGCACCTTGTTTATGATCTCCTTGGACCATTACCTTTTGACTTACTTTTGAGTAATCTTGTGGGTGTGCTTGTTTGTTTGTTGAACTTATACTATTACTATCTAGATGTTTCTATGATATTAATAATGAATATTAGGCCTACATGTGATCACATTGGTCCTAAATAATTCAATGATACATTTACCTAGACATGTTTCCTTCTATATGATACATGGTTACATTTGTAGATTTATAGTTGTCTTACCCTTTGAGGGAAGATAACTACTAGGTACTATTTTTACCTCACCTCAAAATTGGGGCATATTAGTGGAAGAATGTCATGGTGACATGGATTCCAAATTTTCATAATTATCAGATTCAAGGGTATGCTTTGAAGCATGTTCTCCACACTCACATAGTATATGGTACTTACACTAGTTTGTAGATTAATTGGGGGAATATCATGTGGCTTCTACACATTCAAAATTTTAAAATTTATTGGGGGAAATATTTGGAAGAATTCTCCCCACACCTAATTAGTTTTCAACATCTCCAGTTTATAGTGGAGGCATGCTTTTGAAAACATGTCCTCCACACACAATTTTTTGAATTGGCCAAAGCATAAAGTTATATGATTATAATACACACTTTTTGTAGAATTATAGACATGGTACCATTATTACACATATTTTAAATATGATACAAATATAATTTTCATATGCTATGAAATATGTGCTTGATATTACAAAATCTAAATCAATCTCAAATTCTAAAACTATTAAATGTACTGATACCTAAAAACTTTTATAGACTTTAATGAGCCGATATACTATAGTAGTTGGTTCACATTTTGGCATGGTTGGGGTGATTAAATCATTCAATATTTCCAAGTTTTTAGTTTGGATTTAATCATCAAAACTCAGTAGGTTATGAGTATCAATGGGTTTCATGGTTGAGCTAATCTCAACTGCCAGGTGCTAACTCACTTTTTCTCCAAAGTTGAGGGAATGTGCCTTCAAAACCCTCTCTCTCTCTATCTCTTTATATTATACACTTTAAATATTTATATATATTTATCCTAATCTTAGTTTTAGATCCTTATAATGATACATCTTTTATAAAAATAACTTGCCAATAGGTAAGGTAATTACATCAACACATAGGTGTAATCCTAAACCCTACTCTTTCAATTTCAATATATTTCAAGTAATTTTGACCTAGATTATATGAACTAATTATACACTATAACATTCCCTTGGTTTCAATCCAGTCACCAAAAAATCACTCAAACCCAGCTCCAATAAAGCACTCAAATTCAACTCAAGTAAAGACAAGTTGTATACACACACCCAGATACTTATTCATTTCATTTAAACTAGTAATTTCATTACTAGATTAAAGGGGGGAAATGTAGATGATATTTTGTGATTATTTATCACCTCAGTCTTATACACTTAGAAAATTCATGACCCTGGTTATTCCTCTTAGTCCTATACATTCCTTGCTTTTAAAAGCCTCACATCTACTCTATCTTAGGTGATTTGGCCTATTTTTTAGTTTGAATAACCTTATATTGATGAAAAAGACTTATCATATTTATTATAATTCTTAAAATGTACTTATCTTATACCTCTACAAGTTTTGAGCCTATACCTACTCTCCTTCTCCCTAGACATTAACATTCAAGATAAACATTAGCATCAATTTTACTATCTTAACTTGAAGTAAGTGTACAATTTCCTAAAGTCATCCAATTTGAAAATTAAAACATATTAAAATGGTTTATATAAGTGATTTAATGTGATTTATCTCCTGATAAGATTGGTATAAATACAATATAAGTAATCATTCATTTATTATCTAGAAATCAGACCAAAAGAGCACTCAAGTTACAAAAAGCTTTCCTATTCTACCTTATTCTAATATAATTCAAAGGAAAAAACTCTATATAGGTCTAAATTACTAAAAGATTAGTCATAAAGTCATATTTTATATGTTATAAGTTAGGTCACTGTTGTACTTGCTTTACACACATTGAATGATTCACACACAAGCTAACACATATGGTATAACTACATGAGTTTGAGGCCCTCTTATGGAGTATTAAATATGTAGGTGGTGTAGTTTTAGTGGGGTAATTTTAGGTCAACTCAATGCCATGTGCCCATTAAACCATTTTTACCCAAGGTCACATTAAAGATGGAAAGTTAGGGTTTTGCCATTTCACCAAGAGTGATAGTCTAGACCTAGATCTGAATGTACCAAAGTGAAGGAGAAGCCAAAAATAGAATCATATAGGTGGTTACATCCTATTTGAACACATATTTTGTACATGACACTATTTTTTAACTTAGACACTATCATCGATACAACTATCCTAGGCTAATGCAAGTGTCTAGAGAACCAAAAGTACCAATCTAGAATCTAACAATTATTCCTGAACTATCTTTTTTCCTACTTACCACCTATACCAAATATAACACTATATTAGCATAAAAATATCTAATTACTTTCTCTTATGTCATTTATATATTTATCATAGCTATACTTTCCATTAATATCATATCTCAATTTAAGAAATTCAACATATGATACATATGAGTTTAGCATATTAATTGGCCTAATGTAGATATGATATTCAACCTTGTGCCATATCATTTATATATCATTAAACCTATCTACATAATTATTATATCCTCTTATCCAAATTAGGGTTAAACATATACATACTACATTTTTTTTATTTTTGAGATGTTTGACTCACTTGACCTCTATGGAGGTGATTGTACTTAAGACTTAATTTGTACCAACTCAACATTATTATGATATATATATGATATAAGGGATTTTTTTAGTCATAAATATTTTTTAATCTATGAATATTCCATTTTTAAATTTGGTGTTTGGTAATTTTCATGGAGTGGTCGACAGGGTGGCATCACCTAAATTTTTGGGGTTAAAGTTAATTTTGAGGACAGGTTCACCTACATTTGAATATAAATTTCCTCATATAAATTTAATTGGCTAGTACTTTGAAAGCCAATCCAAAGGATTTTTCCACATACTATCAGGTGAATTTAATAATTTTTTTGGTGGTTTATATTTCAAATCCCAAGAGGGCTTCAAGAATCAACAGTTTATAGCAAGGTGAGTAACATTTTTTTACAATATATTTTTTTAGTATTTTTAAACTATAATTCCATTTACTGCTCTTTAAGTGCCATCATATTAACTAAACATGAGGGTAGTTTTCATCCATTTGACTACATCGTACAAGTATAGGCACCTAACTATATCCTAAAAGCATAGGTACCCAATGGTAGGCTATGGGTACTTGACCATAAGTTTCCATTACCCATAGATCCACCTATAGCCTACCATTATCTAACCATATCTTATCATCATCCATCAATAACATGAAACTATTCACTTGAGGGTTGAGGTAATCTACTATTGCCCATCTACCATCTACTACCATTCATATCTCTCCTAGCTATGGATGGATGCCAAGAAACTATAGATGGATGCCTATAGATTGTGGGTGGATGCTAACATAATGTAGGTAGATGTTGATAAATTATGGGTGGATGCCAATATACTATTGGTGAATTCCCACAATTGGGTAGACACTGATAGTCTATAGGTAACTTCCCATAGGTTGTTGGCATCCATCTATAGACTACCGACATCCACCAATAGTCTAAGAGTGGTTGCCAATAACTTGTTGATGGGTGCCAATAGGATGTAGGTGGATTCTAGTAACTTTTAGGTAGACCCCACCAAACTATGTGTAAATGAAGTCATTCTATAAGTGCTCACCATTATGTTTGATTGTTATCATGGTTCCTTATTCATCGATCAAGCATCTTTGGTTGTTTTCAATCATTTTCATTTTTTTGTTAATCATCTTTCATCCATGGCTCTATAGGATAGATAATATGGCATCTACTAAAAATGTTAAGTCCTCTAAGAAATTTAAAAAACAAAATAACCTATTACCTTATTTTAGCCAGATACTAAACACAAGTACTATATTTTCAATTAACTAGTGATTTTTATTCATTGGCTTGTGTTAAAATTAAATAATAATTAAATTGTCTTAAACCATTTTGTGTCCATAACTCACTAATAACTCTTTGAAGAATTGTCTCCACAGGAAGACATACCTGGGAATAAATTTAAAATGCCAAATAGAGCTATTAAATTGTAGAATACCATTTTTAATCAATTAATTAGTCTTTTCAAGATTTAGTAATAGTGATAAGGTTTACAATACTATTGCATGTAGAATCCATTAGTAAAGGTATCAAACATATCTTTAAAATGCCAAACATAGGTACTATATTATAAATATTATTTGATTTAATGTTTATTTATTTATTTATTTATTTTTACTTTAGTATGGAATTTATTAAAAAGTAATGTCAATTTTTTTTTTTCATGTAGAATTCAATGATAAAAGTATTAAAGACTTGTATAACACTTTAGAATATATACTTGCCTTGAAAGAAGCCACTCAAAATAAATACCCATTGTCTTATTGAATTCAAGAAAATGGAGATATGACATCATAACTAGTGGTGTCGATGATGAGTTTGCAACACCAAATGAGAGATCTGATCACCCAAAAAAATCTTTAGATGAGACTGCTACGTAGCCAAAATAATCTCCAGTTAAAAAAGGAAAAAAAAGTCACTCAAAAATAAATACCCACTGTGCCATTGAATTCAAGGAAATAGAGATATCACATCATAAGTAGTGGTGATGATGATGAGCTCCCAATACCAAATGAGAGATCTAATCATCCAACACAATCTTTAGATGAGACTACTGCGTAGCAAAAAAAATTTCCAATTGAAAAAGGTACAACAAAAACTATGTGGAAGAATAAAAATACATGGACAATTGAAAGGTCATTTCAGTATGAGTGGGCATCTAAATACCCATTTATTAAACCTGTAGATCCAAAAAAAGTACTAACACACCAACAAAATGCAAATACACAATATGTAGTTGGAAACTTAGTAAGGACCACAAAATGCAACTCAAGTTGGACACAATTGAAAATCATTGTGGAAAAATATATGGGTCAGTAATAGACAAAGATGGAAATATCAAAAAAGAAATGAGATGGAAAAATGAAAAAGATTTCATGCATTCATGTTATGCAATAGAGCATCATAATCATCAAAAACATCAATGACGCCTCATTGAGACATGAGAATAGTTAAAACTCAATTTAGAAAGGTTGCTCAGTCTAATTTGCTTACTAAAAATATACAATTTTTAAATTTATATCACATTTTGAAAAGAGGAATACCGATCTCTAATTTTTTAGATTACAATAGTTTATTTTAGTAGATTGGATTTCACAAAATTCCACATTCACATTGGTCTAATACTAGTGCTTGGGAGATGGCAAAATGCCTTGTAATGATTGAAAATGAGGATTTGAAAAAAAAAGTAAAATTAGCAAGGTTCATATCACTATCCATTAATGATGTAAAAATGGTTGACAACACACCATGGGTATGCATGCATGTATATACATTTTAGAATCATTCAAGGCAACCTCACCTTTTATCTATACATAAAATGACTGGAAATTATAATGCTAAAAACCTTTGCAAATTAGTTATTTCTAATTTGATGGATATTACTTGGATGAGTTACCATGATATAGGTAATAGGTTGGTGTGTGTTGGTGCATCAGTAATACCCCATATATGACTCCAATCCATTGCATGGCACATAGAATGAATCTTGCTTATAAAATTGTAAGTAAATTCAAAATGTCACAAAAGTGGAAGAACTAATCTGTGATTTGTATGCGTACATGTCATTCAATTCAAAAAGGTTTTTAGAGTTATATAAATTTTCAATTGGAGTGACTAATGGAAAAAAACTATTAAAAATTGTAGCTACTAGATGGATTTCAATGTATAAGCCTGCATGTAGAATATTTGAAGAATATCAATCATCGGCTGGTTTTATGTTTAGGTATAGGATGGGGGTTGAAAAGGCAAAATATTTATTGAACTAATTGACAAATTTTGAAAATTTGATAACATTCTATGGTATTCTTCCCATGTTGAAGGAAATTCTTTGTTTGATGAAACATGCATAAGAGAGATCAATATATATTGTGGACTTTATAAAGGTGAGGAAACATGTTTTTTTATCACTTGATATATTATACTACTTGAATGAAATTTTTAAGGGACCAATATTTGAGATTTGGGAAACTTTAAAAAATATAAAGGACCCTCAAAACTATTTGAAATTCAATATTCATGATCATCTTTGTATTTTTGTTAATGAAAATGAGATACAATTACACACTCTCCAAATATGAACTAATGTAGTTGGATCAAAATTTTAAAAAGTACCTATAACAAGGGTTTTATATGATAATATCATATGTGACACGTGAATGAAATTGAGAGACATTTCCAAAAGCTTATCTACTAAAATTCAAGATCATTTTCAAAGAGATGAGTTGCTTGAAGCCATGGGCATGATGAATCCTACATTTTGGAATGGTGGAGATAGTTAAGAACAAACAAGTAATTTATTTATCAAATACTTGAGTACTCTCATCAAACATTTTAGTAAATCTATGGAAATCAATGGAAAGGAAGTTAAGGGTATTTTGCAAAAGAATTTACTAAAAAACTAGTCAATGTTTTTTGGACTTACAATGGTTGAACAATATTGATTGTTAATTGAACCAATAGAAATATGATCTATTACTAGGCTATGAAAGAAAATGTATCAGAGTAGTGTTCTATAGGAAGAAATCAATGAATATTTTCATTTATATTAATTATTACAAATAAATAGTTTGGGGTCTGTGGAAGATGAAAGGGTATTCAATGCATTATCTTTTGTTAAATCAAGGATTCAAAATAGATTAGATAGAAATATTGAGACATGTTTAAGGTTGTATGTTTTAGGTTATGAAGTCGATATGTTTCCATATGATAAAGCAATTTCAATTTGGAGGAGTCTAACTGAAAGAAGAGGTGTCATGAATACAACTACCAAATAAGATAGTAAAATTGTAAATGCCAGTGAGATAGAACATACGAATGTTAGTAATGAAGTACGGGTTACGAAACACCTGAGTGTTAGTTTGTAAAATTTTAATATGTCTATGCAAACTACAAAAAAATATTTGTGAAATGCCTAATTGATTAAATTTGAGTTAATTTGTTTATGAAATGCTTAATTGACAGGATCCTATCTTTAGTATTCTGCAATAATATTTTTTAGCATTTTTTACATTACGAGTTACAAAAAATAGTACATATTTAGTATTTTTTTTCTAATTGTTTGACATTTTTTGAATAAAATATATATTGTTTAATCAAATTAAATGGTAAACAATATTTTAATATATTTGAAACTAAATTTATTATAAATGAAAGAATTTAAACATTATAACAAATTATTACACATCGTAGGTTGTAGCCTAATATGAATAAGGAATCCATAATTACAAAATATATTTTAATATTATAAAACATAAGTTTTCAATAATTGCAAAACATAAGCATACAAAAAATTGAGGCTTTGAGCTCAAACCTCAATTTTCATTAATTAAACAACAACAATATGGAAAAAACTATAAAATAACATTAAACTTATAGTCTCATAATCACTGTGGATCAATTTGTCCTTTCACTACTTGCTCATTGGTATTGTTAGTGGTTGTGCTATCTGTGAGGATCAGGGTCCTAGAATCTTGGAGATATTTCATTGCAAAATGGATATTGACAAGATTTTCCCATTCTTATATAGCAACATCTCCTAATAAAATCAATTATGGGTCTGCTTTAACTTTGTTTTAAAACAAAACATCAGGATCCAAGCCATTTTATCAAATTATTTTTCTCAATGTATTATTTTTCTTATTCAATGAAACGAGTTTTTCCTTGAAAGAAATTGCCAAAAAAATACTTTTGCACACATTATTTACAAGCATGTCAAGGACAACAACTTGATTCTTCAGATTTATATATTTTGACTACAAATGATAAAAAAACATTTAATTAGTTAAAAATTTTAAAATAAATTTTATTTAAAAAAATTGTAAATAAACTTACCCCAAATTTTTCTTTTTTTGCATTCACAAGATCCACCAAGATTTTATTTTGTGCCCATTTGTTATAGTATGCTTTGGCTTCTGCATTCAAGTTCTCAATCTTGTTTAACATGATATCAAGAACATCATCATTAAAGTTATTATTCATGAAAACACTTGTTGAAACTATTTGGTTGAATAAAACATCAATTTTTGTTGGTTGATGCTCCACCATTACACATAATTGATTATTTTGATTGTGGTTGTGGAAATGCTCATTTATTTCTTAAATTAATAATTTTGCCTGACGCTCCCAAGTTCTTAATTCATCAAGGTTTGGAATAATAAAATCATTAACACAAGCTTTAGTATTTTCTACCAATAAACTAGAAACAAGAAAAAATACATTGGTCATCTATTTGGGGAATATCATACATAGGACTACCTTCATTACTACTAGGTGGAGAATTGGGCATATGAGGTCACTATAAAGGCTCTATGGGATGAGATCCATGTATGATATCATGTGGGTTGAAAAAAACCATGGGCATGACACTATCAATGCTCAAATAATATTCATCTAGACCAATATCATGAATAATTGTAGTCCTCATTGCACTTGGAAGACCACCAAGTGAAAATTTTGAAAAATTGGATGTTGGGACCTAAACCATGCCATTGCTCTGAGCTGGGATAAATAGACGTTTCCCAATACTAGTAGTTAAAGGGCCATGATGGGGTGGTGGTGATGGTGGGAATTTTTTCCTTTGAGAATAATGACCTACAAATGGGAAATAAAATCACTAAAATGACCAATTAAAAAAGTCTAATATAATATTAGCATTTAAGAAAAAATAGATCTATTTAGTGCACCTTGATGTTTTTATTACTGTTGATGTGGCTATTGCTATATTTGTTACTAGTGAACTCTTAAACCTCTACCAGAAGTAATTGGTGTTTGTAATATAGATTTTATTGGCTCTACTATATATAAAATAGAGTTATATATTACAATGATAAAAGAGTATTCAATCAAAGCAAAGCTAGTTTATGAAGGTATACTAGTAACATGAGTGGAGGGCTATGCCAGATGTGTAATCAAACTCTACATTCACTTTATTTTTATCAATTATTACTTAGGTATCTACGGATTTGATTATGCATACTCATCCATGTCCATTTCTATTGTGGCCTCAGGTGGTTGATGTCCCTTGCTTGCTACATTTTTTCTAGAAATAATTTCATATAATTTTTTTTGAAAAGAAAGATATTTTATTTAAAATTAACTAGATCAATATTTATGTAATTATTTGAAATAAATATAGGATAAAGCTCAAATAGTCTTAAACAATAACTCAAACTAACTTCTTGTGATTCAAGGAAGAGTGCGTTGATAAACATTAAAAGATTGAGAGCAAAAGGAATAGAGGATGCTTGTAAATCCAAAATTGCTTCATAGTATAATGCAATGATATAATTAAAATAAGAAAATTGAGTATGTTAATTACATATAGCATAGTTCAAATCATTTTTGATTCTACTAGAAATAAAAGTGTATCAGTCCAATGGTTGAGTGCCTAGACTATGAAAAATATAAACTAGAGCCTAGAATGGAATATCAGATGGTCTACCCTATAAAATGATTATTTATTAGAAAATTTCAAGCATTCCTATCAAGAAAGGGTTTTTAACACATTCAATTTTTAATCCCCTTTTACTATGACATTGAGGATCTGTAAAAAAAAATTAACAAGTTAGAACCAACAAAAGTAAAACTATTAAGAAATCAATAATTTTAAATTTTACAATACATGCCATCCACCTGTAGCGAGTAATGGGACTATAAATAATTTTTGTCCTCATCATTCAACAAGGCCTTTATGGTCCCCATTCTTGTAAGGTAGACCTATTAGTCTCTGAATATCCTCTGGATGGATTCCAAATGAAACATTCTAGGAGCCCAAGATGATGTGAAACATGGAGGAAGAAGTATCAAAGCTTTGCAAGAGAACATTCAACAAAGGAATATATTGATCATATTGGGGCATGTAGATAATGTCATTGAACTTTCAAGGTTCCACCCAATCATTGTATATGTCTTGTTTTTGTAGAAGCCTTTCGATGATGGTGCACATCAAATTTTGAAAAGTGAGTTTGGGGTTTCTAGTTACCTCTATGCCAACATAGGAAGAGGTATAAGAAATGGAAGCCATAGATGAAAAAAGGGTTTTGGAAGTTGGGGAAAATATTTCAATTTTTTTAACCATAGGAGAAGAGGATAAAATGGAAAAATGTGTAAAATGAGGTGCATTTCATACATTTATAAGCATTCAACTCAGAAAGGGTGACTACCTGTATGGTGTGGGAATTCACTAGAGACACCCATGTCATGGTTGAGAGGTCCACATCATAATCAACCATACATATGGGTTGTAACTAGGCACCAAAAACTTGTAGTGGGCTTAGAACCCAAGGGTAGTTATTCACACCATATCGATGCTCACTCATGTCAGGTTGGCACATGCCACAACACATCGATGCCCATCCATAGATGCACTCCACTAGAATTCATCCACACTAAACTTATGCTCACCCATATTATAAAGGTACATGCCTATAATAAAATGATGCCTACTTGATGCACTATAGAGTTCATCTGTATAGGTGCCTATCCGCACACTCTAACATTCATCTATATTTATGCCTCACCATTGTTCACCCATAGGTTCACTTTGTACCAACATTCATATAAAAGCATTTAACATTCATCCATCTATAAACCTTGTATGTTTATCATATTATCATCTGTCTACATAGGTGTTCATCTACAATGTTCTAGCATTCATTTATATTTATGCCCACTAGTGTTTGTCTATAGTGTACCCTATACTAGCGTTCTTTTACAATCATTTGAAAATCATCTATGCAATTTTGGCATTCACCTAGTTTACATAGGTGTTCATCTTTTTTTCTCTAGTAGTCATACATAGTGTACCATTGGTCACCCATATGGAGCCTATGTGCACCTATACCATACCAACATTTTCTTATGTTACTTGGGCACCTGTTCATCTGAGTGGCTCTAGTGCTTACCTTCACTAGGTTAGAATTCATATACATCTAATTTATACCATAATTTGGCTATGTTTATTGGAATTAATCCATGTATTCAAGTCTTGTGTGATTCACCACTTGGTATCACACAATTTTCCTCTATAATGATATGCCTTCCAATCTAATTCACCACCATTACAAATCAGATTTACCTCAGGACCTCCATGGACTTTTTTATAGGGCCCACTAAAATGAACTTTGTATGATATATTTTGGTCTATTTTAGTAACTTACCATAAAGTGTTATGTTGTTTACTTTTTATGTGTGATCTTTCAATTTATGAACTTTAGATGACTAGGCATGTGATGATATACCATGTATCTCTTAAGTTTTGGTAATGTTATGAAAATGATTATAGATGTAAATTTTGAAAATAAAATGTATGAAAATGATGTAATATGATGGACACATATGAAACTATACATGTTCTAATATCCATTTTGCAGGTGATAACCAAGTTATTTTGTTCACATAATATATGAATTTCAATTTGCAGTAAAGGGATGAAAGGAGAAACATGATATGCATGAGATGAATAAAATGATAACTATACATAAAAATTTGTCATAAAAAATGAATTTTACCTAATATTTATGAAGAAAGAGGTAAAAAATAGTTCTTTCTAAACTCTTAAATTACTAACTTCATTGGGTTCACCTAGAGGTAACTAGACATAACTAGAAAAAGATCAAATTTACCCTTTTCAACATACATGAAATAAACCTTTTGAATATCCTTTGTTATAAAATTGATAATTTGGTATTTATTTAAAATTTTAAATTTATTTTTATTTGTGACCCCCTACACTCAGTCTCATGTGACTAGGAAGACACACGAGCTTATCACCAAAGGCTATATGTAGGTGAGTCAAGACATCTCCCCCCAATGTTATCCCCACATAACTAGTAATATTCAAGGGATCAACACAAAATATTAGTGAAGGGTGAGAGATGTGAGATTTAATTTTTTTTAAATGATTTTGATTTTATTAGATGAGTGTCTTTCTCTATTTTTATCACACATTTTCTTTTTTTAAGGGCTCATGTAAATAGTATATTACAATGGATCATCACCTAAGACCAAGATAAGGCATAAATTTTACCTATTTTCATGCATGATAATGTTTTCTAACTTAGAGGGAACTATAAAATGAGACTCTAACATGGATGAGTTTCCAAACTATATTGTAGGTTAGCATTTTGTAAGGCTCACAAGAAGGTGTAGGGAAAGAGAGGTATACTCTGCTTATAAGAACTAGAGAAATAACCAATGAAATTATAATTTTGAGAAACTTTTAATAGTATAATAGAGTAAAATTAAAATAAAATGAGATGATAGGCCACATTTTGAAAGTTTATGTCATGAGAATTGATAACTAAATAATCACTAAATAAAACATTTGATATGCAAACACAACATGTAGACAATGAAAAATGCAATGCAATGAGGACAATGTGAAATGTAGATTACTAAATATAGAAGCATTTTAGGTGAAAATAGTTCATAGATTAACCTAACTCCTTGCCCTCCAAAGTGCATAAAAGATAGGATCCATTTTGAAAATATTCAGTTACTAAATCAAGCCCTCATTAGTTGGGTCTAAACTTGTGACCTTCTCCTTTCTATCAAGCCTCGAGAAAAGGTATTCTACTTATATTATAAATTTTCACACATAATTTTGAAGTTGATAATACTATTGATAAGGAATGATTATCTTTGTTTTCCTATTGTAGTGTTTAGATAAGGGAGTGAAAAATCTTGTGAGCATTCAATGAGCTATTTTATGTAATCTTATTTTTGTATATGAGATATGAAAACATTTTTGTGTGGCTCATAGTACTATTGATAAGATGTGATTAATTATATTTTTCCTATTATCATGATTTTTGAAGTTTGTGAGAACTTAGCGAGTAACTCTCTATGGACTTCTTTTTCAGGAGGGAGAGAAGACCCATCATTGAGAATTTTATGGGTAGTTATCACAAATGATGTTGATTTATATAGTGCCAATGGTTAAATTATGAATATTTTCCTCAAGTGATGACATGTACATGGAATGATGAATGGTTTTATTATCTATTATAAAGTTTAAAATATGATGTAATCTATAACTTACCCCTATGTGATGGGGTGTTAGGTCATTATCCTAAAGATATGGATCATCAGGGTCTTTTAGATAGTTATGTTCATGCCCAAGAGATCTATCATACTAACATAGGCAATGGGTTTGAAAGCCTCTAGACCAAGAGGTGAGTGTGGACTACAAGTTTTGATTTTGTATGGGTCAAATGTGAGTTCTATTAGTTCATATTTTTCCAATATGCTAATGATTTAATCTATATACATAGTCACAATGACTGGTCTTATGATAATATTTTTACCATTTGATTCTTCTGTTGTTGGAATTTACTTTTATTTAGGTTTATCCTTCATGAGGTATTTAAGAAGTTATGCCCCTTTATTCAAGACAACCATGTTGAATTTAGCGATATTTTTGACTTTAACCAGATGTGGGGGTTTTGTTATGCCATTAATGGGTAAGTGGTAATCAACATGTAACTCCAATTATTTATGCATGGATGATTGAGGGCATCAAAAGGATTAGGATTATCTTGGGCTAAAAACACCTTACCCAAATGGAGGAATCTAATTTTATAGAAGAGGGTAGAAGGGACCGCCTTCATCTTATGAATCCAAGGTCTACCCAAGATCATGTTGTAGTTGGTATCTTTGTCAATTATGTAAAATTATATCAACATAATCTTGGGACCTAGGGGAAAAATAAGCATGGTGGTTCCTATGGAGGTGGAATTGAGGCTTTCATAACCTCGTAGGGTATTTCTTATTATGAAGCAATTGGTTTCTCCATAACCCAATTTTTGGAGAAATGAAAATGGGATTATATTGATAAATGCCCCATCATCTATCATTTCTTTTTTAAATAATTTTTGTAGATCCAAACTTATATATATATATATATATATATATATATATATATATATATATATATATATCCCCACTCTTGGCCATCTTGACATGTGGGGGGAGACTCTAATCATTAAATAAATAACTAATTTCCCTCAAGCTTTACATGAGTGGAAACATGTCAAGATCAATATGGTTGATTTAGGCTTGTGGTGGAGGCATGACACTAGCTAGGTGGACCAAACCTAAGACATCAAACAATATCAATCTATGAGCAAGAGAATTATTAAGTAAGTCCATAAATGAGATATGAGAAAATGTCTTTGTGAGATCACCTACTAGGTTGTAGTTTCCCATGAACTTATGGCTATTTTATATTTATGACTACAAAATATTTGGATTGAAATGGGTTGTGGGATAATACTTTCTCATATGGTTAATGGATTTCTACAGCACCTATCCTACACATATTCTCCTGAGGCCCTAATCGAGGGTTCATGTTAGAAAGAGTAGTGCTATATGTGCAAGCTTTAACATCATGAGTGTTAACTTGGTGAGGTTGGTTTGTTTTAGTTGATTAGATATGTGGGTTAGTGCATGAATATTTATTGGAGATGTGCAATTGGTGGATAGGGAAAGGGTTTTGATAGATATGTATATTTTGATTCCAGGGGGCCACAATTCCTATTAAAGGAGCATAAAGATTTTTGTAAACATTCCCTAAAAAATTACATCTATAAAGGTTTAGCATTGGTTTTTAGGGAGTTTTTGAATGAAATTGATGTACTCCCTACATGTACGAGTGTCATGGACAATGACCCTATGGAATAAGAAATAGAGATTGGGATAAGAGTCCTTAAGCCTTTGGTTTTGGCCATGTTTCCCAAACCCTTGTTGGTTATTATTTTGAAATAAACGTTAGTTTTGATCAACATTATATGGTTGGAATTGGCCTTGATTTTTGTTAATGATTTACCATTAATTATTATGAGGTGGAGGGTGGTAAAATTCCACCACATTAACCATAGATGGAGGGATATGGTTTCTCATACATGTATTATTATTGTTTCCATTACTATTGATATTCATGGGGCAACTTGGTTTTTGTTAATGGGGTTTTCCATGTTGGTTTGATTTGAACCCCATATGTGGTGGAATTATAGTTTCTATTTGGGATTTTATGACCTTGATTGATGGAATTGTTTTGTTTATAATTTTGGTACATTATATTATTTTGGTTATGATTATTTATTCACCTATTTGATTCAAACATCTTGAAATCGCTATCAATGTATTTCATAGGACCTATATGGGAATTTTTTTACATCTTCTCTCATCTCCTTACTAAGGGAGAGTAATAAGAGATCACATAGTTCCATTTGATACATGTGTGGCATGTTGGTAGAAGAATATATGACTTTCCACCATCATTTTAAATGAAATGGGTAGATGATTCATTGTGCTCTTTCTTGATGTGCAAGAGCTATCATATGTTAGTTTTGAGGAGTTTGTTCATATCAAAGGATTTGAGAATCTCAACCATGTTTTGGAGAAAGGAATGTATAGAAACCTAAGTGAGGTAATGATACCAATCAAGGGAAATTCATTCAAGTGTTGTGGGAAAAATATTCATGACTAATACATCCCAAGGTAAAAGCTCTAAAAAAATAATAACATATGACTTTATATGCACATATTCTTCCCCTTTAAATTTAGGGAGGTCTAGTAGGGGATGTGGTAGAATAACTCCTTATATAATATGATCAAGGTGATATTTCATGTATTCAAAATAGGTCACAATATTATTGAAATACACCAAAGGCATGGGAGGAGGGGATTGAATAGGAGGATTTAGATAAGAAGTGTGTATAAAATTATTGGGAAGAAAAGGAGGTTGATTATATAGAGTATAGTAAGCCAAAAAATAATTATCCAACTGGGTGGACTTAGAATACATGTGATAGTAATGTAGAAGATAATTAGATGGAGTGGGATGTGGCATTTCAAAATGGGGTGTATATGTAGGTGGTAGATTGGTAGTTACATACATAAGAGGAATGTAATATGGTGGTGTGTTGGTCAACACATTATTGGGATGAGTGTAGGGTGGTGGCATGTTGAACACTACATTACTAGGAGGGGTGTAGGTATAGACATTTCCAACTTGATTTTGATAAAGAGGTTGGTATTATGGGGGAATATTGGAAGTAATATGGTTTGGGATATCATGAGTAAGGAGTCTTAAAGATATTATTTTGAATAATAATTTTTAGGAGGTGTGTTAGATGGATATGGTGTCAATTGGTAGGTTACTGATTGATTAGGGATAAGAGAGGAGTGGCCTAAATTAGGATTATTAGTGGTTAGCCCTTGATTTAAAGAGGCTTTGTTACTCTCTAAATCTCAAATGTGACCCACCAAGGTGGAAATGAGCTCATTTGGGGAAGAAGTTATTTAACCCTAAAATTTGGATTAAGGAATCTAGTGTTAAAGGGGATATTGATAGCCTAATGTAAAAGGGTGATAAACTATCTCTATAGTATGCCAATTAATTGTAAGTAGAGGTAAAAAATATTTTGAATTTAAATACTAAGAAATTATAAAAATAGTAAGTATAACCAATGATTGACATTTCAATAAATAGAAAATAATGATAGTAGGATTATGATGCACAAGAAAATATGGTTTTGAATAGGTTAGAAATAGACTAGATCTGGATTATAGATTAGTCATCAGATTTTATAAATTTGACCTATGTGAATTTGGACACTTGTGTCAACCTAGGACTTTTGCATTGATGATTTTGTATGAATTGGATGTAGGTGTCCAATATAGAATATTTTTTGGATCTAGATGTGACTACTTGGAATATGTTGGGTTTTATGTTACCTTAATTTTGGTGTATCCATATTTGGCTCATATACTATTGATATTGTTGAATCATCAAAACCATACCTCTTCATCTTTATATTGACATTTAGAAAAAATGAGTTAGTGGGCTCACAATGTTGAGATAACCCCAAATACCCCTCTATCAGTAGGTTCTTCCTACATAGCCACTACTCTAAAGAGGGCCCCAAACTCATGTAATTATCTCCTACATGTTATCTTGTGTGTGTATAAGGATGCAATGTGTTATCAACAAGTATGATAGTGATCTAGATTGTGACTTGGAAAATATAGCTCATGGAGTGTTCCTTCAGTACTTCAAACTTGTAGATGTGTTGTCCCTATGAGTGATATGGAAATAGGATAAAATAGGGAAGCTTGGATCACTTGAATGCTTTATTGAATGTTTTTGATACTTTACCTTGTGAGAGGTAAGAAGTTGCTAGTTATATTCTCGGTGATGAATGAATGAGAATTGATCATGTATTTATACCAAATAATTTTAGGAAATATCTTATAATAAATCACTTAGGTCAACCATGGGATATGTTTGATTTGAAAATTAGATGAATTTAGGGCACTATACATTTGCATTAGAATAGGACATTTGCATCAATGTAGGCATCTGAATAGGATACAAGTATCCAGGTAGTTGGAAAATAGGCACATGTCCATAATTTATATAGAAAAAAGATAAGTAGGTTTATAGCATTCTAAGTATGATACAAGGTCATAGTCATCAGAATAGCATTGGTTTAACTAAGAGACATGTAATAAGCATAAAGATATAATAGATGTGAGCCTTTTGGCATTGGTAAAAGGTTTAGAACTAAGATAAATAACCAAGGTCCATATTTTCTAAGTGTACAATATTGAGGTGATATATAATTTAGAAATAGTGTCTACATCTCCCCCCATTTAATTTAGTAATGAAATTGCTAGTTTAAAGAAAATAAATGTGTAATTGGGCATGTATAACACACCTTTACTTTGTGTGAGCCCAAATTGAGTGCTTTGTTTGTGATTTACTTGAAACCAAGAGAATTATATAGTATATAATCAATGCATATAATTTGAAATTGAAAGCACTAAAATTATTGAAATTGAAATAACAATGTTTTAGGAGTACACATATGTATCAATGTAGCTGCCTTGGATTTTGGCAATTTGATTTGGAAATATATATCATTATGAACCATTAGATCTAAGATTAGGATAAATATAAATTTTTAAAGTGCATAAATATATAAATTTTAGAGGACACATACCCCCAAACTTAGAGAAAATGGTGAGTTTCCACTCGATAGCTAGTATTTTCTCAACCATGTAACCCAATCATACTTATAACCTAGTGAGTGTGAGTGAACCAAGTCAACTCACACTATAAATATGGTGAATTTGGATGTTGTAATCAATTAAAACCTATAAACTTGTCAAAATTAAGTTATTTAATAACCTCAACCATACCAAAAGTGAATCAACTACTGTAGTAGCTGGCTCAATAATAATTTGTAACAGTCTAACCTAGTGAACTAAAGTCTATAGAAGTGTTTTGAAATCAGAAAGTAATTTTGATTTTGAAATTTATGTTATCTTTGGACAACTTATGCACCTCATAAATGTCTCATGTTGAAACCTAGGTATAACAATAGTAGCAACGTATAAAATTTTGCCATAAAAGTGTATCTAAATCATATAACTACGTGATCTGGCCAATTTTCAAACTGTACAAGTGTGGAGAACATGCTTTCATAAAATGACCCCACTGTAATATGAAACAAAAAACTAGTGTAAGTTTGGAGAATATCCTTCTAAAATATACCCCCACTGTATATCTAAAACTATGACAAATGTGGAG